>JAJOZX010001428.1:625000-775000 GCA_023014485.1 Bathynomus jamesi | reverse complement strand
TAAGAATAAATCAAAATTTTACAACGACAAAAAATATTAGATACACTAACCTATCCTTTCAGGGTCATATAATGTTGATTATCCACAAGTTATTCGCAATTATGAAATTATTTACTTTAGTGTTGCGTTAAACTCACCAATATTTCTATTTCTTCCAGAATAAAGGACACCCCATAATATATTTCCAGTGTATACGGGTTAAGCCGTAACGTTTTGTGCGTGACCAATCCTGAACTTCAGTTTCAGTTCCTTCAACATTTGGAACGTTCATCACGTCCTGCATCCTCACCCTCAGTAACTGCATCCCATCAAAGCCATAAAAATTCTTTGTTGCGATAATAATAATTATCGACTGTATAAATCAGATAAAGACACTGAGATTTCGAGTTCGAATCTCGATGCTGC
This sequence comes from Bathynomus jamesi, assembly GCA_023014485.1. Lineage (NCBI taxonomy): Eukaryota > Metazoa > Arthropoda > Malacostraca > Isopoda > Cirolanidae > Bathynomus > Bathynomus jamesi. The sequence goes on along the minus strand of JAJOZX010001428.1, from coordinate 774,595 downwards.
TGGTAATAATACTTCAAGAGTTAGAGGAATGAGCAGCATTTGTTGGCCTGAGAGCTGTACCAGTTTCTGGCCCTCCTGACTGGGTATAATTTACATAAATTATATTTACATAGATCTGTAAATTTCAGAATCTTTATATATTCACAAACAAACCGACCATTACTAATAACAAAGCAGTCATGAATTCAATCTGTTTAAACAACCAACCACCTAATTATAGCTTCTTTCAACATGCATTTTCCATTATGTATCATTCAAACACGCTCTGGATGCTGATCTATATCTTATCACACCTCTCTAATACAAGGTTTAATCGGTATTCTCAATCTTTCATCTACTCAACCGGTCAACTCTGGAACAACCTTCCTCAATCCATCTTTCCCCCTGTGTATGACCTCTAATCTTTGAAACACTGTCTACGCAGCCCGTAAACTCTAAATCTTGATTTTGGCTATCTCCTCCTCCTCCTCCTACTACTACTACTACTAGGGGGAGGGGCATTTTTGCGGTCATTCGCCCTTGGCCCCCCTCCATCCTGCATAATATATATATATATATATACACATATATAATTAAAGCCAAAGTGAGACACAAGGCCAATAGGGCTCGAACCTTCACGTGGCATCAGAGTCATCAGCCTTAGCCTGACGAGCCATCCTAAATCCCAGTAAAGATCCAGTCAAAGTCGATTAGGCCTTAGCGGTGTTTTACCATGCTCCCTCTTATTCCCTCGCCTTACTGCGTATTATGCATCTAAATGTTTTAAGAGCAGTTTGTTATTTCCTTATTGTCATCTTACAAAGTGTGGTTATTGCACTTAAATTAAACGAATTTAAGTTTGTAAGAAACTACATATATATGTCTGTATGTTACAAAATTGCAGTTTTCATAAAAAGTCTTCGAGGATATAAAAGATGTTTACTGCTGTATATAAACTGCTAAGTTAATAAAGTTTGAAGATCTAAGAACTAAATTTTAAACTCCCTCTTTTCTAAATTTTAAGTCTGATTTAAGCGTATCCTGCCACTCTTAATAACTCTGAATAATGACTAAGGAAACGCTTTCGTCAGTCTCCTTCCTCTTACTAAGAAAACTTTTATTTCTGGCCATCTTACTGTAGAAATTATTTTTAAACTTGAACTCAAATATCGTTGCCTTTAAATGAGAAGAAGTCTAACAATAGCATATTTCGGTGGTTCATTTCGCTTAACAGAACCCTACAGTAGTTTGGATGAAATCATCCGTTGTGTAAAGAATAAACAGAGAAGAGATTTTGAATGCAATAAACTGCACTCAAGTGTAAATCGTATTTGAAAATGAAGTTACTTCCCATTTCGACCATTTATTTCTCGAGAGTGAAAGCGTGAACTAATTCTAAAATTTTATCACCTTCTTTTCCGTTTCTATTCTTTAAAATTAAAATTGCGTAACCCAAACGAGATACATTCTTTTATATTTCTAAATATTCACTACCAAAATTTAGAATACACTCCTACATTCAGAAAGAAATTTAAAGACTGAAATGGAAATGACAGACTGAAAAGAGAACCACTATATAACAGACAGGAAAAGGAAAAAAAAAAAAAAAGAGAGTCCAAGTACATATTTTCGTATATTTCTATAACTCCTCTAGGAGGATTCCTCGATATTGAACAGCTGGTTGTTCCCATTTACGTTCTTCCTCTACCAGAAGGCACTGAGACGGGCGATAATGCCATTAACCGGGAAAAATAAGTCCCCTTTAAAAGGAAATCTAGACTGAGCCAAATACAATACCTGCAGCGGGCTCGTCACTGCACCCTTACTAATTTCTCAGACTGCAGAATTAACATTTATACAAAAGTCCTTGGAATCGTTTTTAGGTTTTCCTTCGGTTACATACGTACATGACGCCAGCGTTCGTAGTTCAATGGGTAACACCGTTTCCTTAAAAGCGAAGCGAAGACACTGTGGTCTGTGTGGTGTGAATCCCGATGATGCTGGTAATAATAACCCAGATTTAATGCAATAGGCCTCATTACTGTGGATGAGCGCTGTGCCAGTTTCTGGCCCACCCGACTGATTATTACATACATAATACATACATATATCTGCATTTTCATTTATAATTTATCCTCTCTCTCTCTCTCTCTTTCTTCCTTGTGAACACACGCGTGTAAAGTGATATATTTATAATAGTGTTCGGTGCCTTCATATCTAACTTAACTTGCTTTAGTATTTAATTATAACTTAATTCATTTTACTTATTAAACGAAGTTATAGTTAAGTTAACCAACGTGGTGCCATAAAACTTTTTTTGCTGTATCTTGAGAATATTTCGCAGAAGGTATTAATCCTTTCGAGGCGGGTAAGCCAGATAACGTTAAAGCAGTTAAAGTACAACGTGGTTCCAAAATGCTGTTTTGCCTTTGCCTGAAGATTGTATTCGAGAAGTATTAGTCCTTCCGAGGGACGTAGTGGCAGCGTAGGAAAACGGTCACCCTCTCAAAATACATAAGTTCTCCTTTACTTTTGCCTACTCTTTTTACTTAAGTACTGTTAACTGCATTAAAAATAGAAAAATATGACAGGGCCACGTAAACTGAAAGCCGAAAGCTTTAAATGTAAAGTTCAACATTGATGTGTTAACTTTCCTGAAGACAATTTCAGCGACATTACAAGTTTGAGTGTTTGTTTGTTTTGTAGACTTAGAGAAAACCATGAAAAGGAAGTTAAAGAGCTAAAGGAAATTCTAAAAAATCTTGAAGTTCGGATTGTGGCACTGGAAATTGAAACCAGTGTAAAAGGCCAGAGTGATAACCCAATATCGGATATAAACTCTAAAGTTGAACGTTTAGAACAAAGCATGGATCATTTGGAAACCACAGTAAGTATTCCGAAAGGTAGGGCAAATGAACAAGAATTTAAAGTAGTCAAAAATAAAAGATCATCAAAATCGAAATAAAGGATTCTGAACCCATTACCACAAAAATAGGCTTCATTTCTTGATGACGATGAAGATGAATCTTTTTTAATTGGGAATTCTCTCATCAGAAATCGAGTGGACTCTTTCGGAGCAAAACATATATATATATATGAAGAAGAGATTGTAGACACCAATCGACCAGGGAAGTACTCTGGGGGTAACGTAAGGCAAGAGACATGGAGTGCTGGAACTCTCGTTTCTCCTGTCGCTGTTCTTCTTAGCTAATATTTTTCACTATCTCACCTACCCTGTGAGCAGTTCAGCATGCTCTCAAACACACACACTCCTCACTATTCCTCATTACACATACATGCATCTTTACACACTACAAAATCTTTTCAAAATGAAAAAGTCAACAAAATGTCCTCGTCTTTAAGAGCCTCGGAGTTTCCTGGAGAGGAGACCATAAATGCCCCAACTTTTGGCTTTCCTGCTGCCGATCTCAAGAATGCAGGTCCGGGCAGCGGGGCTGGTTCTGCTACTGTCCATTAGAGATGTCTTGGGCATCACTGGCCTGATTCATTTCTCATAAACTTCCGTAACATTTATGGCCTTTCTTCGAATTTCCAATCTGTTCAACACCACCTCTCCTCCTCCTCTAAACCTCAGCTTCTCTTCCCCACTGAAACTCAGGTGTCTGGGACGACTGACACCAACCCCTTTTCTGTACACTCCGACTTTCTCTATACTCAATTTCATTCTAAAATTCTAAGGTGGCTTTGCGTGTATGTATGCAACAACCTAACTTACTCTCGTATTCCCGAACTTGAATCCACCGAATTGCACACCCACTGGCTACGGTTTAAATGCCAATCTCAAACTAAGTACACCTGCACTCATCTTTCGCTGAAATCTCCATTTTAGAAGATTTCAATGTTCACCACAACCTTTGGCTTTCTTCCCATTTCACTGACATAACTGGTGAACTAACTAACAAATTCTCTATCCTGAATGATCTAGAAAAGATTGTACAGCACCCAACTTGTATCTCTGATCACCTTGTAGATAGGCCCAAAATTCTAAATTTATTTCTCCCCGATCATAATCTTGTATCTGTTTCCTGTCCTATCATTCCAGTTCGGCCTTTGGATCCCTCCAAGAGAAGGCGACTTTGGCACTTTGGTACCGCTGATTGAGAGGTCCTTAGTCAGTACTGCTCTGATTTCTCATGGAATGATTACTGCTTCCATGGTCGGAGCCCCTCCGAGTGCGCTGAGTGCATCACGGGGTGATTCTCTCGGCATAAAGGTGTACATTCCATTTTCTTTTCCTATTACTAATGCAAATAACCCTTGGTTTAACTTTGCTTATTATAATGCTATGAACAACAGAGAGGAGGCTTTCAGAAGATACCATTGCCACTCAACTCCTGACTCACTCTGCTTATATTTCTGTCTAGAATCGTGCAAAACCTGCCCTTCAACTCCCCAAAAGTTCCTTTATCAGTCAAAAATGTGAAAATCTACCTAATTCTAATTCGTCTCGTTCTTTCTGTTCACCTACTTAAAAACTTTTCCAACAATTTTACTCCTCCTTCTCCTCTTCTTTTCCGTTCTGACTGCTCAGTTGCTGTATCTTCTCCTGATAAAGATGAACTCTTCGCTCAAACTTTCGCCTCCAACTCAACCCTGGACGATTCCGGTGATGTTCCTACATCTCCTTCTCCCTCTGACTTAATTATGTCAGAAATTAGCATCTCTTCCAAAGACGTTTTTTTTCTGCCATATTTGGGCTGAACTCTAGAAAGGCGTACGTTCCTGATGGGTCCTTCCTGTTATTCTCATGAACTGTGCTTCTGTGCTGACACCCTGCCCAGGCAAACTCATTCGTTTTTGTATTTCATCTGGTACTTTTTCTTCCTGCTCGAAGTTCACTTTCATTCAGCGTGTCCCAGAGATGGGTGATCAGTCTCAACTCTCCAACTATCGTTCATTTGCTTTCATTTCTTGCCTTTCTAAAGTTTTTTAATCTATCCTTAATAAGAAGATTCTTAAATATCTCTCCACTCAATGTTCTTTCAGATCGTCAGTATGGGTTCTGTAAGGAACGCTCTACTAGCGACCTTCTTACTTATCTCTCTGCCTCTTGGTTATCCTCCTTTCGGTATTTCGATGAAACTTTTCCTATTGCACTGGACATTCTGTATCCAAAGCTTTTGACAGAGTGTGGCACAAGTCCTTAATTTCCAAACTGCCCTACTTCCGTTTGCTTCTATCTGTCTTTATTTTTTATTTCCTTTCTGGCCGATCTTCTTCTCATAAAGCTATTAATAGTGGTGTTTCTCAGGGCTCTGTCGCCCACACTTTTCCTTTTATTTGTCAGTGATCTATTAAGTCGCACTTCCTGTCCTATCCACTCCTCCTAAGCCGATAATTCCACCTTCCACGTCTACACCTACATCACAAAGCGTCTCACTCAACAGTGTGGGACAGGTATGGTGCATCTGATCTCTAGTCTTTCTACTATCCCTGATTGGGGCAGAAAGCCTTGTGGTTTTCAGTGCCTCAAAAACTCAGTTCCTTCGTCTGTCTACTCATTACAAACTTCCACACGACTATCCCCTTATCTTCAGCAATGCACAACTCAATCCTTTCTCTTCTCTTAACATGCTTTTTTATGATCGTTCTTGGAAAGATTACATATACATTACTTTCTTTCTGAAACAGCTTCTAAGAGATTAGGTGTGCTGTACCGGTTCCGCAGTTTCTTCACCCCAACCCATTTGCTGTCTCTGTACAGGGATCTTGTCCGCCCCTGTATGGAATACGTTTCTCATGTATGGGGTGGCTCAACACACACAGCTCTACTTGACCGGATGGAATCAAAGGCTTTTCGGCTCATCATTTCCCTACCTCTTACTGACTGTCTTCAATCCCCCTCTCTCCGCCACAATGTTGCCTCACTCTCTCTTTACTATCGCCATTATAATGGACACTGCTCTTCTGAACTCTCTAACTCTCTAACTGCATGCCTCCTCCTTTAAGGAGAACAAGCAACACCAGACTTTCGACATATTCTCATTCCTTTTCTGCCCAACTCTGTAACGCAAGGGCTAATCGGTATTCTTAAACTTTCATCTACTCAACCGATCAACTTTGGAAAAACCTTCTTCAATCCATATCTCCCCCTGTCTATGATCAGTAGTATGGGCGCAAAATGGGAAACTGCAATTGTAATGTTGCAAAGAGGGAAATGTAGCAAAGTGGGTAGGGGTAGGGGTGATGTTGCAAAGTGGAAGGGGGTATTGCAACAATGGGGAGTGGTAGCCCCCAAGTTGCATGAAGGGAGAGGGGGTTATGCAACAAGGGGTAGGGGAGAAACCCCAAAGTTGCATGAAGGGGGGAGCTTTGGTGGAGAAGGTGGGACGGCCTCACCCCGCAAAGAGATATACCTAACCTAAGAGAGAGAGCGAGGAGAAAAAGAGAGGAGAGAGAGTGAAATGTTTCGTCTGGCTCCGCCAGACGCATAATGAGAGCTCAGGGAACCAACATCTGTTATATAGACGCTCGGGGGTTGCCAGAGAGCACTATTGAATTTATTTATTTATATATAGAGGGTTGCCAGAGAGCACTATTTATTTTAATTATTTATATATGGAGGGTTGTCAGATACCACTATTTTAATTATTTATTTACATATGGAAGGGTCGCCAGTTATTTAATTTATGTATTTATATATGGAGGGTTGCCAGATGTTTATTTTAATTATTTATTTATTTTAGACAAGAGATAGGGAGATGTTCTCCCTAATTGGTTTAGCAAAAGTATTAACTAAAACACCATTACATCATTCTGTTTATTTATACGAATTACTGGAATTAATTTCATGAAATATATGGAAAATAAATACACAATCAAAATAGTTCATTCGATACACAGTTTAAATGAGGAAGTATATATATATATATATATATATATATATATATATATATACATATATATAATAAAAATAATAATAGTATAAGAAATACACAGTTTAAACGAAGAATATATTAATATACAATAAAAAATAATAATAGTATAAGAAATACACAAGTTGAACGAAGAATATATATATATAATCAAAAAATAATATATAAACATCAAAATACATACACTTTATGTTCTACTGCGTTTAACTAAAATACTAAACTCGCCCGTTATCGATTCTACAGTTACCTCATTCTTGTTTTGCACTACACAATAAATACGATTTGACATTATTTCACCGCCAAAGTTGCAGGGATACCTATACTCGATGTAAAGAGCCTTCATATCGTTCAATACCATTTTGGTGCTCACTTTACATTCGGTACGCAAGTTATCTTTAAACACGAAAAGAATACTATCAAAAGCACGCACAAAGAGGGCATCGTTAGCCACAACATTAATATTAAATTCAAGTTTATAAACACTCCCTTCCAATCGAGGGTTTATTCTTACCGATCCGAGCTTTTCAATCATAAACTCTTCTTCACAATGCATAGCGGCAGTTGAAATAATCTTCTAAGTCGTAACGACAGCTGCTTATTATATAAAGAAACAATTCTTCAGGGTGAACGGTGTAGGTGAGCTCAGCCCTGTACCGCTCAAGTCCTTTGTACCAAAGTTCATGATATTTCGAAGAGTCTAAACCTTTCAAATAAGTATCCAGTTCCAGACCATTCTCGCCTTGTTCAGTCCTACACTCGGTAAACCCGTCGAGCAGAGCTGTGTATCCGTATTCAAGAACCGTATCAAAATAAAGCATATCCGTAACATGCGCGTCTAATATAGGCTTCAGCTTTCGGAAACCGACAATTTCAAACATTCTGTCGATGATGAAACGGTTTCGCGTAGGGACAAGAACGTTATTATCAGACGCATTCTTCCACATCAGCCGTATATCAATGCATGGCTGCTCGCTATTTATACACAACGTACAAACACTGGCATATGAGGGGGTATCACTAATCTGTTCTCTTCTTGTACCTACACCTGCAGGTATTTTATAACGATCCTCGCTCCACTTCTCAACTATCACGAAGACTTTATTCATCTCATCAACACTTAAATAAACAACATTCCGTTTACCAGAGTTTGTTTGTCGACAAGTCGTTTCAAGTACATAGTTAATGGCACCGGTTGTACGCCTCAACATGCGCAATGTCTTCGTTACGGACACATCGTACAAGGCATTGAGAATGCTGCTTAAAGGAAGTTCCATCGTATTCTATTGTGAGGAATGCACGTCCAGTCGGTTCAAGCTCTGAGATGACTATGAGCCACAGGTGGGCGGATCGACTCGGCGGGAGGTGTGGAGGAGTGAGTCACACCATAAGCTGATGAATCGTGTACGGTGTTGCTCCAACGTGAAAGAACCATGTGAATACCTGTTTCCCATTATACTGGGTAGGTGTTTTCAGAATTTTTCCATCTGCGATACAAGAAGTAATATCGGTTTTAATGTTTTATCACTCCAACTCCCCAGAATGCGCACCAGACATTTTCGTTCAGGTGGATTTCCACGAACTAAACACATTTTATTCACACTCCGGCGCACTATTTGAGACAAACATGTTCCCATATTTTTCCTTTTTGCTTAGCAGGCGATACTCGTCTCTAAATTCTATGAAGAACTCACGTAAGCCTTTAGCCACACTCTCACTGCAAACCTCGTCATAATATATAGTAATGTAGTGGTAAAAATACTTCAGATTCTCCATTTTGACAAGATTTACATTCTCAGCAGCAGGGTACGAGTACTAGGTATGATGCAACATAACATAATACCGCTTGTCACAGGGCTCAGTTCTGGGTCCATTGTTATTTTTATTGTATAAAATTACCTTCCACGCCCATCTGATATACTGAACTTCCTAATGTTTACAGATGATACAACTGTATCTTTTTCTTGCAAAGATGTTAATTCAGCTAAGAATATATCTAATTCAGAATTCATCTGTGTAATAAAATAGTTGACCACCAATAAGCTCTTTCAGAATATCAGTAAAACAAATTTCATGATTTTTACTAACAAAAGAAATGTATATCTTGAACTTAATGTTAATGAAATCGCTATAAAGGAGTGTACTGTAACAAAATTTCTTGGTGTAATGTTAGATAAGAATTTGCAATGGAGTGATCATGTAAATTATATCGCGAAAAAGATTTCAAGGAGCGTTGCTATAATGTTTAAACTTAGAAATGTAGTCCCTAAACAGGTTTTATTGACTCTTAATCATACTCTTGTTCTTCTTTATATAACGTACTGCACCCTTGTTTGGGGAAACTCCGCTACCAACGCATTAAACGGTATCTTTGTCATCCAAAAAGAGCAATAAGGTTATTTATCTGATGATGATTTCCTTGAACACTCTAGTGCATTATTTAAAGAGCTAAACCTACTAAAGTTTAATGATGTAATCAAGCTGGCACTTTTTATTTACAAGTGTAAGGACAAAATCATTAATTTACATTGGGTAAAAAGATATTTTGTAACTCTCCAAAAAATCCATTCTTATCAGACCAGAAATAGATCAAAGCTTGTTATACCTCAATTATCTTCATCTCAAAAACTACCCATTTTCATTGGCTTGAGACTATGGAACGATTTAAATGCCGATATAAAAAATATTGTGAATTCGTTTAACGCCAAGTTGAAATCCCGATTAATAACGGCATGCTAACAAAAATCTAGGATTAATGTCCATTACTACTGTTTATTAATTTCTCGTATGTAATCTAGTATTAAAAACACATTTCTTGGGATTGTTCAGTTCTTGTCTCTCATGTATAATATTGGTTTCTTTGTATGGTATCGGTATAATGCCTTCAATGGTGACCTTGCATTTGCCATGTCAGTAATGATAATTTAAGATTAGTACACATTTTAACTATTAATAATAGGGTACTTATTTACTTATTTATATATTATTAATTAATAATAATAACTAGCTGTTTATTTTTAATAAGAGCCCAGTAAAGCCTAAAGTTTAAGTACAAAATTAAATACAATAAATAGTCGAGCTTCACAATTATTCATGTCATTGTAAATTGTAAAACGAATGTATTTATCTTATTATTAATAAAAGTTATTCAATTCAAAAAATTCAAAAATACCACCACCCTCAAAGGAACCCGACAGGTGAGCAGCCGAAACCAGCAACAAAGAGGGCTACAAATTTTTAGATGTAGGCCACACAATTCAACTATTGAATACCATCCATCAAATACAAAGCCAACTGAAAAATACAGGGAGCCGAGAGCCGTACAGAAGGCATACAGAAAGACATTACATGCGATATCGGGACGACGGGTATCGAAACAGAAAAAGAAAGAAAAATTCTCGGAGGATCACAGGGCAACGAAACCGGCACCACCATGGGAAAACGAATCGGAAACACAAGTATGTAAAAACCAGAGAGAAAAAATAAAAATAATCCTTGCCAACATTCAGGGTCTTAAATCAAACCATTCTCCGGACAAAGTTTTATACCTGAAAGGACTTATGCAAGAAACGGGAGTAGACTTTGCATACCTTATGGAAACCCATCTGAACGACTGCCAGCGAACTGTGAAAAATGTGAGTTTTGTATTGACAAAAAAGAAATCCAAATTGACAACTATAACATCCTCCGAGCAGACAGGACAGTGAGACGTAAAGGAGGATGTGTTATTTACACACGCGAAAGACATATGGCAGAAATGACTATAAGTACTTCAAACAGCTACGTAGAATGTGTAGCAACAAAAGTTGAAAAATTAAATATGGTACTAATTGTAACGTACAGACCCCCGGAACACACCAACTTCAAAATTCTCAGATTCCATTATAGATGTCAGAAACTGGGTAAAAGATCTACATTCTCCAACTCCAAACATTTTTTTCTGTGGTGATTTTAATTTTCCATTCATGAAATATAAAAGGATAAGAAAAAATATATGTATACAACAAGAGAAGGGGGGCACACGGGAAGACCAGGAGCAGGTAAAAATACTACTAGCTCCAGCTGATGAATTTATGTTAACACAAGAAACAACATAGAACAAAAGAAAAAAACAACTGCCTAGATTTGGTATTCACAAACAACAGCAACCTAATTGATAACGTAGAAATATCCCCAACTATAATATTGGATCACAACATTATTGAAATAGCAACCAATATAAAAGCAACAGGAATGGAAAGAACACGCACAACAGAAAGAAGCAAATTCGAAATTTTTAATTTTCATTCCAAAGCTATAAACTGGGAAGGTGTTGCATCCAACATGGAAGTAATAGATTGGAAAACCATCTTCAAGGCCAAGACAACGGAAGAGATGCTAATGACCTTAGAGGAGAAGACGCTGGAAATTATGGAAAGACATGCCCCAAAAATACAACAAAGAGGAAAGAGAAGCAGGTTCGAGAGACAAAAGAGGCCATTGTTCCGAAAGAGAAAAAGAGTGACTGCAAAATTAAGTAACTAAATATAACAACATCAGAAAAATATTAAATGATAAACTGTAGAGTATCGATTGCTTCATACAGGAACTAATTGAGAAGCATACAGAAAAAGAAGACGACGCTATAGAAGCGATAAAGGGTAACTCACAGTACTTCTATAATTTTGCAAACAGGAAGTCGAAAAATCACACGACTATTGGACCTTTGATAAACGAAGACAGTGCTTTATCTGATCATCTAACAGAAGTATCTGAAATATTAAGAGCTCAGCACGAATCATCGTTCAGTATCCCAAAAACTGACAAACTGATATGCGATAGAAACGCGTTCTTTAAAGAAGAACTACAAGGGGAAAGTATAACGGACTTCGACTTTACGACAGATGGTATTACACAAGCTATATGGAAACTAAAAGCACACCCAGGGGCAGGACCGGATAAATGGAATGCCACACTGATCAAAAACTGCAAGAATGCAATCGCTGAGCACCTATATTGGTTATGGAGACGATCACTAGACACGGGAGAAATACCGGGTATCCTGATGAGCGAGAGCATAGTCCCAATAGTATATAAAGGAGGAGATCGATCCAAGGCCAAAAACTATAGGCCAGTGTTGCTTACATCTCATCTCACTAAAATATTTGAAAGAATAGTTAGAAAATCTATGACTTTTTGGAAACTCAGAAAAAATTCAATGATAACCAACATGGATTTCGGTCAGGCAGATCATGCCTATCACAACTAATGGAACACTACAACAACATTATTGATGCACTTGAAAGTAATGAAAACTATGATGTAATATACACAGACTCTGCCAAAGCGTTCGATAAGTGTGACCATAGAATCATAATACATAAACTGAAATATATGGGAATAACAGGAAAAGTAGGGAAATTAATATAGAATTTCCTTAGTGAGCGGCGGCGAGTCGTTACAGTACAACGAGTTTCTTCATCAGAATCAGAGGTCCTCAGCTCAGTACCACAAGAAACAGTATTAGCTCCACCACTCTTCATAATCATGCTAACTGACATAGATGAGGACGTTACCAGAGACAGCACAGTAACATCCTTTGCCGATGACAAAGATCAGTAGAAAAATAAGAAACCTAGAGATTATAGGATCTCAACAAACCGACATGAACAGAATCTACAAGTGGACGGAAGACAACAATATGAAATTTAACACTGAGAAATTTCAACTGTTACGGTATGGAAAAAGGGAGGACCTAAAATCCATGGAATACAAAAGAAGATTAGTCGCCTGGCACAGAACAATCCCCAATGAGCCGGGTGTACCTGGCTATGTGAGGTGGAGAGTAAAAGAAGCCAACTCACTACTTCACCAGGCCAACTCGAGAGGAGGGGCGACAAGTTTGACCTTCGTGAAATGAGGAATCATCGCACGGAACATTTGAAATTTGTATAAAATATGTATAAAATTTGTAAAAAATCGTTCAAAATATGTACAGAAAAACTAATTGGAGTAAATACAATATGGAATATGAATTTAGCTCTTATTTCACACGTGTATAAAAATCGTTAAAGAGTTTATGCATTTATTGAACTCTGCATCTGGTAAGAATTTGTGTTCCAGACTTGAAGAATTCTAAATTCATTTTAAGTACACTTTCCAACAACGCTTTTTCTGACCAACAGCTTAAAAACGGTACAATTAAATGTATGTATTTAAAAGTATTTATTTATTTAAATATATTTAAATGTATTTATGTTAATATATATATATATATATATATATATATATATATATATATATATATATAATATATACACAGGGTGTCCCATAAGTCCGGCATCATAGGAGAAATTCATATTTTTCTATTTCTACAAACCATAATTCATATTTTTCTTATGCTCGGGATGCCAATTTCCCGTCCACCATTCTGTTCAGTGACGAGGCTGTTTTTTATGGAAATGGTGAGGTAAATCGACAGAACACCCGCTACTGGTCTCAAAACAACCCTCACTGGTATACCTCTTCAAAGGAACAAGGTGCATCTCGGGTGATGGTATGGTGTGGTATTTGGAAGGATCGCATCATAGGCCCCCTCTTTTTCGATGAACATGTCACTGGAGGCACCTACCTACGTATGCTCAAGGAAGAAGCATTTCCCAGTGTCTTGAACGAAGAAAGAAATTTCCCAACATGGTTCCAGCAAGACGGCGTTCCTGCACATTACAGCACCCAAGTAAGGGAATACCTGTACCAACAATTCCCTGGCCATTGGATAGGACGCCGAGGGCCTGTGGAATGGCCAGCTAGAAGCCCGGATCTCACGCCACTAGATTTTTATCTCTGGGGCCACTTGAATGCGCTGGTATACGCATAGAAAATTAGGAGTGTTGAACATTTGCGGCAGTGCATTATTGTGGCATGTAACACCATTACTCCTGACATCATTCACCGTGTGCTTGCTGACTGGGTATCACGTCTGAATTTGTGTATTGAAAACAATGGTGGACATATTGAGCACGTTCTGTAAATAAAAGCTTTTGTTTTGCCTTTTTTTATTATTTTTCCTATGATGCCGGACTTATGGGACACCCTGTATATTTAAATAAATTAAAATTAATATAAATATAAAATATCTGCGTGTCTTATAGTCAATATATCTCATTTAACCGCGTCAAAATAGTTTTCAATTTCCTGCCATTGTGGAAGAACTGGTATTGTGGAGTGGGACTGTCATTTGCCTGGGCCAGGATTCCCCTGGAGTGTACATCCAAACTACCGCATTACTTTAATTAAAAATGGTCAAGTTGTACCAACGTAATTTCATTTTTCCCGATCATCATTCGTCAGCAAGACGCCTTACTGAGTTGACGCATTCCCTGGGCTCTCTGATATTGTTTCTACTATTGGATATTGCCGATAAATTTACTTTTGGAAAGTTTTGACTTTTACATACTTGCGTCTATATTCACAATGTTATATCATAGTTAAGTAACTGAATCTTAGTGGTTTTTAGCGATTTAGAAGGTTTCATAGCGTGCCGGCTTAATTTAACTTAAACTTGTGAAGGTTATAAACGTCAAATACTTAACTTGCGCGATGCCGTCGCAGAAAACGTTGTGTGCTAGATGTGGGGTTAATCGGTGGTATACGGATTTTAAAGATTATAAAGGCGGTCCTATAGCGATTACCAGAGATCGGTTTGTTTCTTTTGTGAGTGAAGGGAAGAGATAGTTGATATAAAATGTAGTGTACGCGAGGTGACTGAAAGACTTGCAACGTTTGATGAGGGCAGGGGTAGGCTTACAGTTGACGAAGGCCGAACCTATACTAACGTTGAATACGTTAGTAATTTGAAGGGTGAGGTGAGGAACCTAGTTTTTAGTATAGGTAGCTTATCGGGAAGGGGAAGGTTAGACAGAGTTGAGGAAGGGGTTAAGGTTGGTCCGAGATTAGTAGACGGGTAGGGATTTAGAGTAGTTAAAGGTGGAGCTAGGCCACGTACGTTAGGTAATAGGAATCACCCCGCCTATCGAGGTTTCGAACCCTTTCGCCCAGTTGGATAGGGATGTGAACGATGGGGAAACTATTTTAATCGGGGACTCCTTAGTGCGTCATATGGATAAGGAGTTCGTTGAACGGAATCCAACCAAGAGGAGGAGGGTCTGTCTACCAGGGGCCAGGGTTGACAGTATTAGAGGTGAAGTAGATAGGATTCATGTTGCCTCCCGTCACTCGATGTTGGTGACGATGGTAGGGGGCAACGACTCCTATAGGCCCGATACGAGAGTACCTGACCTTTTGGAGAGATACAGGGGGTTAATTAGGTCCCTGAAGGCAAGGTCAGATAGGTCTTTAGTTCTAGGTATTACCCCTAGGCACGGTTTGGGTCTTAGGATTATGTCAAAAACAACATTTTTGAACACTAAACTAGAAGAGATTTGTGCTCAGGAGAATGTCCCCTTCGTAAAGCTATGGTCAGAATTTAGTGATCCTAGCCTTTTTATAAAAGATGGGGGTGCATTTCAATGAAATAGGGAATGCTAGGCTAGGTAGGTTAATCGATGAGAACGTTCGAAAGCTCTATAGGTCGAAGCCTTCTTTAAACGTTGTGGGTTCAGGAAACGCCGGCCCGACGTGAAAAATAGTTTAAAACGCCGATCCGTAATAAAAAAAATAATTTAAGTCTTTTATTGTAACGCGCGTAGTATCAGAAATAAATTGAACGAATTTAAGGCGATAATTTATTCCGGGAACTACGATATAGTTGCTATAACCGAAACGTGGTTAAATACCGTGATTCGGGACTTGGGGGAACTTCATATAGCGGGTTTTAAACTTTTTACTAATGATAGGTTACATAGGATTGGTGGCGGCGTTTTGTTGTACGTTCGTGGTTCCTTTGGGACTGTCGAGGTTAAGATGGATTTTCCGCCAGCAATTAATGCTATATGTGTTGAAGTTAGGGCGCATAGTATTAGCTTTAATTTTGTTGTTGTTTATAGACCTCCCGTTCAACCCCTCGATACCGATACTAGATTTTACACACTTCTTAGTAACTTTATTAATAATCGGGATAGTATAATTGTCGGAGACTTTAACTGCCCTAACGTTAATTACGAGACTTTTACTGGTAATGAGGAAGGTTTGAGACTGATTGAATTCATGGAAGATAATTTTTTACGACAGATGGTTACCGAACCAATGAGCGGTGACAACATTTTAGACGTGGTGATGACGAACGACGAAAATATAGTCGAAGGTTTAGAAGTAGGTGAGAGTTTGGGATGTAGTGATCACCAAATTATTAGGTTTAAGCTATTGTAGAAAACAGTAAGGATAGTAACGTAATAGAATTCCCTGATTTTCGTAGAGCTAATTTTGATAGTTTTGCGGACAGGATGAGAGTAGTGGACTGGGATAATTTATTTATGGGTAATGACACAAATTTTCATTGGGAGGCGTTTAAAGAAAGTTTTTTGAATATCGAAAGCGAGTTTATTCCTCTAGGCCCAAGCGCGCTAGAAATCATGGTAGACCCAAGTGGTGGACTAGGGAAATAGGTGAGTTCATAAAGAAGCGTAACAAAGCGTATAGACTTAATACGCGCAGTGGCATGGTAGCTAACTTTAATAGATATATCGACCTTAGACGTCAGGTTAAAAGATCTGTTAGGAATGCTAAGCGTAATTTAGAGATACTTATAGCTGCGGATAGTAAACATAATCCAAAAAAGTTTTTTGACTACGTCAATAATCGTAAGCTGATAAAAGATAACATAGGCCCTCTAGTGAACGCTAACGGCGCTTTGGCTTCCGACGCTCAGGTGATGGCAGGTATTTTTAACAACTTTTTTGCGACATTTTTTACCGTAGAAGACGTAAATAATGTCCCCAATGTGGACGATATCGTTCCAGTTAGTAGCGAGACTATTTTGAGTGAAATAACTGTTCACAAAGGTGAGATTGCGCATTATATCCGTAAGCTAAAAGTTAGCAAGGCTCCAGGCCCTGACGCGCTTTATCCTAGACATTTGAAAGATTTGAAAGACGTTATCGTAGGCCCATTAACAAAAATTTTTAATAAGTCACTGGAAGTAGGGATCATTCCTGAAGACTTCAAATTAGCTAACGTTACGCCCATTTTTAAAAAAGGCGACTGCACAGTAGCTAGCAATTATAGGCCTATTAGCTTAACGTCAATTGTCGGTAGCTCTGTCCCACAGGGTTCAGTGCTAGGCCCATTGCTATTCGTAATCTACATTAACGACATAGATGTAGGCTTGACCAGTAACGTGTCAAAATTCGCGGATGATACTAAAGTAGGTGGTAAAGTTATTAACGTGGACGATAGAAATAGGCTCCAAGACGATGTAAATAGGATAATGGAGTGGACGGATAAGTGGCAGATGCAATTTAACGAAGACAAATGTAAAATTTTGCATATAGTTTCTCGTAACATTACACGTACACGATGGTTGATAGACAGTTAGCGAGCGTTAACGAGGAAGTAGATTTAGGCGTACGCGCATCTAAAGATTTAAAAGTTAGGAACCAGTGCCTGGAGTCTTGCGCAAAAGCTAATAGGATGTTAGGTTTCATGCGCGTAATTTCGAATTTAAATCGAAGAATATTATATTGCCCCTTTACAAGTCCCTATTCAGGCCTCACTTAGAATATGCCGCTCAGTTTTGGTGCCCGTATTTGCGTGAGGATATTGATAGGTTAGAAAGGGTTCAGCGTCGCGCCACGAAACTAATTCCGTCACTAAGCAACAAGTCTTACGAAGATAGGATTAAAGAGTTAGACTTGCATTCACTCGAAACTAGGAGATTGAGGGGGGAGCTTATTGAAGTTTTCAAAATCGTTAATAAAATCAATAACGTAAATTTTGCCAAATTGTACATTTTCACTTTTTGTCTGTCTGTCTGTCTGTTTGTCTCCGCAGGGGGTATAAAGGTTATGCACATTTCTTCCGGGTGTTGTAAACTTTATACTTGGGGTATGACAGCCTTTCGGTCCCAGTCGTGGGATTCTAGAGAAATTGGCTGCCAGTTCCTTTAGGTTCTCTCTCTTTCGGGAGGGCGGGTGAAGTTTGTTGTACAATCATATCCCATGGGTTACTAGGACTCCATCCCATCCCTACTCTGTCCTTTTAGCTTAGGTTAAGGGTGCTCTCTGACTAACTGAAGAAAAACTTTTCT
This sequence comes from Bathynomus jamesi, assembly GCA_023014485.1. NCBI lineage: Eukaryota > Metazoa > Arthropoda > Malacostraca > Isopoda > Cirolanidae > Bathynomus > Bathynomus jamesi. The sequence continues at coordinate 756,541 of JAJOZX010001428.1, read as the reverse complement.
TTTAGTATTAAGTCTTTTTCTCTACTTTTACTATAAGGACCCTTCTGCTACCTCACCTCATGCGTGGGAAGAGAGGCTTTGGAACCTCTATAAATAACAACATTTAACGCTCGTAAGTCGTGAGGGACTGGGATGGAGGGGTCCCAGGCGTAGGGGCTCGATGAATGGAGTGTGGCTTGTGCCCCGTTAAGCACATTCCTAACGCGTAATGGCCTAACCAGCCCCCTGCGACCGTTCTTTGATGACCAATTGATGGTACTTGGCTGTACTGCTCTTAGGTGAGAGAGCTTTACTGCCCAGCTGGCTGCCAGGCCAGTATAAAGTCTCGGGTGTAGCTGCTGGGTCTGGTGGGATATCCATCGAACACTGGATTCTAAGTCTGGCCGCTTGTGAGTGACTAGTAAGACTTAGTAAGGAACTGCAGCTCCTGGCGGGAAATCCGTGACGCCTGCGTCGCGAGTGTTTGTCAGTTGGTAGCTGCGACACGTTTGGGACTGTCCGGCCCTGGGGAGACCCTTGGTCGGTGCGGCAGCAGCGAGAGGTGGTCTTCTAGATGGGATGAGCGTCACGTGCATATAGGCGGATGCGGCTTGCGCGGGAAGAATTCACCCACCCCTCTCCTTTTTTTATGTACTGGTCAGAACGTTTTCGATAGTTTTCATTGCGAGAACTTACTGCAATGCGCAATGGGTAAGCTGTGAGTTTTGCAATAGGTAGATTCTCACAAGTCATTTGCTCATAATCCTACGTACTTTTAATCAGTTTGTAGTTTTGTGAGACAGGCAGGAATAAAACTCACTATCTCACCTCTTGTAAACGAAATACCTACCTATTGATGCTCACAAAATCTAACCATTTCCGGTAGCCCAATCTGTGAGGTGGTGTCGGGCCGTCGTGTAATGGACCTATTGACCTATTGATTTATTGACATATTGACTATTGACCTATGTCATTTTATACCTACCGAGATGATTGATTTTCTGGTGAAACGCACGTCATTCGCAGTATATGAGAAATTTGACTTTCATCATGAAAAAAATGGTTCAGAAATTCACATCTTAATTTAAGTATAGGATATTTGACTTATAAAAAATGAATTGACAAACGTCAAATAAGGGTGAGGAAGAATGCATCAATTTCCTCCTCTATAGCCACACATTTGGCTTTTTATTTCCTTCTCGGGGTGAAGACGGTATTTACCTATTCATACGTAGATTAAAGTGACCTGCAACCTTTTCTTTCTCGATGAATTTCGAGGACGTAATTCGAATCATCGATAGGAGACTTATCACCTCGGACACCTGAGGCGTTATTCGGTACGGCCTATGCGCGAAGGTTTGACCTAGAGGCACGCCCGCAAACCACAGTTTCAAAGACCGACGACGGTGCAAGACACCACAGCAACCACACACAAACAAACAGAAACATTCAGGGAATTCATAACAACACTAAACCACTCCACAGATACATCCAGGTATACAAGACTATAAACAGCATTACCCACTCTAACAGCGGCATTCCCACCTCACACGCGGTTATCTGTCGCAGCCAAAATAATATCCCAACATACACACAACAAGCTAACATTCTAGTTAATCACTACGCAAAGATAAGTCACTTAAACAGAGACAACAACCAGAAACACGCAGACAGACAAACAGCCAGACACAAGAAAACCTACAGACCCGACATGACCATTACACCCTTCAATGCAGACCAGACCACCAAGATCATCAAAAACATTAAGAATTCGAAGGCTACTGGACCAGACAACATATCTAACATACACTTTAAACACTTAGGCCCACAAGGAATACTAGCTCTCACAAATATCAGCACATATTCATACCAACACTGTATTATTCCTGACATATGGAAACAAGGTAAAATTATTACACTACTCAAACCAAACAAAAATCCAACAGAACCAGCTTCCTATAGACCCATTACTTTACTATGCACACCTTCCAAAGTAACAGAAAGACTAATCTTACAAATCACCAACCCACACATTCCAATATCGCCTACTCAACATGGATTCAGACCTCACCACTCAACCACGACATTACTCACTAACCTCACGCAGCACATCATGGATGGCATCAACTCCAGACGACCAGCTCAACGTACACTATTAGCAACAATAGACATTAGTAAAGCATTTGATGCTATCCCACGCTTCCCTCTCATAAACAAAATACTCAACACAAACATGCACAATAACACCAAAAGGTGGCTGAGCAACTATCTTTCAGGAAGATACTCACATGTCACATTTAATGGCAAGTCGTCCAAAAACAAGCTTTTTCCGAACCGAGTCCCTCAAGGCTCTGTTCTCTCGCCAACACTCTTCAACTTATACATGCATGACATTCCAACACCCATAGATAACAAGCTTACCTTATCATCATATGCAGATGACATCACTCTAACATCCACCCACAACAACATCGACACCGCTACAAATAACCTACAAACATACATAAACCGTATACAAGACTGGCTCACACACAATAAACTTAAAGTGGCGCCCACAAAATCAACCATCACCTTGCTTACAACACCAGGTAATTCCACAGCTTATACTAAACAATATCAACATTCCACACACTCACAGGACCAAAATACTTGGGGTCACATACAACACATCATTATCTTTTGCAAACCACATTCAGGACATTAAAAACAAATGTACGTCAAGACTTAACACGCTTAGGGTACTAACAGGCACGAACTTTGGACACCAGCAGGAAACATCACCCATATACAAACAATATATTCGCTCAGTTATGGACTCTGTTAGCCCATGCTGGGCACCCATTATCTCAAACACACACATAAACACCTTACAGACAATACAAAACAACGCACTTCGTATCATTACAGGATGCACTCCAACAACATCAATAGAACACCTGCACACAGAAACAAAAATACTGAAAGTTAGGGAACATTTAGTCATGAGGGGAACACAATTCATGGCAGCAGCGACAACTAACCCACAACACCCTTGCCACTACATGTACAATCATGCACCAATACCTCGCACCATTAAGGTAACACCAGAGAGACCTTTTAACCAAATATTCCATTCCATATCACGCCCCACAGACATCACACAGTACAGAAAACACATACACACACACCTGACCCACAAAGCACTGACACGACTCGGTCCGAATGCGGTCCTAGGTGCGAAGCCGCCACCCATTAACAGGTCAGAGATCAGCCTGAGCAGATCGGATCGAGTTAACTTAGCACGATTCCGATGTGGACATCACCCCAACTTACGGACATATAAACACAGATTAGACAACTCCATACACGACACCTGCCACCTGTGCCAGGACACACCACAAACAATTGAACACATTATGACAGACTGTACCGCTCTAGCACAACAACGAACACAACACAACATCACTAGTGCGCTGAACCTCTGGTCCACTCCGGAGAGAGCGATCGGTTACCTGCGTGCCGCCGGCTTGCTCGATCAGGGTGGGCTGATCGGCTAAACAACAACAACAACAACAACCACACACTGCTCATGACACCCGCATTTCTCTAAACCCATTCTAAACGAAGCCAGGGTCCGTCAGGCGTTTCGAAGAAAGGAGCGAACTCCTCTCCGGACCGCCGGCTGCAGCTGTGGCTCATGCCCAACGCAGACGACGGCTCGAGACGTTCCAGTTACTGCGACGCTCTTCGGTGGCAAACGTGTGTGTCTAAACCCTTTTGACCAGCGAGCTGATTCCAGGGCCCACGATGCCTATGAAGAAAAGAGTGAAATCTTCCCCGGATGGGCGCCCGTTGCTATGGCTCTACTCCCGTTGCCGAGAGCGACAGGCTACTGAGCGGAAGAAAGCCGCCCAACCTCAATAAGTTAACCAATCACGCCTGGTTCCATAATATTGAAACGTAGTTGACGTTAAACACTTCTCCGATGGCTTCTCGTTCTGCTTCTCAGCCGACTGGTTAATACTTCCACCACTAAGGGCTTAACCGACTGTGGCTCCCATTCTTTCCCGATTAATTTCGGAAATTAATACTGAACATGTTATGGATCGAACTGGCCGTAGTTATCATAATTAAGAGAGATACGGGTACTGCCCTGGGGCAAAGATTTGACCTACAAGGCACGCCCGGGAACCACAGTTTCAAAGACTGATGACGGTACAAGAAGTCGCAGCAACTAGAACGCTCCTCATTACGCCCGCATATGTCTAAACCCATTTTAAAGAATCCAGGGTCCTCGAGCCTTGCAAAGAAAAGAGCGAACTCCTCCCCGGACCTTCGCCCGCAGCTGTGTCTCATGTCCATGTTACCGTGAACCCTGTGAGAAGAAGGTCGTCCAACCTATACCACTTCACCCGCGAGCAGAGAAATACACGCAGACGACGGCTCGAGACGTTAAAGTTACTACGACGCTTTTCGGCGGCAAACGTGTATTCTAAACCCTTTCTCCCAGCCAGCTGATTCCAGGGTCCACGATGCCTTATGAAGAAAATAGCGAACTCTTCCCTGCACGCGCGCCAGTTGCTGTGGTCCTACTCTCGTCACCAGGAGTTTAGGGCTATTGGGTGGAAGAACGCCACCCAACCTCAGTAAAATCAATCTATCACGCCTAGTTCTGTAATATTGAAACGCAGTTGACGATAAACACTTCTACGTTCAGTCCTCGGTCCGCTCCCACTACCAAGAGCTTAACCGACTGTGGATCCTATTCATTCTTCGATGAATTTCGACAACGTCACTCGATTCGTCGAGAAAAATAAGTTAGATCTACATTTTAATATCTGTGGCTACTTTATTCAGTTACATTTTACCTTTTTTGGCTGATTTATTTAGCTCCATTTTACTTTGTCTTTGTTACTTTAGCCTATGGGGCTACTTATTAGTTACAGTAGGGGATCGCCAAAGCGCTCGGGGGGGCGCGTGTGGGCCGCGAAAGACCCTACAACCGTAGGCCGAAATATGTCGCTGATTTCATACTCGACAGGTTGGAACATAGGTTTTATAAACACTCGTGGCATAGATCACGTTTACTTTCCGACCCCCACCCTTTTTGGGGGATGGGGGATATTTTGAGCGCCAGCTCTCCGAGATTAAAGATTTAAATCATATGACGGAGTCAACTAACCGATTATTTGGGTCGAGAGACATAGGTCCTATGCCTATCGATCACTCGGTTTGGCGTTTGAAGTCCCACGACTAAAGGCTGAGTGCGCGAGGTGTGGAGTAAACCAGTAGGTGACGAACTTCAAAGAAGCTTGCTTCGAGAAGATCAACCACTCCAGCATGTGCCACTTTTGCGAACTGGTGCAGTTGTACGAGAAGCTAGAGGAAAGGGTCCGGCGACTCGAGTCGTCCAGATCGGCTGTTAGAAGCGCGGTGGTCACTGACGCAGCTGCGCCCTCCACCCCGGAGCTTATTGATAGGATAGCCGCCCTGGAAAAGCGGTCCAGCGGCGGACTGGACAAAGCTCGAGACCGCGGAGAAAGGATAAAGGTGCAACCGGGGATCGGGGCGCAAAATCAGCGTCAAGAATCGCCACCGACCCATGTGGAATGCTGGGAACCGCGACACAAGTTGGAGGGAAACGAGGACGCAAAGAAGCAAAGAAGGGTCCGATAGAGAAGGGTGGGAAGGGGCCGATAAAGAAAAAGGGTGGGAAGGGGCCTACTGATGGCCCAAAGAAACCGAAGGATGTAGCTGCTGGTCGGGATGGGTCGGGTGCTGCAAGTGCGGCTGAGTCTACGGGTGACGACGGGTATCGAAAGGTATCGGGCAAGAAGGCTGCGAAGCCGAAACCTGAGACCTCGGTTGCCGCTGTCAGGACCTCCAACTGCTTTAGTCTCCTGTGCGCGAAGGAGGAAGACACCGTTTTGATTGGGTCCTCACAAATCAGCCGCCAGAAGTACTTTGCTTCTGCAAACCAGGACAGGAGAAAGGCAAGGTGCTTACCCGGGCGGGAAACGGCGCACTTAAGGAAGGAGTTAGAGAAGCTGCGCGTGGCTAGTCGGAGGACCGCGATCGTTGTCCACGCTGGTGGCAACGACCTGTTCCTCAAAGGCGGTAGGGTAGGTTCGACGGAAGGGATCATCACTGAGATCATGTCTCTTGCGGATGATCTAAAACTTAAGACAGACAGGGGAATGTTGATGGGTGTTTTACCGCGGATGAATGCCAGTGACCACGCCCTCAGTAAGGTCATTGGTATCAACGAGAGGGTGCAAGACTTGTGCGTCCCACTGGGTGTGAGGGTTGTTGACCCGTTCGATGCGTTTTCGGGTAGGTGGGACCTTTATCAGAGGGATGGTGTCCACCTCAATGTCAAGGGTAAAGGTGTGTAGGCACGCTGCTCGACAAGTACTTGTACCGTATGGTGATGTCAAGCCCGGGGATTGATGACGGGCTCCCATCGGGGAGAGATGATCTTGAGCCGGTGGCGGACGTACCTTCAACTGAAGGGTGCGTCCATGTACAGGTGGGTGACCTTCCTTCCCCGTTGGAGGAAGGCTCCTGCGGAAGTTGCTCCCTCGTTGGTGAGGGGCTCTTCAACTCCCGACAGCCCTGGCTGTTTAGGAAACAGGTCGAACTAGGGGGCGGTCAGAATAGGGAAGGCTCCCTCCGTGCAGTGTTTTTTAATGTTAGGTCGATTAGGAATAAGTTTGCTAGCTACCGGCGCTCTTAGTATCAGAATACCAGGATTTCGTTGCTATCACCAAGTCCTGGATTCATACTGATGGTAGGGACTACGTTGGGGAGTTGGAGATTCCCGGGTATAGAATGTTTCATAAGGCCCGCACCCGTAGGGAGGGGGGAGGGGTACTAATATATGCGAGGGACACGTTGAGTCCGGTTGACTGCCAATTCCGATCGGAACGGGAGCTGCTTGTTGTCGATCTGATCCTGGGAGGGACTAACTATAGGTTAATCTTGGTGTACAGACCTCCACATCTCTTCCTCGAGGAAGATACAGCCCTGTACACCGAACTCCGTACCCTGCTAGGGGACAGGGTGTGTGTAGTTTTAGGAGACGTCAACTGTCGCGGCATAAAGTGGGAAGACAGGACCGCTGATGCCGAAGGGAGGAGGCTAATTGACTTTGCTGATGAGAACTTCCTCACTCAGTGGATCAATGGGCCTACACAGGGCGAAAGCGTTCTAGACTTAGTATTCACGACCGAAGGCAACCTCGTCACTGGCCTCACCATTGACGAATCGTTGGGCGGGAGTGATCACGGTGTGATTAGGTTCTGTGTCTGCGTCCCTCGGGTGAAGCGTAGTAACTCGAGAGGCAGTAAGCTCGATCTACGGCAGGCGGACTTTGTTAGCCTCCGGGATAGCGTTGGTGAGATGGGGGTAGAGGTCGGCGGCGATTTTGAGGGAGTGTGGAGTGTATTCCGGGATCAGTTTATGGTGCTGCAGTCTGCTTCCATACCCTCAAAACCGGTCACTCCTGCTTCAACGCATCCTAAGTGGTTCAGTCGTGACATCGCTTCGGCTATCCGAAATAGGAAAGCTGCGTATAGGAGGGCGAAGGCCAATCGTTCTCATGAGAACACTGAGGCGTATGTCCGCCTGTGCAGGGAAGTGAAGGCGAAGGTTAGGCTAGCCAAACGTAACGAAGAACTACGAGTGGCAAGCCTCTGCAAGGGGAACCATAAGTTCTTCAATTATGTTAATAGTAGAAAGTCCATTAGAAGCATGATAGGTCCACTAAAGGACCCAAGCGGAGCGCTGCGGACCTCCGACGCGGACATCGCTATGTGCTGAATGAGTACTTTGCGGGAATGTTCACCAGGGAGGACACCCGCGTCATCCCCGAGCGAGGCGTCAGGAACGAAAGTGCTGGCCTGGATAGTGTTCGGTGTACTGCGACAGTCGTTGCCGATAGAATAGACAAACTGGGCGCGTTTTAGGCTCCTGGGCCAGACCAGTTCCTCCCCAGAGTCTTGCGGGAAGTGCGCTACCATTTAGCTCCCCACCTGACTACAGTCTTCAACAAATCGTTGGAGACGAGCCAGGTGCCTGGTGACTGGAGGGAAGCCAACGTGACCCCTACCTTTAAGAAAGGGGATCACGAAAGTCCAGAGAACTATCGCCCCATTAGTCTCACTTCGGTTGTAGGTAAATTATTAGAGGAGATAATAGCGGATAGGATCGTTGACCATTTGGATTCCTACAAGCTGCTTGGGGACTCCCAACATGGGTTTAGACGGCATAGGTCGTGTCTCACCAACCTGTTCGAGTTTTTCCACGTCATGTTGAGTTAGTATGATAAGATTAGGGCAATTGATATACTTTATCTCGACTTTGAGAAAGCCTTTGGTAAGGTACCTCACCGCCGGCCAATGGCCAAATTGCGCGCGCTGGGTATCGGTGGAGAAGTAGGTAGGTGGATTGAAAACTGGCTGAAGAATAGGCGGCAGAGGGTTGTAATTAAAGGAGCTAGCTCGGGATGGGTCTCGGTCACTAGCGGGGTTCCTCAGGGTTCCGTTTTAGGGCCAGTGTTATTTATCATTTACATAAATAATATCGACGCTAGCATCGTCAGTAGGATCGCCAAATTCGCTGATGATACGAAGCTTGGGGCCAATGTTGGGACGCCCAAAGCGAACGAGCAACTGCGTGCAGACCTACGTCGGATAGGAAAGTGGTCCGAAAAATGGCAAATGCCGTTTAACTTTGGTAAATGCAAAGTGATGCACATTAGCTACGCCAATCCCAAGTCGGACTAATCCATGTTGGGGAGTAATATCGAGGCCACTGATTTCGAAAAGGACCTGGGTGTGATAATTAGCAGCGACCTTGAGTTTACCACACAGTGCGTAGTGGTGGAAAAGAAAGCCCTGAAGCTGTTGGGTTATATCAGGAGACAATTTCGATTTCGAAACAAGGAGATTGTGCTTTCTCTGTACAAATCTCTGGTTCGGCTGCACCTGGAGCTTTGTGCAGTTCTGGTCGCCCAACCTCAGGAAAGATATTGAGAGGCTGGAGCGAGTCCAGGCGAAGGCCACAAAGTTAATCCCTTCCGTTAAGCATATGGGCTACAATCGACGCTTACGCTCCCTGAATTTGTTTTCGCTGGAGGCTGCGCGGTCAACTCATCGAGGTTTTCAAGCTCCTACGCGGCTTCAACGATGTCGATTTTAGAAGCATGTTTAGTTTAAATGATAACCCAACTCGCAACAATGGTTGAAAGTTGGATTTGAAACGGTTTAGCACTAGTGTGTGTGGGAATTACTTTACCTATAAGATCTGTGACACGTGGAACAGGCTACCTTCAGAAGTTGTGAACAGTTCTTCTGTGGATCTGTTCAAGAAAAGGTTAGACCGAATCTTGCACACTATTTGAGGGTGTAGGAATTTTTCCGTGGCACCCGTTGCCATTGGTACCTCCTTGGTATGGGCCGCAAGGCCTTTTGAGGTACTTCTTTTCCTTGTAACTCTCTCTCTCTCTCTCTCTCTCTCTCCTACAAGAGAGATTGATATACTTTATCTCGTCTTTCATCAAGCCTTTGATAACGTGCTTCACCGCCGGCTAATGACCAAAGTGCGCGCGCTGGGTATCGGTAATGAAGTAGATAGCTGGATTGAAAACCGCCTGAAGAATAGGCGGCAGAGGGTTGCAATTAAAGGGGCTAGCTCGGGATGGACCTCGGTCACGAGTGGGTTCCTCAGGGTTTCGTTTTGGTGGCCACTGTTGTTTATCATTCACATATATGATATCGACGCTCCCATCGTCAGTGGGATCCCCAAATTCGCCAAATACTCTACTGGCATATATATATATATATATATATATATATATATGAAAATTGTTTCACGAAAGTGACACGTGAAAAATATTTATGATGAATAAAACCACGAATGGAAAAAGAAACACAAAGTGGTCGTGGTTTTATTCATCATATATATATATATATATATGCCAATAGATTATTATTTTTTATGCAGAAAGGAGAGGCCAAGGGCGAGCACCCGTAAAAATACCCCCTATGTAAGGAGAGAGCCGAAATCAAGATCTCCGAGTCTCATAATGCTATTTTTTTTATCAATTTTGAGAAGAGTGTGTAAAAATACAATAACACCTCTAACTTTAAAATTTAAACAGAGGAAAAGATAGAGTAACCCAGATTCATAATATGCTCTCTTAAAAATAGTAGGATATGATTAAAATAACGTTAGTTACGTGAAAAATTATTCCTTAAAACTTCAAAACTTCACACACACACACACACACACACACTTTTTACTGTATAATCAGATTGGGCTCAACAAAATCAATCAAAAGAGCTAAATGTTGCATTTATGTATTAAAAGAAGCAGCTGTGAAATCATTCACTGGAATTAAGCGAATATTCATTATAGTTGTCCTTTCACATCTATAAAATACATGAGAAGTTAAATCACAATATATATTTTAGTAAAGCGATGGAATGAAATGTTTCTGCATATATATATATATATATATATATGGGACGAATTTCACAATTAAACACGTGAAATGAATGAATGCTGCAAACCCACAAGGAAAAAGAAATTCCCTGACGAGGTGTAGCTCTGAATATACGAAAGGCTTTGGAATCGTTTTTCTTTTTTCTTGTGGGTTTGAAGCATACATATATATATGTATATATATATATATATACATAAAAAATACTGGTTTACAACAACTCCAAAAATTAGTCATGTTCCATTCTGTACAGTGTGTGTTATAAGACAGATTAAGGACTCCATTTAATCCTTGTCTGCACATCGTATCTCAATGAGGTAAATGAAAGACTAAAAACTACTAAAGATCAATGTGAGACATTTTATTTATGATTATTTCTTGTCGGGCGAAATATTAATACCACCATTTATTTTTATATAATTCTTAAACCAAACAGACCTGAACGTCGAACCGGACCTATCTGAACCATGGATCACTACATCATCTGTACACGGAGGACGGTCTCCCATCCACCTACTACCCAGACCTAACAACGCCTAACATCGCTGATCCAACGGGGAGCTGAGTTAAAACATTACTACAAACCATGCGAAATACATAGACTATATACTGTACAGTACATTACGCAGTGAAAAATAGCTTAGAAACCCAAAATTTATAAAAACTATAAAAATTACTAATTAATAACGAATGAAATTTTATTCTGAACCCCTGAAATTAACAAATAAACAAATAAATTAACAAATAAAAGAAATTAATTTAACTTCAACATATAATGTAAAACATCAAAGAATTTAAGAAAAATATAAAAACTAAAATGCAAAAGTTTTTGTACATTTACTTACAAAATTATTTAACACTTTGCATCCCCCACTTTAGCCTAAGGGAAGGACTAAGGTTGAGAGAAGGGTGAAGGGGGGAGAGAAGCTAATACAAATACATGTTTTCCTTTTAAATGAATACAAAAATTCGAACAAGAAATGGATGTTAGTTTGTGTACAGCATAAGACTCAGATTCGAGGGGGATTGGTAATAGTGTGACTAAGATAGAATTCATTAAGACGGACTTGCATGTTTTCTTTTAAATATTAATGCACAGTGTAAAGAGTCCTGTGTATTTCTTATATTATTAGTGTTTTATTAAATAAATGGGATTCGTTTTGCGTCTAAATAAACAAAAATAATGTATTGGTGTTTTATTTAATACTTTTGCTAAACCAATTAAGTAGAACATCTCCCGATCTCTTGCCTATAATAAATATAATTTAATTATATAGTGGTATCTGGCAGCCCAATCTAAGCATTGAGAGCATCTCTCTCTCTCTTGCCTTTAATAAATAAATAATCAAAATAAACATCTGGCAACCCTCCATATATAAATAAATAAATTAAATAACTGGCGACCATTCCATTATAAATAAATAATTAAAATAGTGGTATCTGACAACCCTCCATATATAAATAATTAAAATAAATAGTGCTCTCTGGCAACACTCTATATATAAATAAATACATTCAATAGTGCTCTCTGGCAACCCCTCCATATATAAATAAAAAAGTAATTAGTTCTCTCTGGCAATCCTCGACCTTCTATATAAAAGATGTTGGTTCCCTGAGCTCTCATTATGCGTCTATTGGAGCCAGGCGAAACATCTCTCTCTCTCTCTCCTTCCTCTCTCTACTCTCTCTCCCCCTTTGGGGGTGAGGCTGTCCCACCCTCCACCCTCTCCCCCAAAGACTCTCCTCCTCCTTTCTCTTAGGTTAAGTATACCCCTTAGGGGGTGGTGAGGCCGCCCCGTCCCGTCTCTTTATGCAACTTGGGGGTTTCTCACCAACCCCTTGTTGCATAACCACCTCCCCCTTCATGCCCCCCTGTATCCCTACTCTTTTATGATTCACTTTCGTTATTTACTTTATTTTATCATTGCTCTTTCTTCTTTACTCTCGCTTCGCTGTACTTTATAAAGACGCGCACACGAATGGTAGACGCGAGCCGGTTCGCCATTTCACTTTCACTTTGAACAATGCGAGGGAGACGGGGGTATAAATTATACACTTTACGCACTCTTATACTGACTTTTATTTATACCGAAACACTTTTAGATAAACAGGGTAATGCAAGGAGGGAATTAACGTCAGCATTTTACCCAGAGAGAGACACGAAAGAATATTCTAAATTTACAAAAACATCGTAATAACAAAAAAAACCTTAGGCCAACAGCCGTCCGATAACTGAAGGGCATTTCTGCCCAGCCTCCGCTTGGGCAGATTCTTAGTGTTTCCAACCATTATTAATTTCTTATTTAACAAACTTAATTGAAATTTATTAAATTCTTATAAACAAACATTTAATTCTTAATTAGACATTACTACACCCCCTTGTTGCATAACCTCTCCCCCTTGTTGCAGTACCCCTCCCCTTTGCAACATTACCTCCCCCTTTTGCAACAATACCCTTTCCCCGCAGAAGAAAAGCAACTGTTATGGGTAGTGAGTCTTGTTGATGAGTGGAGTGATAAGCGGTATTATGTCATGTTGCATCATACTGAGTACTCGTACCCTGCTGCTGGGAATGTAAATCTTGTCATAATGGAGAAACTGAAGTATTTTTACCACTACATTAATATATATTATGACGAAATTTGCAGTGAGGTTGTGGCTAAAGGCTAGCGCGAATTTTTCATAGAATTTAGAGACGAGTATCTCCTGCTAAACAAAAAGGAAAAATATGGGAACATGTCTGTCTCAAACAGTGCGCCGGTGTGAATAAAATGTGTTTAGTTCGTGAAAATCCCCCTGAACGTAAATGTCTGGTGCGCATTCTGGGGAGTGGGAGTGATAAAACATTAAAACCATATTACTTCATGTATCGCAGATAGAAAAATTTTCAAAATAACTACCCAGTATAATGGGAAACAGGTGTTCACATGATTCTTTCACCTTGGAACAACACCGTACACGATTCACTAGCTTATGGTGTGACTCACTCCTCCACACCTCCAGTCGAGCCGATCCGCCCACCTGTGGCTCACAGTCATCTCAGAGCTTGAACCGACTAGACGTGCATTCCTCACAATAGAATACGATGGAGCTTCCTTTAAACAGCATTCTCAATGCTGTGTACGATGTGTCCATAACAAAGTCATTGCGCGTCTTCAGGCGTAAAACCGGTGCCATTAACTATGTACTTGAAATGACTTGTCGACAAACAAACTCTGGTAAACGGAATGTTGTTTATTTAAGTGTTTAGGAGATGAATAGAGCCTTCGTGGTAGTTGAGAAGTGGAGCGAGGATCGTTATAAAATACCTGCAGGTGTAGGTACAAGAAGAGAACAGATTAGTGATACCCCCTCATATGCCATTACTTGTACATTGTGTATAAATAGCGAGAAGCCATGCACTGATATACGGCTGGTGTGGAAGAATGCGTCTGATAATAACGTTCTTGTCCCTACGCGAAACCGATTCATCGTCGACACAATATTTGAAATCGTCGGTTTCCGCAAGCTGAAGCCTGTATTATAATGTTATAATGTTATAATGTTTCAGACCAACAAAGACCCTAGGATCCACTCATGGCTGGTCTACCTAACTGTGTTCGTAATTGTGTATTGTGCATGTCTTCCGTGATGGCAGAGAGGACATACAATTTTACGTGGGTTCCGAACCACAAAGCCTTAATTTTACTAACTTAAACTATACCCAATCTATCAACATATGCGTCTAATCGATTTTTAAACATGTTTATACACGTGCTACTAATTACTTCTACCGGCAAACTATTCCAGCTATTTACTATTCTATGCGTAAAAAAATTTTGGCAACTGCTGAATCGCACCTTCTACTTATCAACTTAAACCCGTTATTTCTAGTCCTATTATATTGAGATATTTCGAAAAAGCTATCTCTATCTACGTTGTCGAACCCATTCATAATTTTGAAAACCTAGATTAGATCACCCCTTAGCCTCCTAGTCTCGACTTTAGTCAATTTTAACTCCTTAAGCCTATCCTCGTACGACTTCGACCTAAGGGACGGAATCATCTTAGTTGCTCCTCTTTGAACTCTTTCGATTTTGTCTATATCTTTGCGCATATGCTGATTCCAAAATTGGATCGCGTACTCCAAATGTGGTCTAACTAATGATTTATAAAGAGGAGTTATAATATCGCGCGATTTGTACTCAAAATACCGAGCTATAAAACCTAACACTTTGTTCGCTTTATTGACCGCTCCTGTACTTTGTTTCACTACTTTTAAATCACCAGTGACTATAACTCCTAAAACTTTTTCATGCTCTACGCTTCTTAACTCTTTCCCTGACATACTATACGCAAAATTACCGTTACGCGAACCTATATGTAAAATTTTGCACTTATCAATGTTAAATCTCATTTGCCATGTGACTGACCAATCAACGATTTTATTCAGATCTTCCTGGATTTTACCGCTATCTTCGTCATTAATCGCCTTACCACCCAACTTCGTGTCATCCGCAAACTTTGAAACTGTACAGACTAGGCCGACATCTAAATCGTTAATATATATAAGAAAAAGCAATGGGCCCAATACAGAACCCTGAGGAACGCCACTTGCTACATTAATCCAACACGACTCCGCTCCATCAACGACCACCCTCTGTTTCCTACCTCGCAACCACTCTTCTATCCAATTTATTACTATACCCCTGATTCCATGAGCCTTTGTTTTTTCAATGAGTCTTTTGTGCGGTACGGTGTCAAACGCTTTTTGAAAATCTAAATACACTACATCTATAATTTCCAGCCTATAATTTCTTAAAGATAGGTGCTACGTTTGCTAACTTGAAATTATCTAGTACGCACCACTCAGAAATAGACGCATTAAAAATCTTTGATAGCGGCACAACAATGCTAACTTTTAATTCTTTTAGTTGTATGGGATATATGGAATCCGGCCCCGGTGATTTACGCTTTTTCATTTTATCAATATAGCGCATTACCTCTCCTTCACTAACCACAATATTATCCAAAATATTACCATTATCAAAAGGTATTATGTCTATGACCGTAGAGATATTCGTTACATCTTCTATAGTAAAAACTGACGTATAAAATTCGTTTAGCAAGGTAGCCATTTCCTTGTTTTCAGACACTAGATCTCCGTTAACATTTTTCAACAGCCCCCAAGACACTTTTTACTGGATTTCTATTGTTAACGTATTGAAAGAATCGCTTGGTTTTTTTTTTACCGTCACGAGCTATGGAGATTTCAAATTCGCGCTTGGACTTTTTTATTGCACTTTTCGCTTCACGCCTTAGAGATAAGTAGTTGTTTCGTAACCACAAATTGTCTTTATCGCACTTATGTAGCCTATAAACCCTATCTCTACTCTTTATAATATCTCCTACTCTAGAAGTAAACCACAAGGGCTTGTTGTTTACTTTCGCACGCTTAATTTTGTACGGTACACATACCTCATTTATAGTCCTAAATACTGTTTCAAACGATTCCCATATTAGTTTTGCTTTGGAGCTCCCCATCACGTTTTCCCAATTGATGTGTGACAATTTATTTCGAAATTTACAAAATTCTGCCTGCTGGAAGTTAGGAATTTTAGTCGAGTTAGCTGGTTTCGAATGACTTACTGAGAGGACAAACTCTACCATATTGTGATCGCTATTGCTTAAAGGTTCTATTATTTGAAGATCAGTAATTAGTCTATCATCCGTAGTTATTACTAAATCTAAAATACTGTCCAACCTCGTAGGTTCCCCAACCTTTTGAATAAGAAAGTTTTCCTCGAGAAAATTAACTAAACGATTACCTTCCGCGTCTCCCTGCATTGTATCGTAATTCACGTTGGCGCAATTAAAGTCACCCATAACTAAAGCCTGCTCACTACCTATTATTCTCTTTAGTTCACGATATAACGCTTCGTCCGTATCAGCTGTTGGATTAGGGGGCCTATATATAACCGCAACAACAAGTTTGAAATCGTTCAATTTATGTTCTCCTATAGTCGAATGTATCGGTTCTGGAATTGTGCTTTAGTTCTATAACTTTCGCAATATTATCTTTGATATACAACATAACACCGCCTCCTCGCCTACCTATTATGTTTTTAACAAAAAGTCTATAACCTCTAATTTGATACTCCCCTACAAAGTCACGTGTTTCAGTGCTAAGCCACGATTCATTGTTTCTTTATATAATGAGCAGCTGTCGTTACGACTTAGATTATTTCAACTGCCGCTATGCATTGTGAAGAAGAGTTCACGATTGAAAAGCTCGGATCGGTAAGAATAAACCCTCGATTGGAAGGGAGTGTTTATAAACTTGAATTTAATATTGATGTTGTGGCTAACGATGCCCTCTTTGTGCATGCTTTTTATTGTATCCTGTCTGTGTTTAAAGATAACTTGCCAACCGAATGTAAAGTGAGCACAAAAATGGTACTAATCGATATGAAGGCCCTTTACATCGAGTATAGGCATCCCTATAACTTTGGCGTGCTAAGCCACGATTCATTTATCGCAATTAAATCATAGTCTTTACAAGCAATTAAAGAAAAAATTCGGTTTTTTTATTTCGTAGGCTACGAGCATTTAAGGATAGAACCTTCAAATTGTTTGTAATTGCGACACCTTCGCGAGTGCAGAAGAAATTTGGGGAATTTACGCTGGGACCGTCCGAGTTACGGCAGCCTGAAAAGAAGAGACAGTATTATGAAATATTCTTCTTAAACGCGCAGCTCCAACGTCATTAAGATGAAGTCCATCTCCGAGGAACAAGTCCCTCCCGCCGTAGATACTGTTCCAAAAATTCGCAAAATGCACTCCTTCCTCTTGGCAAAGAGACTTTAGGTTATTGTTAATATAGGTCGCCTTGCTGTAGAAATCGTGACGTTGGATAATTCGATGAAGTATACCTGTTAAAACAATCTTATTAGTTTTTTCCTTTAGTCGCTCTTGTAAGTCCCTGTACCTAGCCAGCAGTTCTTCCGATCTAGAATTTAAAACGTTATTAGTACCGACGCGCATGTTACAGATATGCTTTATTTTGATACGGTTCTTGAATATGCATACACAGCTCTGTTCGACGGGTTTACCGAGTGTAGGACTGAACAAGGCGATAATGGTCTGGAACTGGATACTTATTTAAAAGGTTTAGACTCTTCGAAATATCATGAACTTTGGTACAAAGGACTTGAGCGGTACAGGGATGAGCTCACCTACACCGTTCACCCTGAAGAATTGTTTCTTTATATAATGAGCAGCTGTCGTTACGACTTAGATTATTTCAACTGCCGCTATGCATTGTGAAGAAGAGTTCACGATTGAAAAGCTCGGATCGGTAAGAATAAACCCTCGATTGGAAGGGAGTGTTTATAAACTTGAATTTAATATTGATGTTGTGGCTAACGATGCCCTCTTTGTGCATGCTTTTTATTGTATCCTGTCTGTGTTTAAAGATAACTTGCCAACCGAATGTAAAGTGAGCACAAAAATGGTACTAATCGATATGAAGGCCCTTTACATCGAGTATAGGCATCCCTATAACTTTGGCGGTGAAATAATGTCAAATCGTATTTATTGTGTAGTGCAAAGCAACAATGAGGTAACTGTAGAATCAATCACGGGCGAGTTTAGTATTTTAGTTAAACGCAGTAGAACATAAAGTGCATATGCAATATTCTGATGTTTTTATATTATTTTATTATATATATATATAATATATATATATATATATTCTTCGTTCAACTTGTTTATTTCTGATACAATTATTATTTTTATTGGATATATGTATTCTTCGTTCAACTTGTGTATTTCTTATACTATTATTATTATTTTTACTGCATATATATATATATATATATATATATATATATATATATATATATATATAAATATATATATATGTATATATTCCTCGTTCAACTTGTGTATTCCTTATACTATTATTTTTAGTGTATATATATATATATATATATATATATATATATATATATATATATATATATATTTCTCGTTTAAACTGTGTATAGAATGAAGTACTTTGATTGTGTATTTATTTTATATATATTTCATGAAATTATTTCCAATAATTTGTCTAAACAAAAAGAATGATGTAATGGTGTTTTATTTAATACTTTTGCTAAACCAATTAAGGAGAACATCTCCCTATCTCTTGCCTATAATAAATAAATAATTTAATTATATAGTGGTATCTGGCAACCCCCTCTAAGCATTGAGAGCCTCTCTCTCTTACCTTTAATAGATAAATAATTAAAATAAACATGTGGCAACCCTTCATATATAAATAAATAAATTAAATAACTGGTGACCCTCCCATATATAAATAAATAATTAAAATAGTGGTATCTGACAACCCTCCATATATAAATAATTAAAAGAAATAGTGTTCCCTGGCAACCCCCAACAACCCCCCACCTTCTATATAACAGATGTTGGTTCCGTGCGCTCTCGTTATGCGTCTGGAGGAGCCAGGTGAAACATTCTCTCTCTCTCTCTCTCTCTCTCTCTCTCTCTCTCTCTCTCTTAAGTTAGTTATACCCCTTTGAGGGGGTGAGGCCGTCCCACTTTCTCCAACAAAGACTCTCCTCCTTTCTCTCTCTTAACTTAGGTATACTCCTTTGGGGGGATGAGACCGTCCTACCTTCTCCCCCAAAGCCCCTCCCTTCATGCAACTTGGGGTTTCTCCCCTACCCCTTGTTGCATAGCCCCTCCCCTTTGCAACATTACCCCTACCCTCTGTGAAACATCACCCCTACCCCTTTGCAACAGTGAGCATCATTTCAATTGCAAGTGCGCTCTCCCATTTTGCGCCCATGCTACCAAGACCTCTAATCTTTCAAACACAGTGTCCAGGCATCTCAAAATTTTGGACCTTGATTTTGGTTCTCGTTTGTATCTATGGGGGAGGGGGTAGCGTTTTTTTGGTCATTCGCCCTTGGCTCCTCCTTCCTTTATAAAAATAATACTAGAGTGTTCGTTGCACCTTGCGCAGCAAAAGCTCGCCGAAACACAACCTGGGGGTGGTGATGGAATGGGAGGGATGAGTGTATTACTAAAACCTTCCCTGATTCTCCCTTGATATGTATACTAAATCCGATGCAGATTATCCGTTTTGGACTGTATGAACGAACCTAGAACAGACAGACATCGTCATCCTCCTCTCTCTCTCTCTTTATATATATATATATATGATGAATAAAACCACGAAGGAAAGGAAACAGAAAATGGTGCTCAAGCGCTTTCGTCTAATGACATCCTCAGGAACACTGAAGTACATAAAAAGGTTAAGCCTATATATAGGTTACAGAAAGAAAAAAAAGAAAAAATAAATAACATACATACACACACACACACACATATATATATATATATACATACATATCTATATATACAAATACATACATACATAC
Organism: Bathynomus jamesi; assembly: GCA_023014485.1. Classification (NCBI taxonomy): domain Eukaryota; kingdom Metazoa; phylum Arthropoda; class Malacostraca; order Isopoda; family Cirolanidae; genus Bathynomus; species Bathynomus jamesi. Next base: position 736,651 of record JAJOZX010001428.1, on the reverse strand, counting down.
ATACATACATATATATACAATAAACAGAGAAGTAAAAATAATAAAAAATTAAAAATTAAAACCTTAAAGGATTACCAGTGAGGCGTACAGATTTGTAAGGAAAAATATCAATTTTTAGCACAAGATCAAATGGATTATAAAAATACAAAATTATACTGGAACTCTGCCGGGTTTTAACACAATGCTGCCTATGGTCAGGTTTCGATATATATAAAAAAAAAAATAAAAAAAATAAAATAAAATTCAAATTAAAAGTTAATCGATTTTTAGCACAAGATCAAATGGATTATAAAAATACAAATTTATACTGGAACTCTGTCCGGGTTTTAACACACTGCTGCCTATGGTCAGGTTTTGATATATATAAAAAAATAAAATGCAAATTAAAAGTTAATAAAGTAGAAGACAAGTTTACCAAAGATTTAATGTTTTACCCTTCTTATTTAAATCTGTTTTAAAGGAATTCAACATAACAGGATCGAGTTGAAAAAGACCTTTGCTTATGTTGAAGTTATTTGAAAGTTGGATAATGGCAGACTCAAGAATATTTCTATTAACAATGTTGCTTGAATGGAATAAAACTGAAGCATTATTCCAATATTTATATGGAGTTTTTCGAAATTACCTATATTCCGAGAATCCTGGGGGTTGGCATCCCTTGGTTGCGGTACGTCGACGATATTTTGTGTATCTGGCCCATGAATCGTGACCTGGATAGCTTCCTCCTTCAGTTAAATGATCAAGTCCCCTCCATTAAGTTTACTTTAGAAGTTGAGCAAGACAATTCAATCCCATTTTTGGATGTGCGTGTACATAGGGAAAGCCAAGGTTTTAAGTTTAGTATCTATCGGAAAACGACAAACAATTTGTCCTACGTACACTTTTACTCGGGACATGATACCCCCACTAAGAAGGCCATATTTTCATCAATGTTTCTCCGCGCCCTTAGGATCGCCAGTCCGGAATACATCGATGCCGAATTGGAAAAAATCAACGGTATTGGAAGTGATTTGTGTTATCCATCTGCGTTTATGGAATCTTGTCTCAACAAGGCAAAACGAACTTTCTATCGTGTCAATATTAACACTCGTACTTTGTCAAAAAATATTTTAGTACTTCCATTTTTCCCGGGCTTTTTAGGCATTGCTAATGTACTTAAACTTTTGGATATTAATGTAGTATTTTCATATAACAATATTGTGAAAAATATCATAGTAAAAAATAGCCCTACCAATAATTCAGGCATTATCTATAAAATTGGTTGTAAACAATGTGATTCCTTTTACATAGGTCAGACGGGAAAGGATTTGCACACACGTATAAAACAGCATCAATATTCCGTTAGAACAGGACAGTTGTCCAGTGCCCTTTTTGTCCATTTGTCAGAGTTAGCCCACTGTATTGATTGGAATAATGCTTCAGTTTTATTCCATTCAAGCAACATTGTTAATAGAAATATTCTTGAGTCTGCCATTATCCAACTTTCAAATAACTTCAACATAAGCAAAGGTCTTTTTCAACTCGATCCTGTTATGTTGAATTCCTTTAAAACAGATTTAAATAAGAAGGGTAAAACATTAAATCTTTGGTAAACTTGTCTTCTACTTTATTAACTTTTAATTTGCATTTTATTTTTTTATATATATCAAAACCTGACCATAGGCAACAGTGTGTTAAAACCCGGACAGAGTTCCAGTATAAATTTGTATTTTTATAATCCATTTGATCTTGTGCTAAAAATCGATTAACTTTTAATTTGCATTTTATTTTATTTTATTTTTTATTTTTTTATATATATCGAAACCTGACCATAGGCAGCATTGTGTTAAAACCCGGCAGAGTTCCAGTATAATTTTGTATTTTTATAATCCATTTGATCTTGTGCTAAAAATTGATATTTTTCCTTACAAATCTGTACGCCTCACTGGTAATCCTTTAAGGTTTTAATTTTTAATTTTTTATTATTTTTACTTCTCTGTTTATTGTATATATATGTATGTATGTATGTATGTATGTATTTGTATATATAGATATGTATGTATATATATATATATATATGTGTGTGTGTGTGTATGTATGTTATTTATTTTTTCTTTTTTTTCTTTCTGTAACCTATATATAGGCTTAACCTTTTTATGTACTTCAGTGTTCCTGAGGATGTCATTAGACGAAAGCGCTTGAGCACCATTTTGTGTTTCCTTTCCTTCGTGGTTTTATTCATCATAAATTTTTTCACGTGTTACCTTCGTGAAATAATTTTCATATATATATATATATATATATATATATATATATATATATATATATATATGCGTGTGTCCCTTATTTATTATTGATGAGTGAAGGTGAACCGTTTTGCTACGTGTATTGTTTATTGATTTAAGGTAGAGTACATTTTTGTTACCAACTTCAAAGAAGAGTAAAAAATATATAAATAAAATTTTATTAATAAAGTTTGCTTATCTGGTATCAAATACGGGAACTGTTTATAACATAAATCTTGGGATATTTTCTTGGCTTTTAAGCCTTCAATATTTTTCTTTAATGATTTTATAAGAAAACTTGGCTAAGACTCCCAATAAATCTTATACTTTTGAGTCATTCTATCCGTATATATAAACTAAAAAATAAACTTATTTTTCGTATCATTCAGTTTTTTATTGCAAAGTTATTTGATTTTTTACTTTTAGTATTTCCTTTATTTAAAAAAGATATTAAATTTACTTATATATATATATATATATATAATATATATATATATATATATATATATATGTATAGGAACGACGTAAGTATAGAGGAGCGTTCTGCACACGAGGAAGAGAAATAACGAACAAATGAAAAATGAGGTGAACCGCCCGGGAATCGAACCCAGGATCTTCCGATTGCCGGTCAGATGCGCTATCCATTACACATGCGCTATCCATTACACATGTGTAATGGATAGCGCATCTGACCGGCAATCGGAAGATCCTGGGTTCGATTCCCGTGAGGTTCACCTCATTTTTCATTTGTTCGTTATTTCTCTTCCTCGTGTGCAGAACGCTCCTCTATACTTACGTCGTTTCTATACATTAATATACTGCGTGGTCATTGCAGATAAATATATATATATATATATATATATATATATATGATGCACACAGACCGTGCATGGAACAAGGAACTCTTCTAGGATAATTAAATCCATTATAGTCCGAATAAGTAATGGTAAATGACAAATACCATAGTTTTTCTTTTTCATGATGCTAGCCCGACGTGGGCAACGGGTCATTCGCAAAGAGGTCCCATAAATATAGCTTCCCTCACCAGCTATCTGCAAAGCAGACAGGATCCAGCTTTGGGACATGGATCTAGGGTTAAAGCAGCCTCGCCCTGCTACATTTAGAACTTCAATATAAGCAAAAGACTCGCTGCTTTCACGTCAGATTGAATACATCAAATAAAAAGGGGTAACTATTATATTTTTAGCCAAAAACCAAAACCATTACCATTTAATTATCCCCGAAGAGTTTCTTGTTCCATGCACGGTCTGTGTGTATCATAAAAAACCTCAGGGGACCATTCTGAGTTCATTCCCATCTTGAAACAGACATGTTATGTGCCTTGAAAAGTGGACGCTCAATTCTGCCAGTTGAGGTTTAAGTTTTGGTTTTTGCTAAAAATATAATAGTTACCCCTTTTTCTTTGATGTATTCAATCTGACGTGAAGGCAGCGAGTCTTTTGCTTATATTGAGGTTTTAAATGTAGCAGGGCTAGGCTGCTTTAACTCTAGATCCATGTCCCAAAGCTGGATCCTGTCTGCTTTGCAGATAGCTGGTGAGGGAAGCTATATTTATGGGACCTCTTTGCGAGTGACCCGTTGCCCACGTCGGGCTAGCATCATGAAAAAGAAAAACTATGGTATTTGTCATTTACCATTACTTATTAGGACTATAGTGGATTTAATTATCCCAGAAGAGTTCCTTGTTCCATGCACGGTATGTGTGTATCATAAAAAACCTGAGGGGAACATTCGGAGTTCATTCCCATATATACTGTATATATATATATATATATATATATATATATATATATATATATAGTAATAATTATTGGTTTTGTTTAACCTTCGCATCATCTAAGGTCATATGACGGAGGGACCTACAGCTTTACGTGGAATCGGAACCACGGGTCGCTACATAGTCTGGACGTAGAAGACGGTCTCCCATCCAACCCAATGTCGCTTAACTTCGCTGATCAACGAGAAGCGGTGTTACGACATTGGCTACGACGTAGCCCATATATATATATATATATATATATATATAGGGTCTTTCATAACATGTGGGACGCACTTTCAGGATGGATTCAGGACCTGAAAGCAATGAAAAAAGTTTATATAAACATATGCCCGAAATCGCTTTGTTTCCGAGTTACAGCCCGTTATGTGTTCCAGCAACTATCCGCCATACCTTCAAAGGAAGTACTCAAAATGACCGCCTTGCGCTTGAATACACGCCTGAATACGCCTCGTCATAGAATGCCTGACGCGTTCAAACATTCCAGGTATTGTGTGGATTTTCTGGCATCCTTGTTCTACACGTTGGCGAGCATTTCAACGTTGTCAATGGGTGTCATATAAACGATGGATTTCAGATGACCCCACAGGTAAAAATCGAGTGGATTCAGGTCCGGGGAGCGAGCAGGCCACGCAATGGGTCCTCCACGGCCTATCTATTTATCAGGGAAATGGTCATCCAAGACGCTCGTCTATTCTCTGAAAGGTCTTCTTATCTGGCAGGCAGCGATTCGGAAACCTTTCCGCATACAGACGTCTTGCTGCGGCCGCATTACACTCGGCAAGTCCATACATGAGATGCATGTCTTCTGTTTCTCTGTTTGAATAAGCCTCCATTCTCACTTGAAATGCACACTATCAGTGAATAGCACAAAAACTTTTAAGGTTTTTTTTCACGGACTGCACTTATTCATGGTAAGAAGTTACGAATACGAACAGTGAAACACCGCGATGCACCTCTGACTGACTGATGGCTCTACATTCAACGATATTGAAACATGTCATAGAGTGTACGAAACATTACAATCGGCAAGGCCATACATGAAATAAGTCTCGTACACACTCACAAACATTGTCGGCAAGCAGTGTTTGTAAACAGTTTGCGGAAAGAGTTGCTGGAACACAAAACGGGTTGTAACTCGAAAACAAAGCGATTTTGGACATATGTTTATATAGACTTTTTTCATTGTTTTCAGGTCCTGAATCCATCCTGAAAGTGCGTCCCACATGTTATGAAACACCCTGTATATACACGGGGAAGGGAGAAAGAGATGCAAGGAAAACATTTTTTATTTATCATTCTGGATCACCGTTTGATAATAAATAATTCGATGATGAGTGCTTCAAAATAAATGTTATAACATTGAAGGTGTATTAAAATAAATATCAGGTTCAGTAACTGCCGTTTCAGTTCAGTGAAATAATTTACACGCATCAGATTTTAAAAATAGATTACATTTCAACCGTAAATTTAAAACAAATAAACTAAGCAGAAAATTAAAATAATTTTAAAACATTGGCCGAACAATATATATATATATATATATATATATATATATATATATATATATATATATATATATATATATATGTTAAACACAGACCGTGCATGGAACAAGGAACTCTTCTGGGAAAATCCACTATAGTCCGAATAAGTAATGGTAAATGACAAATACCATAGTTTGTGTTTAACATATAAATTTCTCAGGGGACCATTCTGAGTTTGTGTATATATATATATATATATATATATATATATATATATATATATATATATATATATACTAGCAGAGGCCCGCAAAACATTTGCGGTCAAATTAGTATCTTCATTGCAACATTACTTCTTTAAATACAGGATTTCTAGTTATTCTTTCACCAAAGACTCTCAATATAAATACAAAACATCTGCAGTCGAATTAGTATTTTATCAAGATACCCTGAGAGCAATGCAGCAGAATTATCAAGACGCTTTGGCAGTTGTAAGAAAATTGGAAAGACGGATCTATTGTATTTATTACGTTTACTTGCAGTCCAAGATGGACTGAAATCTCTGAAAGCATTGATCCTTATCGAAAACCAGAACATAGCATAGGCCAGATATTGTTGCGAGAGTTTTTCACATAAAACTAAAAGAGGTACTTCATGATTTAGCAATAAAACATATACTCGGGAAGCCAAATGCATTTTTGTATGTAATTTATACACCTTCAAATTTCAACTAATGGGACCCGCCAAAAAATGACAGGTTAAAGTTTCCCACATGCCTCACATCTTCCACACACCCTCCCCGCCAAAGATGACGGGTTGGAGTTTCCCACATCAGCCCCCACACCTTCCACACCACCCCACACAGAGACTGCTGTTCTTTTTATTTTAAAACTTATTTGTGAATCCACTTAATTTGTTAGTGCTTATAAGTTAGTTATTTTCTAATTTTGTTTTCTTTGCCCTATTTAGGTTGAAATAAGAAAATTTGCCACCCTAGGCCTATACGTAAATCCGCCTATATATATATATATATATATATATATATATATATATATATACAGTGGTGTAGTGCTAAATAAAGAAGTGAGGGAACGCATTTTGAAAGTGTTACTCAGATGCGAGGGGGACAATGGCGAGCGCGGCGAGCCCATACAGCTGGGGGTCCGGGGGCACTGTAAGCCCCCCGGGAAATCTTTTGAAATCTGACCAATTTCAGGGATATTTTGAGGTCATATGCACTGGATATTAGGATATATTCCAAGGTTGAAGATGCAGTATTTCCAGTGCCATTAGATATACGACATCCAGTACGATCAATAAAAATAGCTAACAACTGGAATGATTAACTAAAAAAAGTTAACAACTGGTACGCCGTGGTGACTGTTTCACCAGATCTTTATAGGCTAGCATTGCCTCAGTCGAAGCTAAAAGAAATGAAGCAGTTAATGATTCTTTCTCATATTTCTTCTAGGGGTGGGAATTAAAATTTCATGACGTTAGAGATTTGTAAGTTCGGATTTATTTGAAAGAGTGAGGGAATGCCGTTCCGTCTACCAAAAAAAGTAAGGGAACGCCGTTCCCACGCGTTCCCACAGCACTACACCACTGTGTGTATATATATATATAGAAGGAGAGGCACGCGCGGCCGTCAGGGTATAAACACCGCTAACAGACCCTCACCAAGCCACAGAGTAAGGAAGGGGCCTCCTATCCCCCAAAGGTTGTGCCACCTATTCCCCAGGCAGGCGAACCCTGCCTCAGGGAGATCGAGGGAGCAGGACGGGTGGGTAACTGTTAATAGGCGCCCGTCCCAAAGGTCTCCTCAACCGGTCTCCGCGGCGAGGCCACCGATGGAGAATCTCACCCTATTTGTGTCGCGAATTCAGCTCTCGAACGAGGCAAGCGATATTCGACACATGATAGAAGAAATCATTGGTGAAAACAGTATAGTGATAGTTAATAAACTAAACACGAGATCTCCGTATTATAACTCTTTTAAAGTAATAATTAAAGGTGTAAATGCGCATTTCAACCCGTATAATATGAGTCAATGGCCAGACGGTATTATTGTTAAGGAGTTTATTCACTTTTCCAGGAGATTTGATAACAGGCAAAATAATAATAATAATAATAATAACAATAATAATAATAGGCGCCCTAACGGTAATGCCTGAAAGTTGTACTGTGTATAATAATAATAATCTTACTAATAATAATAATAATCTTACTAATAATAAATTCTCTATCAGTCATGGCGGATAACTTGTTGAAAATAGTCTCATATAATGTAAGTTCAGTGAGGAATTCAACTGTAGATGTTCATAAAATCTGCGACAGTGCAGATTTGATACTCCTGCAGGAGCACTGGCTACCTTAGCAAGAGCTAAAATTCCTCTCTACCATCCATGATGACTTTATGTACCACGCGTCATCAGCAGTAGACTTGTCAGATGAATTAATGTACGGTAGGCCTTTTGGTGGTGTTGCTTTCTTATTAAGGAAAAATTTGCCAAAACATGTAAGATTTTTAACAAGCGATAATGTAAGGTTGTTAGGCATTGAATTACAAGTGAACAATGATTGCATATTAATTGTAAACTGCTATTTACCATACAACAACGGCAGTAATCTAGATGAATACATTGATTTGGTGTACAAAATTAAGTCATTATCAGATAACCCCAAATATTCTCACTCTATAATAATGGGGGACTTTAACGCACATGTGAACTCAGAATTCTTTGTAGAATTGGGTAACATGTGCGAGTCGGCCAATTTAAGTATAAGTGATGTAGATGCATTAGGGGTAGCCAGTGGTAATTTTCAATACGTTAGCGATATGAGTGGTACCACCAGGTGGATTGATCATTGTCTCACTAGTAATAATCTAAAGGATCGAATTGTTAGAGTTCATATTTTGCATGATTTCCTTCTTTATGATCATAGACCATTAGAAATATTAATTAACGTTACCAATTTATGCGCAACACGACTTAACAAGAACTCAATAGGTAAGAATAATCGCGTCGATTGGTCCAATGTTAATATGCAGCAGAGAATAGAATACAAAGACAGAACATGTCACCTCTTTAATAATTTAGAAATTTTGCACCTTGCCTGTAATAATCCTTGCTCAAATGATTCTCACTGTAAACTCATAGATAGGTATGTGTAGAAGTCGGGGTCAGTATAAGGCGGCCAGAAGGCGATGTAAACAGGAAGAAGAGTCTATTCGAGCATCAAAAGCCTGTGAAACTCGCATAAATAACGATAATAACAAATTTTGGAAATTTGTTAAGAATCAAACGGGTGTCAAAAATGTCCTCCCTCCGACAATCGATGGGGTGTCGGGGAAGGATGAAATTGCAAAGCTGTGGAAAAACCACTACTCTAACATTCTTAACAGCGTGAGTAGGGATAACCTTAAGATAGATTGCAGCGAAACGATTGTCGGAGAGACAAGGGAAAATATTTTGATATCATTTTCTGAAATAAAGAGGTTAATTAAAAAGTTAAAGACTGGTTCTGCGTCAGGGGTAGATGACTTATCGAATGAACACTTAAAATATGCAAATGACGTAGTATGTCTGCATATATCATTGCTCCTATCAGCCATGCTTGCTCATAGCTATATCCCTGCAGAGTTCATGAGGGTATATATCTTGCCCCTGGTCAAAAATAAGTACGGAGACATTCTGTCCAGCAATAATTACAGGCATATTGCTGTCGCTTCCTGCTTCTCGAAACTACTAGAAAAACTCTTGTTACTCCGATTAAATGATTTCCTATGGACATATCCTAATCAGCTTGGCTTTAAAAGGTCCCACTCAACTGACCTGTGCATCTATATACTTAAAGAAACAATATCTAAACACATTGACAGTAATTCAACTATTTATAGCTGTTTCCTTGATATAAGTAAGTCATATGATAGGGTGAACCACAATATTTTATTTGCAAAACTAGAAGACAGGAAGGTTCACATGTACATATTAAATTTATTGAAATTTTGGTATTCCCACCAATCTTTCACTGTTAGGTGTGGCAATGTACTATCCGAGTGTTTTGGCTCCTCTTGCGGGGTGAGACAAGGCTCCTTGCTCTCCCCTATGCTGCTTAATGTGTATATTGACTGATTAATTGCTTCACTTAATGAGGCAACAGTGGGATGTTGTACAGATAACTCAAGGATAAATAACTTAGTTTATGCCGATGATATGGTGTTAATAAGTCCCTCTGTTAAAGGTCTGGATCAGCTACTAAATGTCTGCGAAGTGTATTCGCAGAAACATGATATTCTTTTTAATGTTACAAAAACTAAGGTTATGCAATTTCATCCTGAAAGCTGTAATCAGCCAGCTGATATAAGGTTTAAAATGAATGGTGAAGTAATTGAGGAAGTACAAGAGTTTAAGTATTTGGGTCAAACTGTTACCAGCTCCTTGAGTGATGACTCGGATATAAGAAAATAATGTCGAAGCCTGTGTGCTAAAGCGAATATGACCATAAGGAACTTTCGTTTCTGTACAAGTGAAGCGAAAGACACACTCTTTCGTACTTTCTGCAGTAATATATACGGTCAGCAACTGTGGGTGAATTATAAAAAAGGTTCTGGCAGAACCCTAAATTTGCTGTACAACAGGTCTTTTAGACTCTTACATAAATTAACTCCAAGATGCTCAGCTTCGCAAATGTTTGCTACCCGCAATGTCCCGAGCTTCCCGGAGGTAACAAGACGTCCTCAACACAGTCTAATGCAAAGCATTAAAAAATCAACCAACCCGATCATCCAAGCTATCCATGAGTCCTGCCATTTATCCTCTAAGCTATGGATTTCTTGGTACGAAAACGTCTGTCTGTAGCTCCACTTAACTTCGACAGTGCAGTATTATTTCTAATCAATTGTATATATTTCTATCCTTAGTATATGAACTGTCATTGTATTAATAATATTTGTCATTTGTCTGCCAATAAACCTTTTCATTTTCATTTCATTTCATTTCATACATATATATATATATATATATATATATATATATATATACACACAGTGTGTCCGTAAAGTCATGGTGGGATTTTAAATAGCTATATTATTGCAACGAAACATGATAATGAGATGAAAAAAAGGCAAATTGAAGAACAACTCTAAAAGAATAACTTTATTTAACGTAGTTCGATATGGGCTCCTCTGGTAGCCCTGCAGACATCTAGGCGGTGATTCAATTCCAGCCACACACGCCCAAGAACATCAGGAGTGACGGATGCGATAGCTTCCGTGATTCGCTCGTGCAAGTGATGAATATCCCTAATGGGTACACTGTACAGCTTTGCTTGACGTAACCCCACAAATAAAAGTCCAAAGGTGTCAGGTCCGGAGAGCGTGGAGGCCATGGCTTCCATTCTCCTCTTCCTATCCATCTCTGTGGAAATTTTTCATTAAGGAATTCTCGAACAACGTTGGCATAGTGCGGAGGAGCACCATCTTGCTGAAAGATGACATAATTGTCAATAAATTGGGGTACTGCAAAATGTTCCAACATAGCGAGGTAGTTGTGTGACGTCACAGTGGGTTCCGCGAAGAAAAATGGGCCAATCACTCGATCTCGTGCTAGAGCACACCACACATTAACTTTCGGGCTATTACGCTCATGTTCAACATAGGCATGTGGACAGCCTAGACTAACTACGAGATAAAGGTTAAGCTTAGCCTAGACTAACTACAAGATACAACTTTGAGAGTTGTTCTTAAATTTGGCATTGTTTCATCTCATTATCATGTTTCGTTGCAATAATATAGCTACTTAAAATCCCACCATGACTTTACGGACACACATCACCGCCTAGATGTCTGCAGGGCTACCAGAGGAGCCCATATCGAACTACGTTAAATAAAGTTATTCTTTTAGAGTTGTTCTTCAATTTGCCTTTTTTTCATCTCATTATCATGTTTCGTTGCAATAATATAGCTATTTAAAATCCCACCATGACTTTACGGACACACTGTGTGTATATATATATATATATATATATATATATATATATATATATATATATACTGTTTACGGTTCTTAACTGTTTATATAACGAACAAGTGTGTATTTGAAACGTGTTAAATACATTGTTGTTATCAGTGAGGTAGGACTCAAGACCAGTCTCGAGACCTTTTTCCCTGGTCTCGGTCTCGGCCACGGTAGTCTTGACTACTTCACTGTGATGTTCCTCAAGTCCAACGAACACTTATCTTGTTTTAAGTAGGCAGTTAACTGCTGAAAAATGTCACAAACTATGAATTTATGAATAAATTAGGAGTAAAGTTTGCAATTGTTATTTGATAACCTCTTTAGAATCTTTATTCCTGAAGGTGAAACTCAGCTTAGGAATTAGGCATTACACAATTTTGAATACATGCAAAAATTGCACCTGATATCAGTTTCGGTCTCAGTCTCGAGTGCTTAGGTCTCGGTCTCGGCCATGGTGGTCTCCACTACATCATTGGTTGTTATTGTTAATGTTTCGGGATTTCATTTAGGTTTGCGAAGTGGAAATGAACCGACGATCATCGCGTAAAATGGCGATATTTAAGAGAACGTTGTTCATTCCTAAAGCGAACGTCTTTTAAACTTGGCGAAATATCATAGGTGGATGGTCTGCCAAAATATTGTTTTCATATCAAATTCATCACAACTTCTTCAAAAATACTCACACTTTGTCAATTTGTTATACGTTTTGTCCCACTTCACTGCAAAACACTATTTTGATGAATTATCATCATGTAGGGCACACGGTGGTAATTCAGAGTTCCAGAGCTGAAGCCGATAATCAGAAGCTCTAATTCAAATTTTTTAAATCCAGATCCAGATCGGAATAAAACAAACTATAAATAAGAACTACATATATTTTATTATTTTTTTAGGTAAATAAAAAATTCATTATTATACTAGAGGTAGGATTAAGGGAAAATATCAAATATTTATGCAAGTTTTATTTAGATTTTTATCCGAATCTGCATTTTAACGTGTGAATTGGACCTTTCGATTATCGGATCTGGATTCGGAATTCCTTTCCATCCCAAACATGATCCGTTCTAAATAATTTGCCTGCGTGCTCCTAGATACAAGATTTTAAGTGGCTTTTATTTTATCAATACACGCCCTCATACACGTTGTATTTGCAATGGTAATCGAAGGACCGATCCCTCATCGACTTTTAAACTATCCATTATATAATGTCATCTTTGCCAAATGGCCGACAAATTCTTTACTTTTTTATCTAAAAAATAACTTATAATAAACTTCAGTAATTTCCATAATATTCAATATTAAAAATTATATTAATTACTTCCATACTGAACTGCGCAGAAGGTGGCTCTATAATTCCGAAATGTCTCTGCGATTAAAGAAATTCTTATAACTACAAAATTAACTTCTTATTTTTGAATGAAGATTTCTCAAAAAAATTATAATATATACACTCGTAGGATGGTCCAAAAAAATAAATGTTGAAAATTCGTAGGTCTTACCCCCTAAAATTGTTACCTATGTTGAAAACACTCTAAATATAAAATTTGAATAAGATCAAAAAATTCTAAGTGGTGCCACATCGCATTTGAATTTAGGTGTTTTAAAAACCTGTTTTGCTTCTTCCCCATAATATAGATTTACTGTGGCAAGAATCGCATCTGTTCTGTTGATACTTGTATTCACGTTTTTCCATGAAATAGATTTCGTCACTTTTCCCATTAAGTGCTCATCTTGCGTAAACGTGTTGAAAGGACGTTCCTATAACAATCGTATTTTTTATTCACAAGCCTCAGTCTTTTGTCAACCTGTCGTTTGCAGTGTAATGTTTGCAGTCGTTTGGAGTGTATTGTTTGCAGTCATTTGTAGTGTATTGTTTCCAGTGTATTGCAGTTCGTTTGCAGTGTTGCAATAGTGAATAATCATATTAGAAATGGCAAGTTCCTCAATGAAAACTCGCAGAAATACCGAAATATGGCTCATTGGACAACCAATTGAAATGATATGCGGGAGAAAACTTCCTTCCAAAGGTGGTGTGCTCCGTCGTCTTTTTTATTTACTTAAGGAAAATAAAACTCTAAGAGAAGCTTCTAAAGCAGTTTACGTAGAGGTAGTTGAATTTTGGGAACAAGCTAGAATTCCAACAAGAGTTGATTATAATGTTATACCAAAGATTGAAAAAGTATATACGGAATATAGAACGCTCCAAAAATTAAAATTCCGGTGCTCCAAAACTCAGCGTGAGAAAGAGAGATTGTTTCATGACAGTTTAAACGAGTTCTTTGATATTGCTCACCAAAAAGCGCACGAGATGATCAAGATTAAAGAAGACAGAGAATTCCTCCAAGCTCAAAAACGGAAGGGAAGAAAAGGATATATGGCTAACGTTGACAAAGCATTATCAGAGAAAGAAGATTGTAAAAGGAAGAGAGAGTCAGCTAAAGTACGGTTAGCACGTAGGGAAAGTAAGAGAAAGGAGGAAGAAATAAAGTCTGCCAAATTGACTTCATGAAGTAGCATGAGTAGTGAAGATGAAACAATGAGCATGAGTAGTGAAGATGAAACAATGAGCATGAGTAGTGAAGATGAAACAATGAGCATGAGTAGTGAAGATGAAACAATGTTGTGTAAAACTAACACGGCATCAAAAAATAATGTAGGCAAGAAGGTTCCTAGCAAACCAAGTAAGAAGGAACTTGTAACACGAGACGTTGCAGTTGCACTGTATAGATCGAATATTTCTGATAGACAGGCCGTATATGTGCTATCAGCTGCTGCCTCTGCATTAGATCATGATCTTGATGACTTGTCCATAACCAGAAGTACAGTTCGTCGAAAGAGAATGGATGTACGTGAGAAAATCGCAAGAGATTTAAAATAATCCATTAATCCTGAATGTTCTTTAATGGTGCATTGGGATGGAAAAATGCTAATCGATTTAACTGGAAATGAAAAAGTTGAAAGATTAGCAGTGTTGGTGTCAGGAGGAGGCAAATCAAAGTTGTTTGCAGCACCCAAACTCGAGTCTGGCACAGGAGTAGACATTGCAACAGCTGTTGTCGAATGTTTAAAGGATTGGAACTTAATTGATCGCATTAAAGGTAAGTGCTTCGACACAACTGCCACGAACACGGGTCCTAAAAAGGGAGCTACTGCACAAATAGAACAAAAGCTTGGAGAAGACTTACTAAATATTGCATGCCGGCACCATATAATTGAGCTTATTGCATCCAATGTTTTTGAGGTGTGTCTTTGTTCCGCCAGTAGCGGACCTGATATTCCGATATTCAAACGCTTTAAGTCTGCCTGGAACCCCATCAATAAAGAAAATTTTGAAACCTTTCCTGATACTCCAGAACGTGATGAACTGCTTGTTATTTGTAAGAAACATCTAACCTCCACACAAATCCGAAATGATTACAGAGAGGTCCTGGAACTTACAATCATCTATCTAGGAGATGTACCACCACGTGGAGTCAAATTTCTAAAGCCAGGTACTTTGCATCGTGCCAGGTGGATGTCTCGCATAATCTATGCAATAAAAATGAATCTTTTCTGCTCACAATTTAAAATGACTAAAGGAACAAAGTGGAATAAAACGTTTTGCACAATTTGCCATTAGACAATATGTTCCTGCATGGTTTTCCGCACCTATCGCTGCTTCTGCCCCTGCCAATGATCTTTCGCTACTAAAACTGCTGCTAGTATACGAAGACAAAAGCATTGCTTCTGCAGCATCTCAAGCACTTTCTCGCCATCTTTGGTACCTAAGTGAATTTCTTATTTCACTTTCATTCTTTGATGAAGATATTTCCATTGATGTTAAAAGAGACATGGTAAAGGCACTCGACTAAGGGGATCTAAACATCCGCCCAAAAGAACAAATATGAATCTGCCAACGATATTCAAAATAAGACAGTAGCCAGCTTTGTCACTAGCTCGTCTCGACTATTTTTCACTAAACTCGGACTCCCAATAGCCTTTCTTGAGGATGATCCAACAAACTGGAAGAACAGACAAGATTATCAAATGGCCCTTGAGTATGTCAAGTCAATGATGGTAACAAATGATAACTCCGAAAGAGGAATAGCATTAATAAAAAATTTCAATGCACATCTAACTAAGAATGAAAGTCAAAAGCAGTTTCTCCTGCAAGTAGTGGAGCAACATCGCCTGCAGTTTCCTAATGTAAAAAAATCAAACTTGAAGCAGGAACTGCGAACGCAGCAACAATGAGTGGGAGATGGGCACCCATGAGACCCCCACCTCTGAGTGGTTACTACTCCATTGCAGTTGAATATGGAGGGGGACTGCGATAAACTAAAGAAATTTTTTAATATGAATTCAAGGGATTTTGAAACAAGAAAATTAAGAAATTTAAAGTCGAGTGTGGCACCACTAAATATTTATTAATTTTGATAAGTTTTGGTCAGTAAAGTTTTTTAAATATAGGTAAATTTCCGAGGGTAAGACTTAAGATTCAGATACTTTTAAAATTTACTGTATAATTTTGGACCACCCTAAAATTATACAGTATATATCGAGGACTGACAACCAGAACTGGTTTTGTCCATTTTGGGCCAAAATGAGTTAAGTCCACCACTTAGAGTGTTATTCAGTATAATTTCTCTGCCAGAAGTGTTTATGCCCAAGACCAAAGTAATATAATTTGAAAAGGTCATTCAATATGCTTCCCTTTTAGATTTTTCCGGATCACTGAAACTTTAAAACTCGTTTTTCTCAAAACCATGATTTTGGACATAACCAGTTCTGGTTTTCAGTTCTCGATACAGAACCCTCGTTAACCTTGGTTTTTGCTTCCACCCGAATTGTTCATTCTGATGAAGGTCAAGCTTCTCACTCCACCTTAGAGCTGCAGTTTAACGTGGAATCTTCCATCATGGGCAGTCAAAAATTATAAAGTCCTCGCCCGGACTCGATCTCACTACCTCCAGATCATCAGCCCAGCGTCTTAACCACTAGGATACCCAGGGTATCCATTTATCTACCAACCAATATTTTTTATTGTGTGGAAGGATGAACAGCTGGATTTTGCTGCGCGCCGCCTGCCGTCACCGGGCCTCGATCTCGAGTCCGATGGATTCGTAGCAGCGCTGCTAACCGCAATACCACCGAGGCGCATATATTATTATATATATATATATATATATATATTTAATATATATATATATATATATATATATATATATAATATATGCATTTAACTGCAATGACCACGCAGTATATAAATGAATAGAAACGACGTAAATAAGGAGCGTCTCTGCACACGGGGAAGAGAAATAACGAATAAATGAAAATGAGGCGAACCGCCCGGGAATCGAACCCAAGGCCTTCCAATTGCCGGTTGGATGCGCTACCATTACACCACGGACCTCGATCAATCATAAATCGAAATTCTCCTACATAGGCAGAAACCAATGCCCTGAGAGGGCACCCTCGCAAATCGTGAATATGTGCATTTAACTGCAATGACCACGCAGTATATAAATGAATAGAAACGACGTAAATAAGGAGCGTCTCTGCACACGGGGAAGAGAAATAACGAATAAATGAAAAATGAGGCGAACCGCCCGGGAATCGAACCCAAGGCCTTCCAATTGCCGGTTGGATGCGCTACCATTACACCACGGACCTCGATCAATCATAAATCGAAATTCTCCTACATATATATATATAATTTATATATATATATAATATTTATTTATATAATATATATATATATATATATATATATATATATATATATATATATATATATTTATTTTTATATATACAGGGCGTCCCAAAAAAATGTATACACACTTTAACAGCTGATAGCTCAATTGATGTTTCTTTCTTTCCAAGGTAAACCCATTAGAATTAATAATGGCAGTCAGACTAAGCTTTGAACAAAGGAAATTCATTCTAAAATGCTACTGGAAGTGTGAAAACGCAGTTGAAGTGCAAAGACAGTTTTGGAGGGAGTTTCAAACAGATCCACCAACGCGACTTACCATCACTCGAATTAGAGATAAGTTTGAAGCCGATGGAACTGTTCAGAATGTCCACAAGAAGCGTTCCGGAAGACCACGGACATCGACAAGCCCCACAAAGCAAGAAAGAGTACTGGAAACGTATCACCAAAGTCCAAGAAAATCTGTGCGGCAAGCGAGTCGTGAGGTAGGAATTTCAGAATCGTCTGTCCAACGCATTTTGAAGCGCTGTCAATGGAAAAGTTACATTCCAAGATTAGTCCATACTATTAATGAAGATGATCCGGACCGAAGAGTGGAGTATTGCGAGTGGTACTTGGCACGATGTGGATGTGGATTGGACGAAGGGGTTTCGTAGAATACCCTCCGCGTTCACCAGACCTCACACCACTAGACTTTTTTTTATGGGGATACTTAAAAGACAATGTCTACGCTATAAAACCTACAACAGTCGCTGAATTGAGAGCAGCCATTGAACGAGAATGCACACAAATACCAAACGAAATGTTTCGTGATGTTTGCGATTCCATTGCTTCGCGTTATCAGCAGTGCCTGTACCAGAACGGACGTCAGTTTGAAAACAGGCGTTGACAAAACAATTAAATAATGTCTGTAGATTCTATTACATTTTGAAAATGAAATGTATTTTAATAAACACTGCCTTTATAAGTATTTAAAGTGTGTATACATTTTTTTGGGACGCCCTAACCCACTCACTCATTATAGTAGTTTTTACAACAGGCAGGCAGGAAGCCTTGCGCGACTCCATTTGCGCCTCCGGAGCCCGAAGAGCCACGAGCGAGAGATAGAGATATATACCCGATGAGAGATTTGCATGGCATTTGGGCTGGCAGGCAGGCAGGCAGGCAGGAAGGCAGGCATTGTATATATATATATATATATATATATATTCAAGATGAAGGTAAAGACGTAGAATACTGAAGGCATGTTTAATTTAAATCCAATCGAAAACGTTTCGCGTTACCTCACCCACCATCAGGCTTATCAAAAAATAAACTAAAATTAATAAATAACACAGATACAAAATCACAGTAAAATTAGATATAAATGGTAAAAAACCTAAACTAACACCATCATATGAAGATAAAAAATAAGTAAAAGAAAAATCAGTATAAAACATATTCAATAAAAGATAAAAAAAAACAGTAAAAGGCAAAAATCAGTAAAAGATAAAAAATCAATAAAAGCAAGTAAAAACACAGAAATGTACCTCTATCGGGCACATGACCTAAAAGAACTAGCTGGGACAGGAAAAACAGTGCAGAAAGAAAACTTGGTCGGTTATAAACTAATTAATATAGAGGGGGAAACAGCTAGAATCAAGATTAAGACTGGGGTTTAAATATTTTATACAAAGGGATTCATAAATATGGAGGGAGGATAAACAGTTAAAAGACTAATATTTTACTAAAATCATCAATAGTTACATCCACTTTGCAAATGATGGATCGATTCTTAATGGCAGCGAATTCCTTCTTGGAGAGAACTTTGCCAGTTCGATGGCTAAAACCCATGTGTGAACAGAATCTAGCCTGCAGTGAACGGACGATGCTTCCAATATATGTCCCCTGGGAACACCCAGGGCAGTTAAATAAGTATACAACTGAATAGTTCATCGCAGGGGGGATTCCGTCCTTACAACAAAAAATCTTACACTGCAGGCTATGTAGATTCAGTTCACACATGGGTATTAGCCATAAAACTGGTAAACTTCTCTCCGAGAAGGAATTCTCTGCCATTAGGAATCGATCCATCATTTGTTTCTACTTGCTTTTATTGATTTTTTTTTATCTTTTACTGATTTTTGCCTTTTACTGATTTTTTTTATCTTTTATTGATTTTATTTTATATTGATTTTGCTTTTACTTCTTTTTTATCTTTTTATGATGGTGTTAGTTCAAATTTTTTACCATTTATATCTAATTTTACTGTGATTTTGTATCCGTGTTATTTATTAATTTTAGTTTATTTTTTGATAAGCCTGATGATGGGTGAGGTTACCCGAAACGTTGTTGATTGGACTTAAATTAAATATTCCTTCAGTATTCTACGTCTTTACCTTCATCTTAAATATTAAGCTACGTTTCCTTAGGAGGAACCGTATCTCCTTTATATATATATATATATATATATATATATATATATATATATATATGTGTGTGTGTGTGTGTGTGTGTTATGTTTCAGACCAACAAAGACCCCAGGATCCACTCATGGCTGGTCTACCTAACTGTGTTCGTAATTGTGTATTGTGCATGTCCTCCGTGGTGGCAGAGAGGACCTACAATTTTACGTGGGTTCCGAACCACAAAGCCTTAATTTTACTACCTTAAACTATACCCAATCTATCAACATATGCGTCTAATCGATTTTTAAACATGTTTATAGACGTGCTACTAATTACTTCTACCGGCAAACTATTCCACCTATTTACTATTCGATGCGTAAAGTTTTTGGCAACTGCTGTCTCGAACCTTCTACTTGAAACTTACACCCGTTATTTCTAGTCCTATTATATTGAGATATTTCGAAAAAGCTATCTCTATCTACGTTATCGAACCCATTCATAATTTTGAAAACCTGGATTAGATCGCCCCTTAGCCTCCTAGTCTCGAGTTTAGTCAATTTTAACTCCTTAAGCCTATCCTCGTACGACTTCGACCTAAGCGACGGAATTATCTTAGTTGCTCCTCTTTGAACTCTTTCGATTTTGTCTATCTTTTCGCATATGTAGATTCTAAAATTGGATCGCGTACTCCAAATGTGGTCTAACTAATGATTTATAAAGAGGAAAAATAATATCGCGCGATTTGTACTCGAAATTCCGAGCTATAAAACCTAACACTTTGTTCGCTTTATTGACCGCCGCTGTACTTTGTTTCGCTACTTTTAAATCACCAGTGACTATGACTCCTATATCTTTTTCCTGCTCTACGCTTGCTAACTCCTTCCCTGACATACTATACGCGAACCTATATGTAAAATTTTGCACTTATCGGCGTTAAATCTCATTTGCAATGTGAATGACCAAACAACAATTTTATTCAGATCTTCCTGGATTTTACCTCTGTCATTAATCGCCCTACCACCCAACTTCGTGTCATCCACAAACTTTGAAACTGTACTGACAGGCCGACATCTAAATCGTTAATATACGGGGTGTCAGGAAATGATTGCCCCCCCTGTAGAGCAAAAACTAGAAGAGATAGATAAAAACCGGCGAGATCACTTGAAAGAGCGTTAAAATCTGAATAAAAACCATTATATTCTATTCCTGTGATTTTAATTCTTACCATTTTTTTCCCCACAGAAACCATGGCATCATCTGTTTTGAACGATTCAGAGAAAAAGCGAGTTCTTGACCGCATTCGAGCTGTCACATTTCGTGAAGCAAAGGAAGCTGGTGCAACTTTCATAACTCGACACTGGGTGGCTGAGAGATTAAAAAGATCAGAAGACTTTGTCAAAAGGAATTGGAATAAGAATCCTGAAGATTGTGAAACAGAATTTCGAGTAGGAAGACCGGAGAAATTATCTCAAGAATCGAAAGACATTGTGCTTGCTGCATCACGGCGCCGAAAGAAGAGCTGCTCTGAGGTAGCGAAAGAGATACTTATCCGTCGTGGTAAGATAGTCAATCGGCAACTTGTGCATCAATTTCGAGTTCGCCAAGGCTTGAGTGCTTGGCATGAAATAGCTAAGCCACGGAAGAGTGATCTTAATATTGAAGATCGGCTATGGTTTTGTAATTATCTTGAGGAATGGACGGAAGACGATTTCCTTCACTTAGTTGTCAGCGATGAATTCTTCGTTTATGTCTCCAGAAAACCAAATTTTCAGAATGATCGGGTTTGGGCAACAACTCCTGATGAAGTCCCAGACGACCAGAAGTATCGAGAAATAGTAAAAAATCCAGCATGTGTGGGTGTTTTCATTATGTTCTCTATTCGGAAGCTCATCTGGGTTATCAAACCAAGAGGAACCAGTTGGGATGGGCCTTATTTTCGAAATGTAATTTTAGCCCAACATGTAATTCCGTTTTTGAAAGACCCCGAGTGTGTTTTGGATGTTGAACAGGCAACCTTTCTTCACGACAAAGCCCCCTGTATGAAAGCACTTGCGACTCAACAACTGCTTAAGGACAATAACATTGATTTTTTCGGAAATAATGAATGGCCTGGCAATTCTCCCGATCTTAATGTCTGTGAACATGTCGGATCCATCATGAAGGATCGGGTGGAGTCCTTAATGCTGGAACAACCCATTCAGAATCGGTATTCAACAGAAATTATGACTGCAAAGATCAACGAAGTCCTTGAAGAAATGAGTCATGATACCGATCTCTTTGAGACACTTCTGGGATCATACCTCCGTCGATTAATGGCCGTCAGAGCTGCAAATGGGGGCAACACCCGATATTAAAACAAGTGTTTTTTATTCAAAATTAAACGCTCTTTCGCGTGGTTTTGTCTGTTTTTTTCTATTCCTTTCAGTTTCTTCTGTACAGGGGGGGCAATCATTTCCTGACACCCTTTATATAAGAAAAAGCAAGGGGCCCAATATAAATGTATATGTATGTACTGGTGTCATGATGTGACGTATGTAAACGTACTACAGTAGTTATTTTATTTATCATGGTTTATAAACAATACGTAACATGAGTTTGCCATTTATTATAATAATAATGAAATGAGTTCATTAATTTGTGGTTGTATCTGAACAATTATTTTTGCTTTAAATTAGAAAAATGGAAATATTGTTTCCGTTTTCAATTATGGTCATGTGATACACATTATATAAATACTTAAAACAACAATCTCTACTACATTAAAACCTAATGCAGAAGAGCAGACATTTGTTGTAACTGTCCGTACAGAACATAAATTTGCGATAAACAGATTAAAAGCTATATTTTTACTTCGTTGTTTTATAGTTCTTATATATATATATATATATATATATATATATATATATATATATATATATATATATATATATATATATATATAATATAAATGTAAAAATGAAATGAATAATCAATATTCATTTTTACATAAGAACCAAAATCGCTCAACGCGAGTTTGGATAATAATTTTACTTGTGGCTTCCTATTTTTGTTCGTGTCAAAACCCTACGATCTACCATACCTATGGTTTAGTCGTATCCATTTTCATTTATTATAGAAGTTATTATAATTAATTATGATTGTCTTGCATCTCACCCTCGACCCTAGATTATACATACACATTGCATATAAGAGGATTGGAACCAGTAGTTGTGCTTCTTAGTCCTTGATACCCACTCTGTCTTTAATTCGTTTCTTTTAGGTCCTCCCTAATAATGACTTACAGTTATACTGCACGTATGACATAATGTGAATAACTATGACGTCATAAAGTAACTTAATTCTCTTCACGTTTTCCATACCTTGAACACTGAATCACGTGTTTAGTATTTGGACATCTTCCGTATTGAATGTATGGTAAATTCCTTAATAATAATAATAATAATAATAATAATACTAATAATAATAAAAAGAAAAAAAGAAACTTCATTCTCTATACATCATTAATTATGTTGTTTCCTACCTATTGTCTACTGATACCTATCAGCCTATCAGTCCATATTTTACGCGTCTCTATATTACGCACACAACCTATTGGATTATGTACATGTAAAATACGTCCACATATATTTTTTTTTATTATTTTTTTTTTTTAAGTGCGTTCAACCCTCACAAGGCATTCATTAGGCTTACAGTAGTTAAATGCTCAAATTCGCGAATCAGCAGAACCGAACGTTTCTAAGATAAACAACATCTTTCGCTCTGATCCAAATTTATAACATATAATGTAATATAACATATTATGTTGTATATAAATTATCTTGTCATGTCTCATGTACTTGTGTTGTACTAATAACCATATATATAATAACCATATATAATCTAACCATATAATCTAACCATATAATCTGACCATATAATCTGACCATATAATCTGACCATATAATCTAACCATATAATCTAACCATATATATATATATATAAAAACACTGTAAGAATGGTAACGACGTAATGTACTTCAATGAAACTATAATTGAATGTAATGACTTTATATATAATGTAAGAATGTACTTTAATAGAACTGTAAGGGACAATCATAAGCGAATGGGAAGTAATCCATAATCGAAATCATAATTGTAATAAACCAAACAAAAATGTACTCAGTCATGTACTTCAATTGTACTGTGTACGACTATGAAATGAAATCGCCTTCAGAAATAAAGACGTGGCAAAAAAAAAAAGATGTTTTTATTTATTTTTTTTTTTTTTTTTAAATCTTTATTGGAATCTTTCAAACACCTGATCGTGTTTAAAAGGGGGGAAACTTAACCTCCAACTGCCATCCCCCAACATTCAGGCATATTTTATACATGTATTTGTAAAATGAAGGACACTTCATTACGAGACTCTGCCTTGGTCACTGCTAAGAGACTACCCTGGTTAGCAGCATCGCTGCGGGGAGGGGGGCAGAGGCCCCTTGCCTCCTTAATATTCTTAGATTCCGGCCTGAGCTATGGTCGAAAGAGGTCGAACCTCTACCCCTGTAAATTCAGAGCAATAACTGTAAATTTTTAAGAAGTAAATTTACAGTAAGAGAAACTTTTTATTTTCCCCCTCGAGTTGGGCTATCGTCAGAGGAACTTAGTAAAGTCGATAAGTTATAAAGTATCAGAGAAAGAATTAGAAAATTATAGAAGAAAAGTATCAGAAGAAATATCCGTTGCAGCCTCCTAACCAGAACCCCCCCCTCGAATCAGAACCAAATCAGGGCCATAGAAGGAGGGGTTAACAGACTGGCGACCCTTTACCAGGATAAGAAGAAGATTTATAAAAGAAGATTTATAAAAGAAGATTTATAAAAGAAGATTTATCAGGATAAAACCATTTGACCGGCGTGTCACGACTTCTAGTTCGTAACATCCACCCTTGACCGGTGTGTCACGACTCCAAGTTCTCCACGCCTAGTCTTCATCCAAGAACAAGTGGCCAGCAAGACACGTCTTCAGGACACGTCTCTAAGGATTTCCCCATAGAAAATTTTGTTAAGTACATTTTGTTTTCTTAAGTAATTTATAAACACTTGAAAAGTCAGTATTATTAACAGTTAATAATGAGTATTAAGTCAGAATTTACAAGAAACACTGAACACTTCAGACACTAGTGATACATTTTCCTTAGTGTAACAGAGAGTTAATTGTAACAGAGAGTTAATTGTAACAGAGAGTTAATTGTAACAGAGAGTTAATTGTAACAGAGAGTTAATTTCAAAAGAGAGTTAATTTCAAAAGAGAGTTAATTTCAAAAGAGAGTTAATTTCAAAAGAGAGTTAATTTCAAAAGAGAGTTAATTTCAAAAGAGAGTTAATTTCAGAGTTATTTTCACTGTTATATTCAGTATAGAATAATTTTATTTTATGTATCAAACATAATAGTATCGTACCTTCGTGTACATTAGAGTGAAATGTCGTTTACATTTTATATTTTTGTTTGCAAACTTTTTTCAATTACTGAATTGAATTGACTTGCAAATTAAGAGAGAGAGTGTTTATAGAGAGTTTATAGATTTAGAGAGATATTTGAAGTCAGTTTTAGTTGCAAAGAAGTTGCAAGTCAGTTTTGAAGTCAGTTTTAGTTGCAAAGAAGTTGCAAGTCAGTTTTGAAGTCAGTTTTAGTTGCAAAGAAGTTGCAAGTCAGTTTTGAAGTCAGTTTTAGTTGCAAAGAAGTTGCAAGTCAGTTTTGAAGTCAATTTTAGTTGCAAAGAAGTTGCAAGTCAGTTTTGAAGTCAGTTTTCGTTGCAAAGAAGTTGCAAGTCAGTTTTGAAGTCAGTTTTGAAGTCAGTTTTCGTTGCAAAGAAGTTGCAAGTCAGTTTTGAAGTCAGTTTTAGTTGCAAAGAAGTTGCAAGTCAGTTTTGAAGTCAGTTTTAGTTGCAAAGAAGTTGCAAGTCAGTTTTGAAGTCAGTTTTAGTTGCAAAGAAGTTGCAAGTCAGTTTCGTTGCAAATAAGTTGCAAGTCAGTTTTCGTTGCAAATAAGTTGCAAATCAGTTTTCAGTTGGTTGCATCCAGAAGGGACAACCGCCCCCAGAGATTTATAGAAATACTTGACAAGAGGTCAAGTCAGAAGGTTGCGCCAAGATGGACAACCGCCCCCAGAGACTTATAGAAATACTTGGCAAGAGGTCAAGTCAGAAGGTTGCGCCAAGATGGACAACCGCCCCCAGAGATTTATAGAAATACTTGACAAGAGGTCAAGTCAGAAGGTTGCGCCAAGATGGACAACCGCCCCCAGAGATTTATAGAAATACTTGACAAGAGGTCAAGTCAGAAGGTTGCGCCAAGATGGACAACCGCCCCCAGAGACTTATAGAAATACTTGGCAAGAGGTCAAGTCAGAAGGTTGCGCCAAGATGGACAACCGCCCCCAGAGATTTATAGAAATACTTGACAAAAGGTCAAGTCAGAAGGTTGCGCCAAGAGGAACAACCGCCCCAGAGATTACAGAAGCCAGTTTTGAAGAAGCCAGTTTTGAAGCAGTTAGTTTTGAAGCAGTTAGTTTTGAAGCAGTTAGTTTTTAAGAAGTCAGTTTTTAAGTCCCAAGTCATTTCAATGCAGTCAATTGAATTCAACTTTTTCTTTGTAAATTAAGAGAATTTAATTTAAGAAAATGTAATTTAAGAATTTAATTCAACCTTTTTTTTTTGTTTTAAAGAGAATTTAATTCAACCTGAATTGACCGGGTTGCGTCTTTAGTTAACCTTTCTTTGTTTTGTTGTAAGAAGGAAATGGACCGATTTGTCTCTTCTTTTTCATGCCATTGTTGCGTATAAAAATATATAGGTAAAATGACATATTTTATTGTTGGCAACCAAAACCGTTTTTACAAATGTTGGTAACGAGTTTTATAATTATTGCGATTATATGATGACAGAAATAGTGTAATAATTAATCGATCATGTACCTAATTTATCTTGCTCTGTATGGTCGGGAAATTTACCCGTAGGACCGCACATACCCTAAATTTCAGTTGTGTTTATTCTTTTTTTGTCATTTAATTTTAATAAAACTTCTACACAATAAAACATATGTATTTATCATATGCAAACAAGTTTTCAGACTAAAATATCAAATAATTCAGTCTATCAACATTTAACGAGAGTATAATTTTTCTACTTAACATGCAAAAATTATTAAACCTTTTTAATATTTTTTTAGTATATAAAAATAATTTTTAATGTAAAATTTACCTGAAATTATTAAAAGAAAAGATTGTTCGAAATGCTTTCCTTCCATTTCAATAACACTTTTATTCTTGGCCGAAACTCATCTAAGGTTCGATTTATTTTTATTTTTAAGAATATTATAAAACTATGTTTAGCTCATTAAAATGCATAAATTGATTTATATTTTTAATTTGTATTCTTAATTTTCTTAATTCAATTATCGTACCGATACTTCTGGTTAATGTTAATGGTTATATAGTTCATATATAGCTAGGAATGTTACTAGTCGAATTTAATTCCATCTTCAAAATTCAATTTTTAAACCGTGAGATTTACTTTCATCAATTGTAAGTCCTCTAAGTACATTTCTTTTTATTACTTAATACGTGTAACTGATTTAATTAAATACTTAAATACTACCTTGAACTTAAAGGATTTTATGATAATAATAATAACAATAATTGACTCAAAAGATTTTATAACCCTAAACCCATCTTAAATTATTATACATTATTTTTAAACTTTGTTAATTCAAAAACCTTCCAAATCTCTACACATACACACGCATGTATGCACACTATATATACTATATATACAAACCTTATTCTAAAATCATTCGATATCACAAACTATTTCATAGCGTGTAGGTGCTAACTCTGCTATTTATATAGTCCTAAGCCTTTTTGCTTACTATATTAAATTTTTGCTCAGGCATTTATTCAGTTAATTTCAGAATCCTCTCCGCTAATCTATCCCTCAAATTTATAAGATACACACTTTGTATCTAATACACACACATACACACTAGACCACAGGTCTATACATCATCCATTATGTAATTTTCCCCACAGAATTTTTTTTTTAAAATTAACAATACCATTCTTTGCCTAACTTAATTGTTTGTCCAAATTAATGTATTAATCCTTTTATTCTGTTTGCATAAATTAAAGTATTAATCTTTGAATTTTTTATATTATATAATAACTCACTTGTTCTGTATAAAAATTTGTAATGTAAAGAAAAAATTCGTCATCTAACTTGAAGTAGTTAGGATGTTATTTTCTCATTTGTATTGTATTAATGGTATCCTATTAGATTATTGTATAAATATCGTTTTTTTTTTAAAGGGGAGAGCAATGTAAAAATGAAATGAATAATCAATATTCATTTTTACATAAGAACCAAAATCGCTTAACGCGAGTTTGGATAATAATTTTACTTGTGGCTTCCTATTTTTGTTCGTGTCAAAACCCTACGACCTACCATACCTATGGTTTAGTCGTATCCATTTTCACTTATTATAGAAGTTATTATAATTAATTATGATTGTCTTGCATCTCACCCTCGACCCTAGATTATACATACACATTGCATATAAGAGGATTGGAACCAGTAGTTGTGCTTCTTAGTCCTTGATACCCACTCTGTCTTTAATTCGTTTCTTTTAGGTCCTCCCTAATAATGACTTACAGTTATACTGCACGTATGACATAATGTGAATAACTATGACGTCATAAAGTAACTTAATTCTCTTCACGTTTTCCATACCTTGAACACTGAATCACGTGTTTAGTATTTGGACATCTTCCGTATTGAATGTATGGTAAATTCCTTAATAATAATAATAATAATAATAATAATACTAATAATAATAATAAAAAGAAAAAAAGAAACTTCATTCTCTATACATCATTAATTATGTTGTTTCCTACCTATTGTCTACTGATACCTATCAACCTATCAGTCCATATTTTACGCGTCTCTATATTACGCACACAACCTATTGGATTATGTACATGTAAAATACGTCCACATATATTTTTTTTTATTTTTTTTTTTTAAGTGCGTTCAACCCTCACAAGGCATTCATTAGGCTTACAGTAGTTAAATGCTCAAATTCGCGAATCAGCAGAACCGAACGTTTCTAAGATAAACAACATCTTTCGCTCTGATCCAAATTTATAACATATAATGTAATATAACATATTATGTTGTATATAAATTATCTTGTCATGTCTCATGTACTTGTGTTGTACTAATAACCATATATATAATAACCATATATAATCTAACCATATAATCTGACCATATAATCTGACCATATAATCTGACCATATAATCTGACCATATAATCTAACCATATAATCTAACCATATATATATATAAAAACACTGTAAGAATGGTAACGACGTAATGTACTTCAATGAAACTATAATTGAATGTAATGACTATATATATAATGTAAGAATGTACTTTAATAGAACTGTAAGGGACAATCATAAGCGAATGGGAAGTAATCCATAATCGAAATCATAATTGTAATAAACCCAAACAAAAATGTACTCAGTCATGTACTTCAATTGTACTGTGTACGACTATGAAATGAAATCGCCTTCAGAAATGAAGACGTGGCAAAAAAAAATAAGATTAGTTTTTATTTTTATTTATTTTTTTTTAAATCTTTATTGGAATCTTTCAAACACCTGATCGTGTTTAAAAGGGGGGAAACTTAACCTCCAACTGCCATCCCCCAACATTCAGGCATATTTTATACATGTATTTGTAAAATGAAGGACACTTCATTACGAGACTCTGCCTTGGTCACTGCTAAGAGACTACCCTGGTTAGCAGCATCGCTGCGGGGAGGGGGGCAGAGGCCCCTTGCCTCTTTAATATTTTTAGATTCCGGCCTGAGCTATGGTCGAAAGAGGTCGAACCTCTACCCCTGTAAATTCAGAGCAATAACTGTAAATTTTTAAGAAGTAAATTTACAGTAAGAGAAACTTTTTATTTTCCCCCTCGAGTTGGGCTATCGTCAGAGGAACTTAGTAAAGTCGATAAGTTATAAAGTATCAGAGAAAGAATTAGAAAATTATAGAAGAAAAGTATCAGAAGAAATATCCGTTGCAGCCTCCTAACCAGAACCCCCCCGTCGAATCCGAACCGAATCAGGGCCATAGAAGGAGGGGTTAACATATATATATATATATATATATATATATATATAAAATACAACTGAGAATGGTCCCCCCAAGATAACTTTTGCGGGATACACAGACCTAATATGCATGGAACAAGGAACCCTTTTGGGATAATTAAATCCACTCTAGTCCGAATAAGTAATACTGAAGTTTTTCTTTTTCACGATGGAAGACCAACATGGGTAACAGGTCACTAGCAAAGAGGCCCCAAAATATAGCTCCCCTCACCAGCTATCTGCTAAGCAAATAGAGTTAAAGTACTGACCAGGCTTTCGTACGTGTTCATCACCACTGAAAGCAACAATGCTCTGTGTTAATCTGGTCAAAAGAACATCCATATTCGTATTCAATTTATTGCTATATTTGTTAGTTTGTATTGTAGACACCCAGTTATTATCAGTCCTGATGCATGATTCTTCAGGAGCAAGATGCACTGCAAGTTTGTGTTTCTTCCCTAAAGGCGGCACAAATTTACTCTTATCAATCACAGTCACACTCGTACTAACTCAGGCTCGCTCTACACAAACTGGACCCAAAACACGAGTATCCGCAATCGCAAACTGTCCGTATACAGGCCTGTTTTTAGTTTAGAATATTTTTTTTTATATATCTGTTGACTTAACACGGAAAAACGCTATTTATAAACTCAAACGTGTATATATAACAAACGGAATAGAATTTAAAGAAGAATACGTCATAAGGTAGAATAACCTCATAAAGTTCGGATAACCATTCAATACATTACTTTTTTCTTATTTTATAGTCAAGATTTCAATATTTATCCAGTATACCTCCAGTATGTATATATGTATCGCATCTTGGTTGGTTAACCTTGTTTAAATAGTATAAAAAGGAGCTTTGATTCCAGGTTAAAGGAAAGACACGATTTGAAAATTTTCTTGTATAAAATTAATAACACTGGAAGGGCTTCAACCAACGGAGTTTAGCGCTATGAAAATTTCAGCTGAAGATGTAAATCAAAGGATTAACAGGATTTCATCGCGTTGATTTTAAGAGCATGAATATTCACATTCTGAAAATGCAGTCCGTAATTTACTCAACTCGAACGTGTCCAAAAAATAATGGTACAAAAATACTTGTTAATTTTATTTTTAGTAATCAACATGTATACAATGAACTGCGTATGGTTGCGTACATTTCCAAACTGTCCAAGTTTGGAACACTATCACACGATTACCATCATTTGTTGTTACAATGCGTATTAGGTGCTCGAACGCTATTAGAGCATTATCAAGATGCTCTTACGGAATGGATCAGTGACTTCTGTTTCCTTGACGGATTTCTGCTAGACTTCTGGGTTTGTCCAAGGAGGTTAAGTCAGGTGACCATGCTATCGATCAACCACGACCTATCCAACTCTGAGGAAAGTTTGCGTCTAGAAAGTTGCGAACAGCAACGACATCATAGGCATAGTGAGAAGTTGTCCCATCATGTTGAAACATTACGCTTCTTATGTCAACTGCAGTAGCCCTTATTTGGAGAAGAAACAATATCCGCAGTATATTACGGTGATTCACTTCAGTCACAGTCGTCAAAGAAAAATGAATTGATTATGCAGTTACGTGATATAGCACACTAAACATTAACTTTTGGTGAATCCTGTTCATATTGATACATTTGAGTGATGGATATGCCACCCTGATCACCTGACTTAACGCTTTTGGGCTTTCATCTATGGGGTATGTTAAAACACTTGTGTATCATAAACTCGGGTATCTGACAGATCTTTCTCAAAGAATCAGGTTTTTCGATCCATTCCATAAGATCATCTTGTTAATGGTCTAATAGAGTTTAAGCGTACAATACTCAATGTACCGATGAATGATGGTCATGCGCAAGTGTTTTAAATTTAAACAATTTGGGAATGTAAACAACCACGTATATTGCATATATATTAATTAATAAGAAGAAAAATGAGTAATTATTTTTGAAGCATTGTTTCTCGGACACCCTCTCACATAACTTGCGGGACTCTTTAAAATCTCCAAATGGGATGGATTCAATGACAATTCAGTGTGTTATTGGTTAGTTTAATAAAGAAAAGATTTCTTGGTGGTTCAATGATGTGATGCAGATCCAGCAGCAAAAATTTGACATTTTTTAAAATTCAAATTTAAGCCCAGAATTGTTAAGATTAACAATTTTAAGATTTTAAACAGGATATGATATACCGACAGAATGTTGACATTATTTTACACGGGGCTTTAGTAACTATAGGTAATTACGGGAAAATATAGGTTAATTTTATACAGAGGGCTTTGTATATTGGTTTGGGAAACGTCTAATTTGACATGGCTTCAGAAAGGCGTGACAGCGTTAATTTATAGCTCATCTGAAAGGGCTTTTAGAAGGAACCTAAATATATTAATTCCATTATGATAAATTAATTCATTTACGATTTATAATTAAATTTGCTACCTACTCGCTTTGTAATGAATTTTATCCCGATCTTATATAAGCAACATTGAAGTGAAAATACACGAAATGAACCTAATTTAGGAAATTTGATTCGCTTAGTGATATAAGACAATCTCCAGCCAGTTTGTGTTCCCTTGACTTAAGTTTCATGGGGCTCTGTGGCAAATATGTACATGTTACAAGGCCATTTTATCATCTCACTTGTATCTGATGATATAAATGCATGTCTGTTAAACAAATTTTATTTAAATAAAAACTGAAAAATATTTCCTGGTACTGGAATTTCTCGAGGGTGCGGTACAGAGACTCAAACTATAGGGATACGTTAGGCAGGAGACAGGGAGTGCTGCAGCTACCGTTTCTCCTGTCGCTGTCCTCCTTAGCTGATCTTTTCTGTGTCCCATCTATCCTGTGAGCAGTCCAGTATGCTCTCATGCACAACACTTCTCCCTCTATTCCTCACTATATAGACATGTATCTTACACATTACACAATCCTTAAAAAAAAAAAATAGACAGCATAGTTTTCATTAGCCTTGGAGACTTTGATTTCGATTCTCTCTTTCAATAGGGCGGGACAGTTTTGCGGGCATTCAACCTTGACCCCTCTTTCCTACACAAAGTATATATATATATATATATATATATATATATATATATATACATACAGGGTGTCCCATAAGTCCGGCATCATAGGAGAAATTCATATTTTTCTATTTCTACAAACCATAATTCATATTTTTCTTATGCTCGGGATGCCAATTTCCCGTCCACCATTCTGTTCAGTGACGAGGCTGTTTTTTATGGAAATGGTGAGGTAAATCAACAGAACACCCGCTACTGGTCTCAAAACAACCCTCACTGGTATACCTCTTCAAAGGAACAAGGTGCATCTCGGGTGATGGTATGGTGTGGCATTTGGAAGGATCGCATCATAGGTCCCCTCTTTTTCGATGAATATGTCACTGGAGGCACCTACCTACGTATGCTCAAGGAAGAAGCATTTTCCAGTGTCTTGAACGAAGAAGGAAATTTCCCAACATGGTTCCAGCAAGACGGCGCTCCTGCACATTACAGCACCCAAGTAAGGGAATACCTGTACCAACAATTCCCTGGTCATTGGAGAGGACGTCGAGGGTCTGTGGAATGGCCAGCTAGAAGCCCGGATCTCACGCCACTAGATTTTTATCTCTCGGGCCACTTGAAAGCGCTGGTATACGCAGAGAAAATTAGGAGTGTTGAACATTTGCGGCAGCACATTATTGGGGCATGTAACACCATTACTCCTGACATCATTCACCGTGTGCTTGCTGACTGGGTATCACGTCTGAATTTGTGTATTGAAAACAATGGTGGACATATTGAGCACGTTCTGTAAATAAAAGCTTTTGTTTTGCCATTTTTATTATTTTTCCTATGATGCCGGACTTATGGGACACCCTGTATATATATAGGATCAATCCCAGAATAGGCACCTGAAATTATTTTTAGGTGCTTAATCTGGGATTGCGGCAAAACACTGGTGCTTAATCTGGGATTGAGGAGAAAAAAATATAAACAGTTTTTAGAGATATAATTTCATTGTTTTTATCAATATTTGAAAAAATCAACTCTAACCTAACCTAACCTAACCTAACCTAACCTATATCTATACCAATTTATGTGGCAAGATAGATTTGCTTCAGATGGATTCAGAAACATTCGGACTCATATTGCAGGAATTTATAATATCTAAATTTTTTCTTTATTCATTAAACCACTTTAAACCTTTTATAACTTTGCCTTTATTACATTTGTAATAAACTTTGTATAAACAATAAATTTTGTAATCATCAGGTTTTTTTATTTAATTCCTTGCAAGGTGCCTATTCTGGGATTGAGGTTGAACGCAGGTGCTTCATCTGGGATTGAGGTACATCAGGTGCCTATTCTGGGATTGACCCTATATATATATATATATATATATATATATATATATATATATTATGTACAGTGTGTATATATAAAGAATACTAAGACCAGTCCAGTCCATATTTACTTTAAAGCTTTCAGCAATACACTGTCGTCACCTTCAGTGGATTAAATGGCGAACTAAAAGCAAGAATCAAAACTGAATAAAAAATTAAAATTAACAAAAAACTTTAAATACAACATATAACATATCAACTGAAAGGTTAATTCCTCTGAGAAACTTCACATAGTCATCGAAACTGAAACTAAATTGTTATTTATTACCTAGGTTTAACACTCACTTTTGTGTTAATATTTTAGTTTTAATTTCGCTTGTCAATGCAGCTGTCAAGCAGCCCTTAGGAACTGAACATGTCTAGCATCCACAATTGACATTCGAATGGGTCGAAGAATACATAATTATGAACTTAGTTAAGTCCCAGTTTAGAAACAAGCAACTACATTCCCTGGACATTATATTTCCCAAGAAGGCTTCAAAACCCCGGATGAAAATGTTGTCCTCCAGAAGTTCCCTTTGCCCAAAGATACAGCTCAAATTAGGAGAGATTCTGAGTATGGCAAATTCTTATCACCGTTTTATACCCCACTGTCATCTTACCCGACTTGCCCCTCCCGCAAGCTTTTCAAATTCACCGTTGGCACAACAATACTAATTAATCTCGAGCAAAAATTATATTACTTATTATGAAAAATTAGTTTGAGTTACATTTTTATTTATTTTCATGTCATTGATTTAATTTTGACAAATAATAACATGATAATAAATAAAATGTAACTAAAGCTAATTTTCCTGATCATAACATTATTGATATACAAATAAAATTATAAACTAGAACACCTAAAACTCATCCTAGAGTTTGTTGTAGATCCATTTCCATTTCTCCTAAGTTTTTACTAGCTTGAGTCTCGTTTGGTTCGTGTTGCATTTGTGAATATTTTCCACAATTTGTTTCCGTTATGTAAATGGGGTTCTGACGTTTCCCTCGAGTTTGCTAGTTTTCTTTTTCATATCTTCAAAATGTATTTTAGCAATAAAAGTTTAGTTTTGTTTTCTACTACTACTTCTGTATTTTTTTTTTTTGGCAAAGTAACAATTCCAACCTAATTCTGCATTTATACTTTCCCAATGACTCATATTTATTTCTTCAAACATTTCTTTTGGAGCTCTAAAATGAGTTTTAGCTCTTCTGGTTTCGAACCTTGTTTGTATATCGACTGTTATGATCAAAAAATTTGTTTGCGCTATATTTCTATTTATTGTTATATTGTTATTTGTCAAAATTAAATCCAAAGCATTTTCTTTTCGAGTTGCTTCCCAAATTTCCTGTATAAGGGCATAATTTTCCATAATGTCTAATAGCATTTTTCCGAATTATATCGTAATTTGTAATGTTGCTGTGAGTATTTCCAACACAAATCCAATCTTCATTCTTCTTTCATGTTATGAAAGGAAAGTTAAAATCCCCACAAATTAATATATCTAGTGTTGGGGTTTTAAGTGATTTTAACGTGATTTCTATTCATTTCTAAATTGAGATTCACTTTTTATAGGGTCTAGTTCTTTGTTTGTCTGTACACATTTCATTATACAGGGTGTACATAAAGTCAGGATCTATTTTTGTGAAGCACTTGGAAATTATATGGAATTCAATCATAAAATGATAAAGTGGTAACATTTATTAAATAATTAAGAGTAGGATTCGACGTGACGCCCATCAGTATCCCTGCACAGCTCAAATCGTTCCGCAGCATTTCTAAACACATTCTGGAGCATTTGCGGGGTTATGTTATCTGCAGCAGTTCGTATACGTGTACGTAAGTTTTCAAAACTCGTAATCTTCGTCTGATAGACGTGCGATTTGATAAAGCCCCATGCAAAGAAATCTAAAGGGGTTAAATCTGGTGATCTCGCTGGCCAAGCTCTGTTGCTTCCGCGTCCGATCCAGCGATTTGGAAAACGTTCATTTAGATAATCCTGAACAAGTTTGGCATAGTGACAAGGAGCACCATCATGTTGATAGACGACGGTACTAACAATCCTATCCCCGTCGTCTATCAACATGATGGTGCTCCTTGTCACTATGCCAAAATTGTTCAGGATTATCTAAATGGACGTTTTCCAAATCGCTGGATCGGACGCGGAAGCAACAGACCTTGGCCAGCGAGATCACCAGATTTAACCCCTTTAGATTTCTTTGCATGGGGCTTTATCAAATCGCACGTCTATCAGACGAAGATTACGAGTCTTGAAAACTTACGTACACGTATACGAACTGCTGCAGATAACATAGCCCCACAAATGCTCCAGAATGTGTTTAGAAATGCTGCGGAACGATTTGAGCTGTGCAGGAATACTGATGGGCGTCACGTCGAATCCTACTCTTAATTATTTAATAAATGTTACCACTTTATCATTTTATGATTGAATTCCATATAATTTCCAAGTGCTTCACAAAAATAGATCCTGACTTTATGTACACCCTGTATTTAAGTTTAGTTCTTTTGCTTCCAAAATAAGAATTTCGACTGTGTCGTTTGATTTGTCTACCTTCATTTCAATTGTGAATTTTTTATGTAAATGCAACATCCTTCTCCTATTCTTACCAATATATATATATATATATATATATATATATATATATATATATATATATATATATATATATATACAGGGTGTCCGAGAATTATCTGTACAATGTTTGGCTGTTATTAAAAGTCAACCATGAAGTGTAGAAATTCCAGTTTGTCCCATTTTACAGAGAATCTCATTAAGTTTTTTCTGATACCAAGTTTTGACAAGTTTTTTAGAAATTCCAGTGTGTCCGAACATTATCTGTACAATTTCATCTTTTAATAAAATTCTTGATAACACACGTAAAATTCTTAAACAAGATTATTTAGAATCTGTATTTTCAAAAGTTTCTTTTATTAAAGTAACGTTGTTACAAACTTTCGATATGTGCACCATTATTGATTCGCAAAACATCCAATCGATACTCCAAATGTTGCCATGTACGCTGCAGCATATCCACATCAATTCGCTTAATAGCAGCTGTGATTCTTGCTTTTAAATCATCAATGTCTGTCGCCCGCGTACATTTCTAAAAAACTTGTCAAAATGTGGTATCAGAAAAAACTTAATGAGATTCTCTGTAAAATGGGACAACACTGGAATTTCTACACTTCATGGTTGACTTTTAATAACAGCCAAACATTGTACAGATAATTCTCGGACACCCTGTATATTCTAAACATGTCGTTCTTTATGCTATTTCAGTGTATTTTATACAGTTTTCACAACCTCTTTCACATTTATGCAAATGTGTTTTCGTTTCCATTTAGAGTACTTGTACATTTTTATAGTTTAAATTTAGAAGATTAATAGGCTTTGTGTTCGGTTTTCTAGGTATTAGTCATTATCAGGTCGGTTTTGTTGGTTTCTGGGTTAATGGATGGGCTGTTTGTTGCTCATGGAAATACTGAGGGTGTAATCCTTGGTGCCATTGTAGTTGTTGAATTAACTGTGGATGGTGTTGGATAAGTGGGAAGTGTATGTA
The DNA here is from genome assembly GCA_023014485.1 of Bathynomus jamesi. Lineage (NCBI taxonomy): Eukaryota > Metazoa > Arthropoda > Malacostraca > Isopoda > Cirolanidae > Bathynomus > Bathynomus jamesi. The sequence continues at coordinate 698,844 of JAJOZX010001428.1, read as the reverse complement.
TTGTTCGGGTGTATATATATATACCTGCGGAGTCTGGTCTTTTTCTCATTAGGAGTGATAGTTCTTTCATAGTTCTCATTTCTTCTAAATAAAAATTGTACTTCATTGATAACGTTCTAACTTCTTTTACAGTATTTGGGATTTGAAATGTTTTCTCCCACTTTCTCTTTTTTGTGTACCTTTAATGTGGAAATAAGGCCACTTCACGTTCAGACATTTTGCTCCATATCGGCACGTTCCATTCATTATATTAAAACATTTTATAGGATGGTTGTACATGCATCTGGAGCCATGTTAGCATGATCCTGTTTTATAATATTTCCATATGGTTCGTTTTTAATGTTTCTTTATGCTTGCTGACTTACCTTTATTTGATTTGCGAGAATCAATTATTTTCCTTTATTCTCATACTTTGTCCCTATTCTGCGGTTGTTTAATCTTCGGTGTACTTTCATTTTCATTATATGACGCTGCTATCTTGTATTTGTGAAATTACTCCGTCTAAGTGTTCTTCCGCACTTCCTCTATTGCGTTCTCCTCAGAGTTCTGTATGTACTCAATTTACGTTATTATCGGCATACTCTGACTTTTTCTGGCGTTCTATTGGTGAATTTGTTGCAATTTTTTTTTTTTTTTTACCTAAATTTGTATTTATCTTCTCCTCTTCAACATTTTCCATTCCCGTTTGTACTACTTTTTTTGTGTTTCTCCTCCACGCACTCGACGCATACGTAGCCATAAAAACCAATGATTTTATTATTCATCGCTTTTTTATCCTTTCTTCCCAAGTTGATGCGTTTAAATGCATTGCACAGCATGTATTTCAGGTCAGTGGTGGTGTTAATTTCATTTTCACAATGGCAGAGGTATATAACGGCACATTCCTATATATCATAACTCATTCTTAGTCATCTTTCTGATTTTACTTTATTTTCCCATTTCTGCTTATTCGTAGTTTTAGCCATAGTTTTTCTTCCTTTTAAACTATTTTCTGGAAGTTGTCACTTTCGTTTGTTTCGAAATGGAAAACTACCTTGGTTTATGGTGAATATTTGCATTATAACTGAATTGAATTAAAGTGAATAGAAGAGTGAATAGATCAAATATAAGTAAATTATTTACGGTGTTCGTTGCTACTGATATCGTTAAATGAATGAAATACCATTCGATATTATAAATTTGTCAACACTGACAAATAGTGTGACTTGTGGCATTACATCCAATATATACAGTATGACAATTGATTATATTTTTATTCAGAAATTTTGGAAAACTTATGAGCTATCTTATCTATGAAAGGAGAAAAACATGAATTTCGAATACTCAGGTTTATCTAATAAATTTTAAAATAATCTACTTCATTCGAATAGTGTATCCTAAATATATTATCTATTTCTGCAGAGTTTGGTACCGAAAAAATATGTATCATTATTTTAAATAATTTTTTTAAATAAAATAAAATAAATTTACAGGTTATATATTATTATCATTATATTATTATATTTATCATATTATTATAACTACTAATTATATTACTATGATTGGTTACTATATTATTACGAGTAAATTCCGACGAAATTTTACAATTTACTGATCGTGGAATACTTTGCCATATATATATAATTATATATATATATATATATATATATATATACAGGATGTCCGAGAATTATCTGTACAATTTTTGGCTGTTATTAAAAGTCAACCATGAAGTGTAGAAATTCCAGTGTTGTCCCATTTTATAGAGAATCTCATTAAGTTTTTTCTGATACCAAGTTTTGACAAGTTTTTTAGAAATTCCAGTGTGTCCGAACATTATCTGTACAATTTCATCTTTTAATAAAATTCTTGATAACACACGTAAAATTCTTAAACAAGATTATTTAGAATCTGTATTTTCAAAAGTTTCTTTTATTAAAGTAACGTTGTTACAAACTTTCGATATGTGCACCATTAGTGATTCGCAAAACATCCAATCGATACTCCAAATGTTGCCATGTACGCTGCAGCATATCCACATCAATTCGCTTAATAGCAGCTGTGATTCTTGCTTTTAAATCATCAATGTCTGTCGCCCGCGTACATTTCTAAAAAACTTGTCAAAAGGTGGTATCAGAAAAAACTTAATGAGATTCTCTGTAAAATGGGACAACACTGGAATTTCTACACTTCATGGTTGACTTTTAATAACAGCCAAACATTGTACAGATAATTCTCGGACACCCTGTATATATATATATATATATATATATATATATATATATATATATATATATATATATATATATATATATATATATATATATATATGATGACTTATATGGTGAGTTCTATTTTATGATTTATTTGTCATATATACATATATTTTATTTACCTGTTTGAGGTTCAAGCCAACGCAAAATAAGTACGTTTAGGTTTCTTGTTACTTCCATATAGGGAATAAGTGAAAAGCCTTTTACAAAAATAGTATATTCATCAAAGAGTTTAACACTAAACAAATTATAATGCAAAAATGAAATTCTGACATCAATTACATCTGATAAAGAAATGACATTTGAGACAACTGACTTTTACCTTCAGAATTTTAGATTCGAAATTAACAAGACAATGAAATAAAAATGCATAAGCAATTAAAATAGAAGTTAGAAATTAATTGAAGTTACAACTGTGTACCTTCTTGGCCTTTTGACCGCATTAATTTTAATGCATAAGACAATTAGTATAAATGATGAACGTATGTTTTAATTACAAATTTTCAACTACTTATCTTTTAACAGCAGTAGACACTCCCTTTTTGGGTTGGATCAATTACTTGTAATCCCATTAGTAATTAATACACACTCTCTCATGTTAGACCAACCGTATAATTCTATACTTGTGTACTGGGAAATGAATGCATTCCGTTTTCGATGGATGGTACACACACTTCTCTACCTATTCCTCACTACATACACATGCATCTTACACACTACATAATCTTTTCAAAATTTAAAAAAAAATGGCATCAACTTCAACAGCCTCGGAGTCTCCTGGGAAGGGGACCATAAATGTCCCCACTTCCGACTACCCCACTGCCGATACCGGGAACGCAGACTCGGGCAGCGGGGCTGGATCTGCTACCGCCCATTCGAGATGTTCTGGACCTCTGTCTGATTCACTTTTCTTAAACTTCTACAACATTCGTGCCCTTTTCTCAAATTTTCAATCTGTTGAACACCACCTCTCCTGACAGTAACCCCTTTTCTGTACCCTCTTACTTTTTCTATACTCAATTTCACTCCAAAGGTGGATGTTGCGTATATGTACGCAATAACCTAACTTGTTCTCGTATTCCCGAACTCGAATCTTCCGAATTCTATACCCTCTGGCTACAGCTTACATGCCAATCTCAAACTAAATATATCTGCGCTGTTTACCTTCCCTCCTTCACCACATCCCGCAAATGAAGCGGAATGCTGCAGAGGGGTCTACGCAGGTCGATCCTGAACCGTCGTTCAAACTCGCCTAAAGTAACCTAAAGTAAAGTAACCTAATTCTACTGACTACAAAAAATTCTTTGACTACCTCACTTCCAAAGTGGAATACATTCTTTCCCGCTCTCCCTTTGCTGAAATCTCCATTTTAGGAGATTTCAATGTTCATCACCACCTTTGGCTTTCCTCCCATTTCACTAACATTCCTGATGATCTAGCTTACAACTTTTCTATCCTAAATGACCTAGAGCAGATTTTTACAGCATTCTACTCGTATCCCCGATCGCCTTGGAGATAGGCCCAACATTCTGGATTTATTTCTTACCTTTCATCCTTCTTCTCTGTGAAACTTTTTCTTCGTTGGGCTCCTCCGATCACAATCTTATATCTGTTTCCTGTCCTATCGTTCCAATTCGGCCTTTGGATCCTCTCAAGAGGATTGGGAGACCCTTAGGCAGTACTTCTGTGATTTCCCATGGAACTATTACTGCTTCCGTGGCCGGGGCCCTTCTAGGTGTGCTGAGCGCATCACAGAAGTGATTCTCTCGGGCATGGAGGCGTACATTCCATACTCTATTCCTACTACTAATGCAAAAAAGCCTTGATTTAACTTTACTTGTTCTAATGCTATCCACAACAGAGAGGAGGCTTTCAGAAGGTACCGTCGCCATTCAACTCCTGACTCTCACTCAGCTTATATTTCTGCCCGGAATCGTGCAAATCTGTTCTTCGACTCGCTAAAAATTCCTTCATCCGACAAAAATGTGGAAATCTATCCCGTTCTAATTCTTTTCGCTCTTTCTGCATCTAGCTAAGAATCTCTTCAACAACTTTACTTCCTCTTCTTTCCCTCCTCTTTTCCATTCCCACGGCACAGTTGCCGTCTCTTCTCCTGACAAAGCTGAACTCTTCGCTCAAACTTTCGCTTGCAATTCAACCCTGGACGATTCCGGTGCTGTTCCTCCATCTCCTCCCCCTTCTAACTTTATTATGTCTGAAATTAGAATCTCTTCTAAAGATGTTCTTTCTGCTCTATCTGGGCTCAACTCTAGGAAGGCGTGTGGTCCTGATTGTGTTCCTCCTGTAGTTCTTAAGAATGTGTTTTTGTGCTGACACCCTGCCAAGGCAAACTCTTTCGTCTTGGTCTCTCATCTGGTACTTTTCCTTCCAGCTGGAAGTTCGCTTTCATTCAGCCTGTCACAAAGAAAGGTGACCGCTCTCAACCCTCCAATTGCTTTGATTGCTTGCGTTTCCAAAGTTTTTTAATCTATCCTTAATAGAAAGATTCTTAAATACCTTTCTTCTCACAATCTTCTTTCAGATCGTCAGTATGGATTCCGCAAGGGACGCTCTACTGGCGATCTTCTAGCATATCTCTCTGACTCTTGGTCATCCTCCTTTCGGGATTTCGGTGAAACTTTTGCTATTGCGCTAGACATATCAAAGGCTTTTGATAGAGTCTGGCACAAATCTTTAATTTCCAAACTGCTCTCCTTCGGTTTCTATCTTTCTATCCTTGCTTTCATCTCTAATTTCCTTTCTGGACGATCTATAGCTGCGGTTGTAGATGGCCACTGCTCTTCTGCTAAAGCTGTTAACAGTGGTGTTCCTCATGGTTCTGTCCTGTCACCCACTCTTTTCCTTTTATTTATTAATGATTTTTTTAATTCGCACTTCCTCTCCTATTCACTCCTATGTCGTTGATTCATTCCACTCTTCACTTCTCCACCCGCTTCCCAAAGCGTCCCTCACAGCAATCACCATGATTCGCGTAGGACGGCTATGGGACACCTGACCTCTGATCTTTCTGCTATATCTGACTGGGGCAGAAAAAACCCTGTGGCTTTCAATGCCTCAAAATCTCAGTTCCTCCATCTGTCTACTCGTCACAATCTTCTACACAACTATCCCCTTACCTTCAACAATACACAATTCAATCCTTCATCTTCTCTTAACATTCTTGGCGTTTCCTTTTCTCGTGAGCTTTCCTGGAAAGATTACATATACTCTCTTTCTAAAACAGCTTCCAAGAAGTTAGGTGTACTGTACCGCCTTCGCGGTTTCTTCACCCCCTACTCAGTTGCTGTCTCTGTACAGGGGTCTTGTTCGCCCCTGTATGGAGTATGTTTCTTATGTGTGGGGTGGCTCAACCCACACAGCCATACTTGACCGGGTGGAATCAAAGGCTTTTCGTCTCATCAATTCCACGCCTCTTTTTACTATCGTTATTATAACAGACATTGCTCTTCTGAACTCTCTAACTGCATGCCTCCTCCTTTAAGGAGAGCACGCAGTACCAGACTTTCTACACTTTCTCATTCCTTTTCTGTCCAACAATCTAATGCAAGGCTTAATCGGTATTTTCAGTCTTTCATCTACTCAACGGGTCAACTCTGGAACAATTTTCCTCAATCCATCTTTCCTCCTGTCTATGACCTCCCATCTTTCAAACGCAGTGTGTCTAGGCATCTCGAAAACCCCGGACCTTGATTTTCTCTTCTTCCTATATGGGGGGGGCGCATTTTCGGGCATTTGCCCTTGGCCCCTCCTTCCTGCATAAAAAAAAAATTTTACTTGTCTAATAAATTCTTTCGAGCCAAGTTCGTTTTCTTTACTCAAAGTTAGGGCAGACTGAGTTTGATTCTATTCAATTTTTTGAGCCACACATTTTCTGTATGTTTAATTTTTAGGGCGAACTAATTTTTCTAGTATTATTTCAAGAACTTTAACACGGAATCCTTTTAGGACCTTACAAATTCACGGTCAGAAACGCACTGCTTTCTCTTTGCCGTTGGCTGTTTCTGCCTTCAATTATAAAGGAGATTTTTGTGTTCTTCATAATTACCTCAATCCCGTCTCTAACTATCATGAAAGTTATGCCACGTTATTCGGGAGTATGTAAAGAATATTTTGATATCAGATTTATCTTTTTCACCTGCTTATATTTTTAATTTGCGTTTGTACAATAACCTCTCCTTTTGGGCCATATTGGTCCGACGCTGTCGGGAGTAAGATTTACTTGGCCTTCTACATCAACTTGCTAATTAATTTTTTTTTTTTTTTTTTTTTTAAGAATTGCCAACATTTCAGGTGTAATTTAACATGCAGTTGAACCTGCTAATAATGTAACATAATGAAATTTTCCCTTTTTATACAAATATATAATTGTAGACGGAATCTCAGTTTTGAGCGAGAAGTGTGTATCATCAAGCCGAGTCAAATTTTAATGGCTACGCTTTAGTTTTTAAGTTAACTTTTAATTTATTTATTTCCCTAGTTTTTGGGGTAACCTGTACATGGTACTTTTATTCAAAATTATTCAGAATCAAACAGACAATTGAATTCATGTCTTATTTCTAAATTACATGATTATTTAACATGCATAGGTTTTAAAAGTTATGTACTCAAGAAATTACAAAATTTTCTTTCACAAACGAAAAGAAAAGCGGCTATTTTTTGTTTCTTGGTTCAATTATAACCAATAATTGATTAAGCAACCTTTTTACATTCCCCATATATATATATATATATATAAATGTGTATGTGTGTGTGTGTGTGTGATCCAGTAATCTTTTCGTGATGCAAGTTTTTAATTCTTTAAAGAATTAAAAACTAAAGTACACCATAAAAACATTAATGGATCACTTTAAAAAATAGAAAAGTCTATCCACTGATAAAAATGTCATTAAATACTCTCAATAACTTGCGAATTTCATTTGAAATATGCATAAACTGACGTGCGACGTATGTTGTTAAGCCACAGTTTCAGGATTAATTTTCGTTGCGTTTAAACTCCTACTTCGGTACACGAGTTTAGGATGGAGCTGGTTTTTAAGGCAAGTTATAATCCTGGTTGACTTTTGGCTTTATACAAACTTTAAAATATTTTAAACACGAGTGCTTAATAGCATTTATTATTCATGACTTGAGATATATATACTGTATATATAATTGAGAATTAAACACGAAATAAATAAGTGACACACCCACAAGGGAAAATGAAAAGCGGTTCCATGGTCTTTCGTGCATTCAGCAGTACACCTCGTCAGGGAATCTTTTTTAATTTTTTCTTGTGGGTGTGCAGTATATATATATATATATTATATATATATATCCATCCATCGTGTTCTGCCTATCAGGCAGGTCCAACTCATGTGTCCCGCCAAAGTGTTCTATCCTGAGCTATCCTTTTCATTTCATCGTAGCTCCTGCCTGCCTTCAAATCATCCAGCATTGCTTTCCTTTTCCTTCCCCTCGGCCTTCTACCTTCATATCTACCCTCTATCACCTCCTTCAACAATCCTTCTCCTCTCAACACATGTCCGATCCATTTCTTCTGTCTTCCTCTTATCACCTTAATGAGTCTTCTTTCCTCCCTCACCCGTTGCAGTACTTCCTCATTACTTTGGTGTTCCCGCCAGCTTATCTCGAGCATTCTTCTCCAAATCCACATTTCAAAACTTTCCAGGAGTTTGTTTTCAGTTGTTTTCATTGTCCATGTTTCTGCTCCATACAGTACCACACTCCATATCAAGCTTTTTACTAACCTTTTCTTCAGTTTCAAGTTGAGTTTACCTGTAAGTATTCTTTTCTGTCTCTCAAAAGCTACCTTACCCATACCAATTCTAGATCTTACTTCCTTATTGCAATCTCCATTGTTGGTTAATAAACTTCCCAGATATTTAAACTGCTCAGCTTCTTCTAAGGTCCGATTTCCTATCGTTAGGTTCATTTGTGCTCCTTTCCTTCTTGTAATTTTCATTACCTTTGTCTTGGTCTCATTAATTTTAATTCCGAATTCTTCCGCCGTTGTTGTCAAGCTATTGGCCATTCTTTGCAGTCCTTCCTCAGTACTAAAAACAAATCATCTGCAAACCTTACAGATTTGACCAATTTACCTCCCACTCTGATTCCCTCTTCCAGATCTGAGAGTGCTTCTATTATCATTGCTTCTGCATAGATGTTAAATAACACGGGGGACATGGAGCATCCTTGCCTGACCCCTCTCCCAACCAATCCAGGCTCCGATTCTCCTCCTGCAACTCTAACATTCACAGTCTGCCCAAGACATAGATTTTTTATCAGCCTACGGTCCCTCCAGTCATCATTAATATTCTTCAATATTTCCATTAGTTTCCTCCATTGGACTCTGTCAAAAGCTTTTTCAAAGTCAATAAAACAAACGAACATTTCCTGATCATGTTCCAGCGCTCTCTCTCCCATCATTTTCATAATACAAATAGCTTCTCTTGTTCCGCATTTTGATCTAAATCCAAACTGATCCTCTCCAATGTACTGCTCAGCTGTGTTCGTTAGTCTTCTGGTTAGTATCCTTAGCATTATTTTTGATGCATGACTGACTAAGCTTATGGTTCGAAATTCTGAACACTTGGTAGCTCTCGGTTTCTTGGGGATAGTAATCATAGAGACTCTCATAAAGTCAGCAGGCCAGTCTCCACTTTCATACATGTTTCTGCACAATGCATTCACCTCCTCTCTAGCATCACCTTCAAGACTTTTCAGAAGTTCTGCTGGTACATCATCTGGTCCTGGGGCCTTGCCATTACTTAAGTCTTTTACAGCCATCTCTACTTCTCTTTCCAATATGTCCGGTCCCATACAATCTACTTCCACCTTATCTGCTTCCTCCATTTCGATGTTATTAGGGTTGTTCTTTTTATCATACAGTTCTTCAATATACTCAATCCATCTCTTCCTTATATCTTCTGGTCTTTTCAGTTTTTCTCCATTTTTTCCCTCTGTTTCTCGCACTCCCAAGCTACTTCTTTTCCATCTATTCATGTCCTTAACGTTTTGGTACATTAAATCATATTAAATGTTGATAATAAAGAAATCACTGATGATACTGCTATTGCAGACTCTTTAAATGCACATTTTACTTCAATAGCGGATAAGCTTCGCTCACAATTAATAAATAATGATCACTCACCTCTAGAATATATGCCACCCAGCCCACTAAATTCATTTTCTTTTGTTCCTGCTACCTCTACTGAGGTCCAGAATATTATTGGTAAATTAAAAAATACAAAAAATAACATTCATAACATTCCTGTACCTATATTGAAACTTGTTAAAGATAAGATATCTGTAACTTTGGCTAAAATTATCAATCACAGTATTTCCAGAGGAATATTCCCATCAATGCTAAAAACTGGTTGTATAACACCCCTTTTTAAAGGGGGTGATCCTACACTAGCAACAAATTACAGGCCGGTGTGTTCATTATCTGTGTTCAGCAAAGTTTTCGAAAAAATTGTAAAAAGTAGAATGCAGCGATATTTAGAATCTTACAATTTATTATCTCCAAATCAATATGGCTTCCGTAATAATAGAACAACGGAAATGGCTATTTTAAATCTTATGGAAAATGTAAATATAACTAAGGAGAACAAAGAAATAATGATGTCAATATTTATGGATTTGAGTAAGGCGTTTGATGTAATAGACCATAATATTCTTCTTAATAAATTGTATTGTTACGGCTTTAGAGGGGTAATCAGTGATTGGTTTAAAAGTTATTTGTCCGATAGATATAATTTTGTATCAGTAAATAAGGTTTGCTCCACTAAAGCGCTTGTCAAACATGGTGTGTCACAGGGCTCAGTGCTGGGTCCACTGTTATTTTTATTATATATAAATGACCTTCCACGTTCATCTGATATACTGAACTTCATAATGTTTGCAGATGATACAACTCTCTCCTTTTCTTGCAAAGATGTTAATACAGCTAAGAATATATTTCATTCAGAATTCATCAGTGTAATGAAATGGTTGACCACGAATAAACTCTTCCTAAATACCAGTAAAACAAATTTCATGATTTCTACTAATAAAAGAAATGTATATCTTGATGAACTAAATGTTAATGAAATCACCATAAAGGAGTGTACTGTAACAAAATTTCTTGGTGTAATGCTAGATAAGAATTTGCAATGGAGTGATCATGTAAATTATATCGCGAAAAAGATTTCAAGGAGCGTTGCTATAATGTTTAAACTTAGAAATGTAGTCCCTAAACAAGTTTTGTTGACTCTTTATCATACTCTTGTTCTTCCTTATATAACATACTGCACCCTTGTTTGGGGAAACTCCGCTTACAACGCATTAAATGGTATCTTTGTCATCCAAAAACGAGCAATAAGGTTATTATCTGATGCTGATTTCCTTGATCACTCTAGTGCATTATTTAAAGAGCTAAACCTACTAAAGCTCAATGATATAACCAAACTGGCACATTTTATTTTTATTTACAAGTGAGGGAGCAAAATCATTAATTTGCAATGGGTAAATAGATATTTTGTAACTCATCAAGAAATCCACCCGTATCAGACCAGAAATAGATCAAAGATTGTTATACCTCAATTTAGATTGTCTTCATCTCAAAAACTACCCATTTTCATTGGATTGAAACTATGGAATGACTTGCATGCCGATATAAAAAATATTGCGAATGTAAATTTGTTTAAAACCAAGTTAAAATCCCGATTAATAATGGGATACTAACAAAAATCTTGGATTAATGTCCACTAATAATGTTTTATGTTGTCCATTAATATTGTTTAATATTGAAATACAGGCTTTAACTATTAATAATACTTATTTACTTATTTATTTATTTTATTATTATTAATTTATAACGGCTAGCTGCTTATTTTTAATGAGAGCCCAGTAAAGCCTAAAGCTTAAGGGCCAAATTAAAAATAAAAATAAATAAATAAATAAATAGTCGAGCTTCACAATTATTTATGTCATTGTAAAAATTGTAAGTTGTAAAAAGACTACTGTATTTATTTTATTATTAATAAAGGTTATTCTATTCTATTCTATTCTATTCAGTTCTTCCTTTCCTTTCTAATTCCTCCATTTCCCTGCACTACTCTTCAACCTACATCTCTCTTGCTTTGTCAGTTTCTCTTCTCAGTTCGTTATTCAACTGGCTGTATCGTTGTCTCCCTTCTTCTGTATTTATACTCTTCCATTTTCTTCTTCCTTCCATTTTGGCAAGCATCTCTGTAGTGACCCAGGGTTTCCTTGCTTCTCTTTTCACATAACCGACATTTTCCTTTGCACTCTCCTTTATTGTATTCCTCAGTCTACACCATCTTTCTTCACTTGTCATATGAATGTGGCCGTCATTTCTTTGCCTCCTTATCTCTTCATTCACCTTTTAAGCAAAAACTATCCTTTGTTCTCCCTTCAGTTTTTCAGTATCCCATTTCTTCCCTACTTTATTCTTTATTCTTTTTTTTATATATGTATATATATAAATATATGTGTATATATACACGGGCCGATGAGTTCTTTGTCAGTAACGCTAACCACTATACCAACGAGGCGCTTATATATATATATATATATATGAAAATTATTTCACGAAAGTAACACGTGAAAAATATTTATGATGAATAAAACCACGAAGGAAAGGAAACACAAAATGGTGCTCAAGCGCTTTCGTCTAATGACATCCTCAGGAACACTGAAGTACATAAAAAGGTTAAGCCTATATATAGGTTACAGAAAGAAAAATAAATAACATACATACACACACACATATATATATATATATAATATATATATATATATATATATATATATATATATACATACATATCTATATATACAAATACATACATACATACATACATACATATATACAATAAAGAGAAGTAAAAATAAAAAATTAAAATTAAAACCTTAAAGGATTACCATGAGGCGTACAGATTTGTAAGGAAAAATATCGATTTTTAGCACAAGATCAAATGGATTATAAAAAATACAAATTTATACTGGAACTCTGCCGGGTTTTAACACACTGCTGCCTATGGTCAGGTTTCGATATATATAAAAAAAAAAATAAAATGCAAATTAAAAGTTAATCGATTTTTAGCACAAGATCAAATGGATTATAAAAATACAAATTTATACTGGAACTCTGCCCGGGTTTTAACACACTGCTGCCTATGGTCAGGTTTCGATATATATAAAAAATAAAATGCAAATTAAAAGTTAATAAAGTAGAAGACAAGTTTACCAAAGATTTAATGTTTTACCCTTCTTTCTAAATCTGTTTTAAAGGAATTCAAAATAACAGGATCGAGTTGAAAAAGACCTTTGCTTATGTTGAAGTTATTTGAAAGTTGGATAATGGCAGACTCAAGAATATTTCTATTAACAATGTTGCTTGAATGGAATAAAACTGAAGCATTATTCCAATCAATACAGTGGGCTAACTCTGACAAATGGACAAAAAGGACACTGGACAACTGTCCTGTTCTAACGGAATATTGATGCTGTTTTATACGTGTGTGCAAATCCTTTCCCGTCTGACCTATGTAAAAGGAATCACATTGTTTTTCCTTACAAATCTGTACTCCTCACTGGTAATCCTTTAAGGTTTTAATTTTTTATTTTTTATTTTTACTTCTCTGTTTATTGTATATATATGTATGTATGTATGTATGTATGTATTTGTATATATAGATATGTATGTATATATATATATATATATATATATATATATATATATATATATATATATATATATATATTATATATATATATGTGTGTATGTATGTTATTTATTTTTTCTTTCTGTAACCTATATATAGGCTTAACCTTTTTATGTACTTCAGTGTTCCTGAGGATGTCATTAGACGAAAGCGCTTGAGCACCATTTTGGTTTCCTTTCCTTCGTGTTTTATTCAATATATATATATATATATATATATATATATATATATATATATATGACTTCTTTAAGTTTGTTTCCATGATGTATAAGGAAAATTCCATTATGAAGTCCAATATATCGTACATTATATTTCACTCCACAGCCTTTTAACGTACCTTATCCTACTCTTTCTTCTAAATACGTAAACACGATCCACCCTCTCTACTATTCCTTTCTTTTCATAACTTCAGTTTCACCTAAACACTTGATCAGCTCATTGTTTTCTCTTTTTTTTTTTTTGTTCTACCTCAGTGTTTTTAAAGGCTGTAAAGCTCTGTAGCAATAACTTCAGGCCTATTCTCAACCGAGAAAAAGCGATGCATTCACTAAATACTCACAAATTTAAATACGATAAAAGAGATTTAGCACTGTATAGGAAACGTACCTGATCTAAACCAAGTCTAAATTTTCCATTTTGATTGCGTTAACGGAAAACTAGAGGCTGAAAAAATAGAATTAAATACTGTATGATTGAATCTCCAAATGGAATCACATTCCAGAAATAAGTGATTTTAAGTTGGATGTTTTTTTACCTGTAAAAAAAAAGTTTAAAATATAGAAACTCTTCCTGGCATGAACACACTTGCAATGTACATCTGTAAAATTAATCGTGAATTCAGTAAAATTAAAAAATCAATTAATTATATAAACTGACCTACACATTTCCTGTATTGAGTATGAACGGATGGCCTGTACATTTAAGAAGTAAAATATTCTGTGAGAAAACAGTTGCTGGTGCGAGTTTAGAGATCAATTGGTGTTCGCTATAAAATGGTGTGTAAAAGAGGAAATTTAGTCGGAGATTTTACGAGAACAAAAGATAATCAAATTGTTTACGTTTTCCAGCAATTTTTTTCTTTATTTTAAGAAAATCTCGTGTTAAAATCAATCGTTTTTAAATGTTTTCTTTATTCACAGAACTGAAAGTCACATTTAAATATACATTAAATTTATTATAAAAAACGTAACACTCTGGAAGCTCATTTCTCAACTACGTGATGAGATGAGTGTGTCCCATGGGTCACGTGAACCCAAGCATTGATAGGGTGAGCGGCTGGTTCAACCCAGCCAAGGAATCAGTAGCTGGGAGCAAACCCAGAGCCTTTTAGAAATATGTAAACGTACATTCAAAATTTTCGATATTTGGTCAAAATTAGGTTCTGAAAATGAATTGTCTCTTTAAATCATTTAAAAAAAAATATTATTATTATTATTATTATTTAGGGATATTAAATGCTAATAGATTTTAACTAACACGAACGAAATACTCTGGCCATAAAACCAAGAGTATCTGTAAATTAGCAACTTGAAGGGTTTGAGGTTTCTCCCGGGGTAAATCCCCCAAATGACTTCCTGCAGCCAAGTGACAATTTTTAACTTTACTTTGTTTTATATTATTTTCTTTATTTTATATTATTTTCACGAATTTTAAACGACAATTATGACGCTCACTGTTATTATAAAGTACAACAAAGTTTTAATATTTAATATTAAGTTTCACATATTAAATTAGATTTCTTACATTATGTAATTAATTAATAAAGGGGAATAGGTCTTCATCGGAATTCAAATAGGCCTAGGGCCGAAAAGAACTCATTCTGCAACACCTAGGGAGGAATTAAATTAACTTCAGTGGCTTAAGTTCATCTTAAAAGTAGGGCCCCTTTTCCCATGGGCACAAGTAAAAATATTAAAATGAAAATGACATGGGACGGAAAACGCGATCTTCCGCTGGACTGTGTACGAACCTCTCTCTGCGCCTCGGTGGTGTAGTGGTTAGCGTCGCTGACTACGAATCCATCAGCCCCGGGATCGAGATCCGGTGACGGCAGCCGGCGCGCAGCAAAACCCAGCTGTTCATCCTTCCACACAATAAAGAAATTATTTGGTAGATAAATGGGTACCCTGGGTGGCCTAGTGGTTAAGACGCTGGGCTGCTGATGGGGCGTGGTTCGGATTCCACGTTAAACTGTCGGTACAAGGTGGAGTGAAAAGCTTGACCTTCGTCAGAATGAACAATTCGGGCGGAAGCTAACCAAAGGTTTATAATTTTTGTCATATATAACCAAAGGTTTTATATACTGTATATGACAAACTCTTCTCCACTCACTGATTGATCTGCCTTACGCTCTCTTTCTCCCTTTTGCCTGAAGAAGTTGTATTTATTTTTATTTCGCATTGGGAAAACAATGTTTTATTCTTTTACCATTTCATCCTGGAACTTAAAAACAATTTTAAAATACTTTATATTATGAGTTACAAATTCCTAACTGTTTTATATTATTTAATTAACTTATGTTACCTATTTGATAATTCACTGGGCAACACGTATTTTATTGAATGATATCTGACACTTGATTCTAGGTAATTTTGGTGCGCTGAATACGAATTTCAACTCGGTTTGGCTCTATCAGGTCCTGATTCTTGTCGACAGCCTATGTGCCATTTTCCAGATTTTTCAAATTAGGACTAAAAAATTAAGTCATGTGTTAAATTTTTTTTTCAAGTTTCATGAATACAAGCAGTTCAAACTACAGTAAAATTACATTATAACGATAGAAATGACTTAAAATAAAAAAACAAACAGATATGAAGCTTTCACTGTGGCAAACATTTTCTTTTGTAAGACTTTCTAGCGTATTTGCTTGTTGATGGCAGGTCTCTTTTCAAGCACCAGCAGTAATCAGCCATCATGTGGGAATCCCAGCGGCCTTGGTACCGTTCCTCCATAATTTTGATATCTTGGTGGAATCTCTCCCCTTGTTCGTCACTTACATCACCTAAATTACTTGGAAATTGGTCAAGATGGCTATTCAAAAAATACATTTTTTGCTCATATTGCAACCTAACTCTTTGTAGTCCCTTAAAAGTTTTTTTACGATTTCTTCGTAGTTATCTGCCCTATAATTGCCTAAAAAGTTTTCTATCAAGTCCACGAATGAGAACCAGCCATTTTTTTCGCGTTCATTCATGACATTAGGAAAATTGCTGTCTTTAATCATTGTTCTTATTTGTGGACCGTCGAAAATTCCCGCCTTGATTTTTTCATAACTTAAACTTGAAAATTTTGAAGTTATGTATTTGAAACACTCGCCGTTCGTATCTAAAGCTTTTACATATTGTTTAATGAGGCCTAGTTTTATATGCAGAGGAGGAAATATGATTTTATCTCTGCTCACTAAAGGTGGATTAATTACGTTTTTTTCTCCGACAGTAAGTGATGTTCGTGCTGGCCAGATTTGTTTGAAATAATGTTCTTCCTTGGCTCTGCTGTCCCATAAGCAAAGGAAGCAGGGATATTTAGTATACCCTCCTTGTTGTCCTAGCAGAAAATTAACCATTTTTAAGTCAACACATATGATCCACTCGTGCTCCCTATATTTGATAAGATTTAAAACCTTTTCTATATGTTCATACTTTTCTTTTAATTTTGTTGAGTGCCCAATCGGTATCGAGCCGTATAGATTGCCATTATGCAACAACACACACTTAAGACTTCTTTTCGAACTGTCTAAAAACAAGCGCCAATCATTTGCATCGTAAGACTCAACCCCCATCTTCTTTAACAAACCAACTATGTCGCAGCAATATACTAAACTATCCTCTGTTCTAAAATATTTAACAAGTTCTTCTTCTCTTTTTCTGTAAAATGAAATGTATGTGTTTGAAGTAAGCAAGTTTTTCTCTTTAAGTCTTGAAGCTAAAATTTCCGCAGCCTTTTTTGGCAAATTTAGATCCCTTACAAGATCATTCAACTCGGCCTGGTTAAACTTTTGCGGATCGTTTTGACTTTCAAATACGCTGGGGTCAAAATCGGTGTCTGACTCCTCAAAGTGCATAACAATATTTTCAGGAACATCTTCAACTAATTCTTTCAATGCATATAGTGCAGGCTTTATGTGGAGCCCACGATTTATCTTGGTCCCCCAGTTTTATGCCAAAATAAGCTAAGTAAGCTCTTTTTACGAAGTCAGTTATATTTGCTCGTTGATGTGGAAGTGTAAAATTTCCACATATATAACAGAAGGAATCAGGGTTGTTTTTGCATTTGAACTTTCTAGTGCTTGATGACATATTGCTTGACTGTTCTGCCAATTTGTAAAGGTATTTAAAGCCCTTAATTCATATAAATTTAAGAAAATCTGAAATATAAACACAAAAATTAGTTTAAATAGGTACTTATTATGAAATAGGTACTTACAATCTATGAAATTAAACTAGAAACACGGATGAGTAGGTACAATATAAATTACGTCTAATTAAATCAACTATATTAAATCACGATGACAAAATTACTCACTAAATCATATGCCAATTCAAAATTATGTTAATGCCCAAACTTAATTAACTAACTCAACTGACTGACTGACTGACTGACTGATTGAATTGACTGATTAACTCTGGAAACGAGTCGCTTTTATATATTTTAGTTGTCCCTCTAGAATACTCTACAGAGAACAGGAACGCTCGAGAAAATTTTAGAATTCTATGATATTTTTAGCTTAATTTACTAATATTAAAATGGGTTAAAAATGACAAAATTAAAAATATTTTTAGGGTGTTACATATAAAAATATACATAATACAACAATACCATAACAATAGGTACAAATACCTAGATAAAAACCTAGTTGCATAATGTGTAACTGCAAAAAGACTTAGCGAGTATTGAGAAAAAAACCTTTTTATGAATACGACGAAAGAGGAGGGGTGTTGAGCAAAATCAGGACCTGATAGAGCAAAACCGAGTAAAATTTCGTGCTCAGCGCACCCACATTACCTAGAAGTAACTGTCAAATCTAATTCAATAGACAAAAATTTGAAATTTGTTCCCCAGTGTAATATTAAAGAATCTAATTATATATCAAGTACTATTTAAACGCTAAAACCGTTTATGAATACAGGACTGGACGAACCTTTGGTGTGGTATCACGTACAGTAACTGGTATTTCCATACTTCATTGGTTGAACAAACAACGTCACATGTTTCAGTAAGAACATGCTAAAACCTGTTCGAATGTTTAGATGCGTGTAGTCACGTACCTTTTTCTAGGAATTACCTGAGGCCTACTTCAAATTTATATCCTATCTAACTTATGTTTTTCATTTATGTTAAAAATGTTACTATATTTTATATCATTAATAAATCCCCACTTTTACAATCCCAACAAACTCATAATTACAGAGTAATTCGTTTAATGCTCACTTTATAATGAATGTAACACAAACTTAAGTTATTTACCAGTACTAAAAGTAAAAGTACTAAAATTAATGAAAATTTTTTAATACATTATATATATAAAACAAAAGTGCCATCCTCCCCATGCATTCGAACCTGACCTGCATGTTATTCCATATACAGTATATATACAGTACTAGTATATTCACAGTGAAAGCACAAACTTTACGAGAAATCCAAATACAGCTCATATTCAAAACTTACCTGTACTTTTATCGATTTGTTTTACAGTGGTAAGTCTTCAATCAAGTGACCAGAAACGGCATCACTATTTCTGACACCAACTTTGGTTCATTTATTCTATTAATTTTTCTCTGGTCTCTGCTTTCTGCAAAATTATTACTGTAACCGGGTTTCCATTAAGTATTATATATTTCTTTTAGTATCTGCTCACTCATTCCATTTCTCAAACAACTGATCTTGAATGTGCTGACGTTGCTTTTATTCCTCATATTTATGAATCCCACCATCAGACTTATCGTCTTTTTCCCTCCGCCTCCGAGGCTTTTCTTTCCTTCGATCGTGTAAATGGCCTCTTATTACATTTCTTTCTTCTTTTACGTAACTTTTGCGTGATCTTTTTCACTATTTTAAAAATTATTTTTAAAAAGTAGTTAAATTACAAATACAATTACCGTCTTTAAAAACTAATTAAATTACAACAGCAATTACTTTGCTTCTGAAGTAATTCAATTATTACATTTAGAATTATAATAATTACTTCTATCGAATAAGTGAATTACATCCCTATTACTTATTTAAAAGCTTGAAACTAAGGGTTATGGAACACTTTGAGGGATTTAATTAACACATAAAAAGGTGAAAACGAATTCCTTGTCCTCCCTCACACAACGCAGAAATTCTTACAGTGATCACAAACACATAGCCAATTTATTAAACAAAGTTTTTGCAAATATCGGCTCTAATACTGCAGCCTCGATTAAAATACTAATCTCACTACCGATAATACATGCCATAACACGCTCCAAACTCATTTTTCTTTGATCCAATCCTTTTGAACACTATCTTTATAGCAATAAAAAAATCTGAAATATAAAGACTGACATCAGTACGATCCCAGTAAAATTATACAAATCATTATCCGATGAAATTGCAATCCCACTCACTAAACTCATGAATTAATCAGTAATAAAAGGAAGTAAAGGAAGCCAGAGTATGTTCTGTATTTAAGACCGAAAACCCAGAAAATGTTTGTCAGAACCTAAACGGCAAAAAACACAATGCCTTGGTCTTCCTCTACTTGTCAAAAGCATCTAATACGAGTACATTTTCGCATGAAATCTTATTGAATAAATTTCGCATGTAGCTACGGAATAAGAGAAATTATCCTCGATTGGTTAAAATTGTATCTGACAAATCGTCATCAGTGTATCAGATTAAAAGGCACTTTATCCGATAAGGCAGTGCTAACTAGTGGGATCTCAGGAGGATCTAGGCCATTACTATTTACTGTATAATTCACGTCGACGATTTTCATCCCTCAACCACATTAAATTGCTTACAATATGTAGATTTGTAGATTATGCCACACATACTTCTTCTAATCATAATTTAGACCTTCTGATAAATGAAACGAACAGACAATTAGAGCATGTGTATAAATGCACGTCTGCTTATAAACTTTTATCGAACCTGACCAAATCATCTTGTATTATTATTACCACAAAACATTTAAATACAAACTATCAAATAAAAATTGGGAATACTACTCTTACAAGGTTGAATGAAGTTAACGTGCTTAACATTAATTTGACTTACTTGACTTATTTCCCATCCGGTTAGAGCCGGGTTGGGTCCCTCTGATGACTTCTCTACTCCATCCAGATTCGTCTGTCTCTCGCCATCGTTGTCAACTCTCTCCATTCTCTCCCCGCATTCCCGCTCTTAAAGCTCGCTAACCATGTTCTTCTTGGGCGTCCCCGCGGTCTAGTTCCATCCTCTCTTGCGTACATGGCTCTTCTGGGCAACCTCTCCTCCCTCATTCTTTCCACATGCCCAAACCATCTTCTCTGAATATCTTCGACTTTGCTATTCACTGGGATCTTGACATTGGTCCGATTCCTGATCTCCTCATTGGTCACCCGGTCCATCCATCTCACCCCACAAATCCTTCTCAAACAGTACATCTCAAATACATTTAACTTTTTCCGCTCTTTCTCTCTCATTATCCAACTTTCAGCTCCGGACAGTACTGTTGGCAGTACTATGGATTCATATAATCTGATTTTTAGTTTCATACTGATGTGGTTGTCTTTCCAGATTTTATCCATTTTATTCATTACTGCATATCCCAGTTTAATCCTCTCCTGCATTGCTCGATAAGTGTTGTTGTCACTGGTAAAGTAGACTCCCAGGTATTTGAATTCATGTACTTGTAACATTAATTTAGACCAGTGATTTTCAAATGTGTTCCGCGGAGCCCTGGGAGGTCTTCAGGAGTTCCGCAAAAAAAATTTTGTCAATGGCTGAAATTTCAATGTTCGAGCCATACTAGATTCGAAATGAAATTTGAATGTTTTAGCTCAGCTGATACTTGTTTAAAGACTTTTTTTTCTTTTTTTTTTTACGTGACTGACCGCTACCTTAAAAGTTAATTTAGCCTGACTGCCTTCTTTAGCTAAATGCCTTTTCCCATGAAAAAGACCGAGAACACGAAACACTTGCTAACACGTTTCAAATTCTTCTAATCCTTTCAAACTCGCTGCTACGAGAAAATTGTTTTTGAAAAACCAATATCTGAATTTTGTTTAGTTCAGTATACCATGAAAAATCTTTTTTTTTCTAAAAATCTTGAGAATAAAAACTATTTTCTCGATTCCGAGAAAAAAATACCTGTCCAGTAAGCATGTAGTGCACTCCTTATCTAATATAACCAATCATATCTAAGAAATTAATACTTTGGACGTAGTTGTGGGCATGGCTTTAATGGTAACAAATGGTACAGTCAAATGCGAATGGGCTTAGGCAGTATATTACACAACTTTAGGGTTTATTAGAATTACATGTAAAAATAGGCCTATTTTATAGTTGGATTCTGTGACGTCGTTTTTAATTTTGAAACGGTTTCGCGTTCTCAAAAGTATAAAAACCCACTGAATTTCAAAAGTTACGTACAGTATATCAAATCCAAAATACCAAGATTTCTATTCATATTTTTTAAATTGAAAAAAGACTTCTTCAAAACGCACTCCTTACCCTGTATTATTCCTTCATCCACCCACATTTATTACATTGCATTAAAACGTGGGGCAGCTAAAAAAAAAATATATATATATAAAACATCTTTGGAAGTCATTCATAAAAAATGTCTGGGAATCTTCTCAAATAATGATAACCGACAAAGTCATACTTCCCCACTGTTTAAAGAGCTGAAGGTTTTAAAACTAAATACCTTATTCAGATTCGTTGTTGCTGTCAATATGTTCAAAGTTATCAATAAAAATCGACATACATCACCCATTCAAAGCCCAATAACCCCCCATCAAATTCATTATCCTAACACTAGACTTCCCAAACTATACAATGGAAACTGAATGAAATGCAGCTTCAAAGGAGTATTTCCTTTTTCAAATGAAACATTCTTTCAAAGGAGCAAATGTATGGAATACAATTCCCATAAGTATCACTAAAGAAGTACTTCATTAGCTCCTATGGATGTATAAATTCATTCCTGCCATTATTATCATAGTAATTACGTTCCCATTTTATAATTAACTATCTAAAATGTGCTATTTCATTAAGCATTTTTAATTTTATAATTTATCCTAAAAAAACGTTTCTTTCGGCATCATTTATTTTCTACTAATTATACTACTGATCATTTTATAATTTTAAATGTTGCTCGTAGGATACAATCTGTACCCTGTTTCAAAGAAGCAAAATGAATTGAAACCAGAATCATTTAAACTCTTTCCCTTATTTGGATTTACATCAGAGGGTGTGTAAGCCACTTTGGAAAATGCGAAGAAGAAGCCTTCTTATGAGAAACCGCTGCCTGACCCGACGTACGTGGCTTTTAGCTGGCTAAGGTAGGCTCAAGTTTCCCATTAATGATGAATAAAAATATATTGAAAAAAGTTGTGCCGTAACATTTCTAAGTTTTACTGCGTCATCGTGTGGAAAAAGTTGGGAAACACTCTGTTCTGGCAGAACTCAGCCAAACAATCTGATTGTTTGGTCGAGTTCTGCCAGCACGATTCATTATTTCATTCTCAGGCTTGGCAAAATATGCGTAAAGCAGTGAAAAATTCATAAATTAAACATCAAAACTGAATAGAAGTTAATAATGAATAAAATATATCATTGCTTTAAAACTGTTCAAATACTTAATATTGGTTAATTGATATTACTGAACGTGTACATACTGTATATCTAAAACTGATTCCAAGTTCGGCAAATACAAACCAGACTATGGATTAAAAGTAAAACGATTCTAAACTTACGTTAATGTTATCAAAGACTGATTTAAACTTCAAAGAAAACACTTTTATGCACTGAATATAAAATTCGCAGATAACTTCCACGTAACTTCCCAGTGACAAACTCTAGACTAATTTGGAAACAAATTGTATGAAACACTTTAAAAAAAATCAACCAGATGTTGCCAAATCTAAAGATTTTTCCTACGCTTAGAGGACCCTTACATTTCCCGTCACCAAGTTTCCACAAGAAACTTAATATTGTCGAGTGCGTTTCATTAATGGCGAAAAAGTTCTCTTCTGCTTCAAAGGGGTTTGAAGACGAAAAATAGATATTCCAACGAGATCTCGTCACATGCCATTGCAGAGTTGTAAGAAAGCTTTTCAAGACAATGACTCTGAAATGATCAGAAAATTCCCCTCATTTAAATATTATAGAAAATCTGTCAGTGGGCTCTCCTCCAGAATCGGATGCGAAAAAAAACCCACCTCAATTAAAGGTATAGATGGAAGACACCTTCTGGAATATCTGCGGGTCTCTTAGTGAATCCACGCTCCACTCGCCCCAGTATTATCATGATGCCTGAAGGAAAAGACTTTATTTCAGTGTTTATCATTTTGGGATTCTAGAAAAACTGAAATGTCACTAGAATATTGGGAAATAGAGAATATAGTTAATGAACTTTTAAATACAAAAGACGTTGGTATGGGTATAATGATTCTGCTAAAACTACCAAGAGAATGTCTTGAAACAAGCAGGACAATTACTAGATGAAAAGGGGCCACTATCTTTTGGTAATATGTTTGATGTACAGATTATGTATATTATGGCCCTATTATTCCAAAACATGGTTCTTCGCAAAGTGATCAAATGTGTTATTTTCACCGATTAACAGGTATTAATTACAATTCTTGCCCAAGAAACACGTTCAACAGAAAAAGGCTACCAAAATACCCAAAATATTCTCTTTTAATACCAGTGTGAATTCAGTATTTGTTTTTCATGAGATTAGGGATGACACCTCAAGTATAGACAGTTTTAGGCTATCATATATAGTTACTAACTTTCCTCCGAGCAGTTCTAGCACCATGTCTCGTGTTATTGCTATGTTCCGGTAGAATTTCATGAGAGTTTCATTGATCAGGGAATTAATCAATGTCACCAACAAAAAGATTCAAAATTATATAGACTCAAAAGTGTCTTAGTTCATGAGATTTTTAGCTCGCAATAGCATACTATTTTCACCCATTTTAATAAGTTTCGAGGTTGTTTATATGTTGTGGAAAATGTAATTAAGTACCATGACTCCAGTACAAGTGATCTTACATACTTTTTTTAAAGATATCTCATGTATAAAACAGCCATTGTATACAACCACCATATTTTGCTCTTAATTTATTTAATTAAACCGTCTTCCTGCCTTTTAACTTACCATAAATAATTTCTATGATGTGCACTAGCTAAAAAGATTTGCCAAATAACCACCATTCAGCTAGTAAAGCATATAATTTGCTTAAAATGGCAGTTCTGTGCTATATACTGTATGTATAAGAAATCGTTTACTGATCTACTTTTATCAGGGGCGTAAATCCCGTGGGAGACGGTGGGGGGGCATGTTCCCCTCAACTTTTAGGGTTAATCCCATCATATATAAAAACAATGTCGCTTCAGTGTTCGTCGCACCAATATTAAATTGCTTCCTACTGGGCTGTACCAATGTACACCATAATATGTGTTTGCTCAAGTGGGTGTGGCCAATATGATTGTGTTTGTCTCCCCCACAACTTTTTTGCTTCAATTACGCCCCTGATTTTTATATATTGTTTATCACAACCATTGTATGCTCCTTGAACACGTACAAATAGAACAATAAATGAACTGAACTGAATTATAAGCGTTTCAAATAAGGATATTCTTGATTGGTTTGCAACTCAGGAGGAAGGGTGAAACTCGCAGGTATCATTTGTATGCTAAAAACGTTATATATATATATATATATATAACTGCAATGACCACGCAGTATATAAATGAATAGAAACGACATAAGTATTAAGGAACGTTTCTGCACACGAGGAGGAGAGATAACGAATAAATGAAAAATGAGGCGAACCGCCCGGGAATCGAACCCAGGGCCTTCCAATTGCCGGTTGGACGCGCTACCATTATGCTACGGACCTCGATTAATCACAAATCGAAATTCTCCCACATAGGGCAGAAACCAATGCCCTGAGAGGGCACCCTCGCAAATCGTGAATATGCGCATATAACTGCAATGACCACGCAGTATATAAATGAATAGAAACGACATAAGTATTAAGGAACGTTTCTGCACACGAGGAGGAGAGATAACGAATAAATGAAAAATGAGGCGAACCGCCCGGGAATCGAACCCAGGGCCTTCCAATTGCCGGTTGGACGCGCTACCATTATGCTACGGACCTCGATTAATCACAAATCGAAATTCTCCCACATAGGGCAGAAACCAATGCCCTGAGAGGGCACCCTCGCAAATCGTGAATATGCGCATATCGATTCCCGGGCGGTTCGCCTCATTTTTCATTTATTCGTTATCTCTCCTCCTCGTGTGCAGAAACGTTCCTTAATACTTATGTCGTTTCTATTCATATATATATATATATATATATATTATATATATATATATGCCCTCTCAGAGGTCCAGAGAGGCCCAGGCCACTTCCAGCTTTTGAGGCCAATAGCTAAACCCAATTATTACTTTCACTGCAAAACATTATATTCAAACCTGAAAGTTTCTAAATTTGAGGCCCCCCCCCCTTTAAGCTTGAGGCCCGGGCCAAATGGCCCTCCTAGCCCTCCTCTGATAGGCCCTGTGTATATAATATATATGTATATAATATTTTACTAATAAAGTGTTTGTAATTAATAAAGTGGCTATGATAAAGTTCATATATTTATTATGAGGTAAATATCATTGTCTGGGCCCAAGTATAGAATCCGTGGTTAAATTATTATTCAGGACAATGGCGTGGTTATATTTATTTAAAACATGCAAAGTATAAAATGGAAGTCTGACAAGTTTTTAAACGTGATATTTCTGTAGAATAAGATCCAAGAAGTTGTTAAAATAGCTTTTGCCATTTTTCTTAATTATATTATGCGGCGCCACAAGAATTCATGAAGGTAGGAGCAGCAGGACGACCAGCCATTATTGTTTAAAGCTAAGATTGCAATAGTGACTAAATAAAACAAACAAATTGCGGCCTCCGGTTAACTGAATGCCTGGTTAGGTCAACTGTACGCCCTTGATGATTGGTTGGGTTAAGTCGTGATATTTTCGTTAAAACTAACGAAAATATTATGACTTAACCTAACCAATCGTCATGGGCATTCACTTGCCCTAACCGGGCATTCATTTGACCTAACTGTCATAAACAGCCATAAGACGACGTAAACAGGAACAAATTTACATTTTCTGAATTTGACCACGGACTATATACCAGCCCAGCATAAGAAATAATTTAACCACGGATTCTATACTTATGCCATTGTCTATAATATACTAATGAAAATTATATACCAACTTGCTTTTATCAAATTTATTACATATTTTTCTGGGTTTAGTTCAATCCGTAAACTTCGACCGTCTGTTATTAGTTTGCATTGTAGACAGTCCTAATCTTATAAGTCCGGGTGCATAATTCATCAGGATCAAGATGCACTGTAAGTACAAGTTTGTGTATTCCCCAAGATGCAGCAAAAATGCAACGGCTCTAATTAAAAACACAGTCATACTACCTCGAGCCAACGGTACACAAATTGGACAAAAACACAATATTTGCTGTTTGAAACTCAGTATTTAGGACTGTAAATTATCCACATATTTAAACTAATACTGTGGGTTTTTTCTTTCCATATATATATATATATATATATATATATATATATATATATATATATATATGAACAGAAGGACCAACACAACGGCAAACATTTTCATTTATTTTTTGTACTTCAGACGTTTCGACAAATCTTTTGTCATCATCAGTGAATTAAGTCTTAAAACCTTAAAACAAAAGTAAAAAGTGAAAATTACATCTTAATAAACAACATAGTAATATTAAGTACACATGTGAAAACGAAACAAATAATAGTTTACCTTTCCTGGATGTTTTAGTTAAACGGGCTCATAATAAGTTCCAAACTTCACTATTTCGAAAACAAACTTTTACTGGCTTGGGAACCAATTATTTAAGTTGTATGTTTTATAACTATAAGATTAGTGCTATAGTAACATTATTAACAAGAAGTTACCGTATTTGTTCGGATTACTTTTCGTTAAACGAAGAATTTAAATTTTTAAGACAGTACTTTATTAACAATTACTACCCTTCTAATCTATTTGATAACCAATTAAAGAAATTTTTAAATAACATTTTTAATACTAAACTCCCCATAACTACAGTACAAAAAGAAACCAGATATATTAAATTACCTTTTTATGGTTATTTATCATTGTGTATTCGAGGTGAATTGTCCAAACTGCTCAAGTCTAGTTATCCCCAAATAAATTTTAGATTCGCCTTCGTCAACCCACTTAAATTATCAAATTTTTTAAAGTTCAAGGATGAATTCCCCAAAACTGTATGCCCCAATGTTGTTTACAAATACACGTGCGACAGCTGTAAGGCTGCGTATATTGGCAGCACTCAACTCCAACTGGAGGTGCGCCTTTCTCAACATTTGGGCTTGTCAGTCCGTACCAACCGTCCCCTCAGTAGCCCTCCACAATCCGCAATTAGAAACCATAGTAATGAAAACAACCATCCCCTTCACAAAACTCAGTTTGAAATTTTAACTAGATCCAATAACCTCACAGAACTCCGAATTTTAGAATCTTTGTACATCTATAGAAACAAACCCTCCATTAACAATAATAGTTCATCCTACAAATTACAGCTCTTTTAACTAACCAACCGATTCTCATAGACATATACTTTCTAATCCTCTGACCATCCAGTTTTCTCTTAGGCTTTGCCAAGTATGGAGGTTGATGTAAACATTGTGTATTTACCTATTGAGGTAATTTAATTTAATTTTAATTTTTGTAGTGATGAAATTTTAATGATTTTAATTTTGTATTGATGCAATTTTCATTTTGTTTTAAGGTTTTAATTTTAATGGTTTTAATATTGTATTGATGTAATTTTCACTTTTTACTTTTGTTTTAAGGTTTTAAGACTTAATTCACCGATGATGACAAAAGATTTGTCGAAACGTCTGAAGTACAAAAAATAAATGAAAATGTTTGCCGTTGTGTTGGTCCTTCTGTTCATCTGTAAGCTCCGTTTCCCTAAGGAGATGTCAATAGCTTTGATATATACATATATATATATATATACATTATAACTGCAAACACGCAGTATAATTAACGTAAAGAACGACGCTTTGTATAGGAGAATATTCGGCGCAAGATGAGAGCGAAAGAACGAAACAAATGAAAAAAATGAGGTAACCACCCGGGAATCGAACCCGGGATCTTCCGATTGCCGGTCAGATATGATAACCATTACACCACGGGCCTCACTCAAACAAATGTCGTTTCTGCGCGTATGTAGAGGAATTACGACATTTGTTTGAGTGAGGCCCGTGGTGTAATGGTTATCATATCTGACCGGCAATCGGAAGATCCCGGGTTCGATTCCCGGGTGGTTACCTCATTTTTTTCATTTGTTTCGTTCTTTCGCTCTCATCTTGCGCGGAATATTCTCCTATACAAAGCGTCGTTCTTTACGTTAATTATACTGCGTGTTTGCAGTTATAATGTATATAATGTTACGGCATGCGGGAGGTGCCCCTTTGGGGCATTGGTTTCTGCGCGTATGTAGAGGAATTACGACATTTGTTTGAGTGAGGCCCGTGGTGTAATGGTTATCATATCTGACCGGCAATCGGAAGATCCCGGGTTCGATTCCCGGGTGGTTACCTCATTTTTTCATTTGTTTCGTTCTTTCGCTCTCATCTTGCGCGGAATATTCTCCTATACAAAGCGTCGTTCTTTACGTTATATATATATATATATCATTGGCGTGCAGTTAGAGTACGCAAGGTACGCTCAGCCAGCGTACCCAAAGAAAACTTATCATAAGGTAAATTTAACCTAATTAAACTTCTGATCTACTTTTTCTTCAAGTCCTTCCCACTGTGAATCCAAATATTATGATAAAAATGAAATTTAAACCATGCGAATAAAATTGCTCACACTCTTCTGTTCTGCGTCGTGTGACGCTCGGGTGCACTGTGAGCTAATTTGGTTCTTATGTGCACAAGTATAAATAAAATCCTGGCGATTGGCTAGGATATATATTACCCTGACTGAGACTGGCTGAAAAAAAGCCGCAATGTACACAACTTTCAATTTGCATTTCAGCTTTAAAGTATTTTATTATACGTAGTTTATTTTAGAAGGGGTGTAATGGTGAACATTGGCAACGTCACGCATTACAGTCAAGTTGCCGACAGAGCCTCAAGGCTTTCATCAGATTAATTATTAGAGGAAAATATTTGAAGTTGCGTTTAATTTATGTATTATGTATTGGAAACCATTACAAAAAAATTAGTTTTCAATTTTTTTTAATTTATAAGGTATATTTTTTTATGCTTATTCTTATATTACGAAGTTCCTCGAATTTATATTGCTTGATTTTCTGATCCAGGCAAAAGCCCATGTACTCCACATTGTGTACCTACTGTAGGTTCGAATGTCACGTCACGCCATTGATATATATATATATATATATATATATATATATATATATATATATATATATATATATATATATATAGTATATAAGTCCTCCACTTGAATAATTCTGGATTGTGTAGAGGTAGCCAGATAAAACCGGTTTTGTGTTGTAACTTGATATCCCCACCCTATTCCAGATTGTTTAGAGGTAACCAGATAAAACTGGTTTTGTGTTATATCCTATATAGCCTACACTCAATCCACACGTTGGTTCAGTATCGATTACAATGGAAAGAAGTAAAGCTGTTCGCTTCAAGCAACGTGACGTAATTGAATTTTTGACCGCTGACACTGTTGCTCCCATAGACATTCATCGGCAAATGCAAGTTGGTACGGCAAACAGTGTGTTGATGTGAGTACCGTTCGACGTTAAGCGAGGCAGTGTAAAGAAGGATAAGCAGGGCAAGAAGATTTGCGAGACAAACCACGAAGTGGAAGGCCTAACAGCAACCGATGAGTCTCATCGGAACTACGTTGACGAACTGATTCGTGGAAATCGTCGCATTAAACAAAATGACATTTCTGCAATGTTCGATATCTCCAAAGAGCGAGTGGGACACATCAGTATTCTCGGTTACCGAAAGGTCTGCGCCAGATGGGTGCCTCGCATGCTCACTGCCGAGATGAAAACTGAGAGACTACGCATTTGTCAAGAAAATCGGCAGCCCTTCAAAAATGAAGATGAATTTCTGCACAGCATTGTGACAGGAAACGAGACGTGGGTCCATCATTATGACCCTGAAAATAAACGGCAATCCATGGAATATCGGCACAAAAATTCACCGCAACCAAAAACATTCAAAGTTCAAAAATCGGCTGGAAAAGTGATGATGACATTTTTGGGATATCAATGGTGTTGTTCTCGAAGACGTTACGGAAAGAGGGACAGCAATCAACTCCGCACGTTATATTGAAACTCTGAAGAAGTTGAAAAAACGGATCGGGAGGGTTCGCACCCACAAAAACGCAGTCATTGTTCACCATGACAACGCACGTCCTTACACCAGTGTTCAAACGCGAGAAGCATTTGAGGATCTACAATTCACCGTCTTGCCGCATCCACCATATAGCCCCAATTTAGCACCATGCGATTTTCACCTCTTTCCTAAACTTAAAGAACATCTTCGTGGAAATAGCTACGAGTCTGACAAAGAAGTTAAGGCCACTGTGAAATTTTGGTTTCGTAGTCAAAGCTGCGAGTTTTACCGAGATGGATTTCAAAAACTCATTTATCGTTGGCGTAAATGTATCGAGGTAGAGGGTGATTTTATAGAAAAGTAAATGTATCGTTTTGAAGAATAAACTCTAAGGTACATGTCTGCTTTTGTTTCGATAAAATCCTTCAACTCGTTTAAAATTTATTTGAGTGGAGGCACTACTTTTCAGCCCATCCTCGTGTATATATATGTGTGTGTATATATATATATATATATATATATATTTTTTTTTTTTTTTTTTTTTATATTATTGAATGGATTTTCTAATTCTTAATCGTTATTCATTCAGACCAACTGCCCTTCAACTTAAGTTCTTATTTGTAAAGAAAAAATCCTCGTGTGTAACTTCCATTAGAAAAATAAAATAAATAGAGTAGGAAGTTTTACTGGCTATATTTTTTCATATATATATATATATATATATATATAGAGAGAGAGAGAGAGAGAGAGAGAGAGGAAAAAACTTGAGAAGAATATTTTTTTAACTTTGCCCCACTAATGATGGTTTAGCATTTGCGGTTTATTTTTGAAAAGGGATAGGTTTGAAATTCGTTTTGAATAGAAGAGAAAGCTAGCTTTTATTTTCCTTTCTATTTCCCTTCATTGGTTTAATAATGTATATGATGAAATGTAGAGTTATGGATTTGAAAACATCATTAATGAACCTTTTTTGGAGAGTTTCGTTTTAATTTTGTTTCTCAAATCAAATTAATTCTCTTCATTTTTAAATTTATGTACACGAATACTTTCATAGACTTTGAAATTATCGGAGAATTACATCCTGTGGTTGCGTATATATATATACATACTGTGGTTGCGTATATATATATATATATGTGTGTGTGTGTGTGTGTGTGTGTGTGTGCCTTCGTGGTGTAGTGGTTAGTATAGCTAACTATGAGTCCACCGGCCCCGGGTTTGAAACCAGGTTACGGCAGATGGCGCACAGTAAACCCAACCGTTCATCCTTCCACATTAGTTGGTAGATAAGTGGTTACCCTGGGTACCCTCGGTAGCCTAGTGGTTAAGAGGCTGAGCTGCTGATCGGTAAGTAGTGAGATCGAGTCCTGGCGAGAACTTTGTAATTTCTAACCGCCCGTGGTGGCGTGGTTCGAATTCCGTTAAACTGTCTAAGGTGGAGTGATCATGGTTCGAATTCCGTTAAACTGTCTAAGGTGGAGTGATCAGCTTCACCTTCGTCAGAATGAACAATTCGGGCGGAAGCAAAACCAAGGTGTGTGTGTGTGTGTGTGTATATATATATATAATATATATATATATATATATATATATATATATATATATATATACTGTATATATGAGGGGTCGCGCGTCTTAAGATACCTAAACGCCACCACAGCCGGAAACGTGTTTTTGATGGATATCACTATTTTCACCCTTCCTCTATCGCGTGGTTTGGGTTATTATAATGACCTTACGACACTAGAAGTATGGTTGAAAACCTTATGAAGCGAACTACTTTTTCACCTCTATCGCCAGCCAAAAGTTCATCCAAAGTTTGGCATAATAAGAAAATCAAAAAATTAAAAAAATATATATATAAAATATAAAATATGAAAATCTATCCCAAAAACTCATCAACATCTTCATTAGCATACTTAGAACTCTAATTTAGCCAAAAATGAACGTTCTAGCTCAATTAATAACAGAGATACTATTGCGAGAATGTTGCTGAACTTTGGAGGCGATTTCTGGCGAATTTTAATTTTGGTGCCTTGGTACCTTAAGACGCTGGACCCCTCATATATATATATATATAATATATATATATATATATATATATATATATATATATATATGTGTGTGTGTGTGTGTGTGTGTGTGTAGATTTTGTTGTTTATATTAATATTTTCTCACACCCGTTTAATCTCATTAGTTGATATATATATATATGGTATGATATTGTACTCCTTGATCGGATGGACCGCCTCAATGTCTTGCCCAACCGTTGCCACAGAGCACGCTGAACTCTCTGCTCATTTAAGCGTCACCGTGTAGAGATTCTTTGGTTGCCAAAGAAACACATCGGTAGTTATGTTTTTATTAAGCAAGTTAATGTTTTCAATCAGTTATATTGAATCGAATTTATCTTCACAAAAAGTTAATAATATGAAAATTTCTTTTATGTTACTGAGTACAGTAATAGTTTAATCTTTTTTTTTTAATGACCTTTATTAATAATAAAATAAATACATTCGTTATACAATTTACAATGACATGCATAATTGTGAAGCTCGACTATTTATTTAATTTAATTTGGCCCTTAAGCTTTAGGCTTTACTGGGCTCTTATTAAAAATAAACAGCTAGTTATTATTAATTAATAATAAATTAATAAACAAGTAAATAAGTATTATTAATAGTTAAAGCATGTATTAATCTTAAATTATCACTACCGACACGACAAATGCAAGGTCACCATTGAAGGCATTATACCAATACCATGCAAAGAAACCAATATTATACATGAGAGATAAGAACTGAACAATCCCAAGAAATGTGTTTTTAATACTAGATTACACACGAAAAGTTAATAATTAGTAAACAATATTAATGGACATTAATCCTAGATTTTTGTTAGTATGCCATTATTAATCGGGATTTCAACTTCGTTTTAAACAAATTTACATTCACAATATTTTTTATATCGGCATGCAAGTCATTCCATAGTTTCATTCCAATGAAAATGGGTAGTTTTTGAGATGAGGACAATCTAAATTGAGGTATAACAAGCTTTGATCTATTTCTGGTGTGATATGAGTGGATTTCTTGATGAGTTACAAAATATCTATTTACCCATTGTAAATTAATGATTTTGTTCTTACACTTGTAAATAAAAATAAAATGTGCCAGTTTGATTACATCATTGAGCTTTAGTAGGTTTAGCTTTTTAAATAATGCACTAGAGCAGGGGTTCCCAAATTGGTGTGCCGCGGAACACTTGTATACCGTGAGAAGTGTTCCGCGGAACACAATTTGGGAACCCCTGCACTAGAGTGATCAAGGAAATCAGCAACAGATAATAACCTTATTGCTCGTTTTTGGATGGCAAAGATACCATTTAATGTGTTGTTAGCGGAGTTTCCCCAAACAAGGGTGCAGTACGTTATACAAGGAAGAACAAGAGTATGAAAAAGAGTCAATAAAACCTGTTTAGGGACTACATTTCTAAGTTTAAACATTATAGCAACGCTCCTTGAAATCTTTTTCGCGATATAATTTACATGATCACTCCATTGCAAATTCTTATCTAGCATTACACCAAGAAATTTTGTTACAGTACACTCCTTTATAGCGGTATCATTAACATTAAGTTCATCAAGATATACATTTCTTTTATTAATAAAAATTATGAAATTTGTTTTACTGGTATTTAGGAAGACTTTGTTGGTGGACAACCATTTCATTACGCTGATGAATTCTGAATTAAATATATTCTTAGCTGAATTAACATCTTTGCAAGAAAAATACACAGTTGTATCATCTGCAAACATTATGAAGTTCAGTATATCAGATGGACGTGGAAGGTCATTTATATATAATAAACATTTTCGCCGTAAACATTTTCGCCGTAAGACAAATTCGCCGTAAGGACATTTCGCCGTAAAAATTTTTAAAAATAATCAATGGATGATAAAGGGTATTATATAAGCATTAAAAAGGCAAGTCTTTATTCAATGGTAAAAGTCAGTGATAAAACTTCTTAAAAATAAACTCTCTTCCTTCATCAAATTGGTTATGAGTTTCTAGATACTTGGATGCATGTTAGTAATAGAGCTTTGTATTGCATTGTGGAAGCCTTCTATACTGTTGTTCGTTCTCGGCATATTATTATGAGTTCTTTCGACAACATTCCACAATTCTATAGGAAATGTTGGCTCCATTCTTCGCCTTCGCGCGCCTCGGCCTCGGCCTCGTTCTCCTATATAGTGAGTTTCAAAGCAAGATAAGGAATTTATTTAAGAAATTTATTTAACCAAACTATCACGACTTAACCTAACCAATCGTCAATGCCGTACAGTATAAAGAATGTTGGCTCCATTCTTCGCCTTCGCGCGCCTCGGCCTCGTTCTCCTCCTATATAGTGAGTTTCAAAGCAAGATAAGGAATTTATTTAAGAAATTTATTTAACCAAACTATCACGACTTAACCTAACCAATCGTCAATGCCGTACAGTATAAAGAATCTTAATTGTGGTAGCCTGCTCGAAGCTAGGTAGACCGCACACTTAACCAGCACCGGCTATTATAAGGGTTCAGTTAAACTTTTTTTTTAATTTTAATTTTATTTTATTTACGGCGAAATATCCTTACGGCGAATTTGTCTTACGGCGAAAATGTTTACGGCGAAAATGTTTACGGCGAATTTTCCGGTCACGCTGTGGCACACCATGTTTGACAAGCGCTTTAGTTGAGCAAACCTTATTTACTGATACAAAATGATATCTATTGACAAATAACTTTTAAACCAATCACTGATTGCTCCTCTAAAGCCGTAACAAAATAATTTATTAAATAGAATATTATGGTCTATTACATCAAACGCCTTACTCAAATCCATAAATATTGATATCATTATTTCTTTGTTCTCTCTAGCTATATTTGCATTTTCCATAAGATTTAAAATAGCCATTTCCGTTGTTTTATTATTACGGAAGCCATATTGATTTGGAGATAATAAATTGTAGGATTCTAAATATCGCTGCATTCTACTTTTTACAATGTTTTCAAAAACTTTGCTGAACACAAATAAGGAACACACCAGCCTGTAATTTGTTGCTAGTGTAGGATCACCCCCTTTAAAAAGGGGTGTTATACAACCAGTTTTTAGCATCGATGGGAATATTCCTTTGGAAATACTTTGATTGATAATTTTAGCCAAAGTTACAGATATCTTATCTTTAACAAGTTTCATTATAGGTACAGGAATGTTATGAATGTTATTTTTTGTATTTTTTAATTAACCAATAATATTCCGGACCTCAGTAGAGGTAACAGGAATATAAGAAAATGAATTTAGTGGGCTGGATGGCATATATTCTAGAGGTGAGTGATCATTATTTAGTAATTGTGAGCGAAGCTTATCCGCTATTGAAGTAAAATGTATATTTAAAGAGTCTGCAATAACAGTATCATCAGTAATTTCGGAGCTATTGAAGAATAGGGACCCCAGCCTTCTTTAGTTAGGCTTATAAGGCTAACTAACGAAAATATCACGACCTAACCTAACCAATCGTTAGGTTAACTGTACGCCCTTGACGATTGGTTAGGTTAGGTCATGATATTTTCGTTAGTTAGCCTTATAAAGCTAACTAAAGAAGGCTGGGGTCCCTATTCTTCAATAGCTCCGTAATTTTTTTATTATCAACATTTAATTTTCTCTTGAATTTTTCTTAATTTGTTTTCCGAGAAGACTGTTTATGTTGTCCAAGTGCTTTTCATGCCTCCTTTATGTTTGGAAAATTAATTGTTATAATAGTTATATTTTGCAATTTTGATTATTATAGTTAATTCGTTTCTGTATTGAGAAAATTGTACTTTAGGAATTTTTCTTTTTAATTGCAATTTGAATAATTTATCTCTGTTTTTTTATTGAAGTGATAATTCCTAGAGTGATCCATGGATTTGCGACACTTTTGGGCGATACTATTTTTTTCCTTAAAGGAAAGCAAATATTAAAAACATGGAATAAGGTGTCATAGAAGTACTGAAACATATGATCTGGGACATTTATAGGTTTGTCACAGTCAGATCGAGTATTTTCTACAGCCCCAATAAATTTTCTTTTGTTAATCTCTGAGAATATTCTGGAATCAATAGTTGTTTTGTCCGAAACCTGAACAAAGTTATTGAATATAGCGTAAGTAGGAAAATGATCACTGATGTTTGTGGTTATAATTCCAGAATTTATGAGGGCATTGCTATTTACAAATATAGTATCAATCGTACATTCTGTTATTCGATTACCATAATTGCAGACTCGAGTGGGTTTGGTAATAGTATGACTAAGATAGAAAGAATTCATTAAGTTTAAAAATTTATGAGAGATTGCTTCAAATTGCAAATTGATGTTGAAGTCACCCGCAACTATGGCATTCGATTTATGGAAGTTCATAACATGTTATCTAAGTGAATTAAAAAACTAGTGATATTAGTATTAGGTGGTCTATATATTGCATGGACAGAATATACATTACTTTTGTCTTTTATATTAACAATCAGGTTTTCATTATCACTATTACATAGAGAAAATACTTCGTTAGAGTCGTAAGTTTAATGCACATACACAGAGATACCCCCACCAATCTGACCATCTCTTACAGTATGATAAGCAACGTAATTATCTATATTATACAGGTTTTTAATACTACTATTTAACCAGATTTCCGTGAGAATTATAACACTAAATTTGACCGTAGAAGTTTTCAAAAGGGCCAATAAGTAGTTACAGGTCCTAGGTAAGCTTCGAATGTTTAGATTTAGCACTGAAAGATTTTTATAAATATCTTTTTGTAATACAAAGGCATTAAAATCATTCATCGATGAGACTATGCAATTGCCTACACTAGATTCCTGTTCTAGATTCTCTAAACTGGATATAGAATTTTTTGTTAATGAATTGAAATTGTTAATATTGGCTCATATATTATGAAAGTCTTTATCGATGAAAGCCATTTTTAACAGATAATCAGTAACTGATTATCTTAATTCTAAGATAATCAGATACACGTTAAATGTTGCTTGAGCCTACTGCCTGACCTACAGACAGAGCTCCAAGCCCGAATTTTCGTATACACAACCGTAAAGCAATTTCCTAACGAGCTGAACTACCCATCAGCCCAGAGATCCCTTCTAAGACGTTCAACCTCGTCCGTTCTGAATCTATTGCTAAGTCTATCCTACAGTCAGACTCCAATTGAAAACCCGTTAATCTTCAAATTCCCGGTAACGGACTGAAAACGCGCCATTTCAGCTCGGAGACCCGTCTCCTCGGAATCTGCCGTAAGGGCGCTGATTCCCTTCTTATATATTCAAAGGAACGGAACTTACCTACGCCACCACGCTTGCGGTTGACGTCACCTGAGAACTTTGGAGAAGCGAGTGTCTCACAATCCATTGTCTCCCAGGTGCAATCAAAGATCGGGCTGCGTCACTGGCGTGTGATTTCTGTTCGGGAGGAAATTAGTCATACACTAGCGTGTGACTTATTGAATGAATGAAATTATATAAAAATAATTATGTCACCAGGGCGCGGCTTTACTTCGATGATAAATCAAATTATCACACTATATATATATATATATATATATATATATATATATATACCCCCCCGTCTGCCAAAAAAAAAAGGGTTCACTCTAAAAACTTCCATAGAATCAACATTTTTCAAACAATCAGTATGAAACTTATACACGTAAAAGATACATAAAATTTTAGTTCGAAGCTATCAAAAATAACGATTTATTAAATATTTCTCTAATAATACTACAACTGATGCTCGATAAACTAATCAAGAATCCTTTATTTCCATTTTCACTTTTGTTAATTCTAATATACGATTATTTTTTTGAAGTGTTATAAAATATAGTGAATATGCCATTTTCAGAAGAAGATAAGATTATAATTAAGCATTATAGACTAGAAAAGGGATATGGACGAACGAAACTACTCTCCGAATTCCCCAACAAAGGATGGACTCTTGGTGGTTTGGGAAAGCTTCTAAAGAAAATTGACGAGACTGGGGATATCAAAAGAAGAAAGAGAAGTGGGCAACCAAAAACTGCTCGCATACAAGACAATATTGACGACGTCGAAGAACGTATATTAAGTCAGGAAAACCAGCCAGGAACCCATAAGACACAAGCTCGCATATCAAAAAAGTTACAATTATCAGAAACTAGTGTAAGACCCATAATTAAACAAGATCTTGAACTAAAACCTTTCAAAAGAGTGCACGGGCATAAGATTACTCAAACTGATGAGCAGAAACGAGTTCAAAGATCAAAACAAATCTTACGGCGAGTAACATGTGATAAATTTAACATGTGATGTAACATGTAACATGTGATGTAACATGTGTGTAACATGTGATGTGTGGAGCCATCTCGAAACAGTCAAAATGACAGAGTTTACTCGCACGTCCAATGTAAGAATGAAATACCTGATAGCAGACGTTTTGCAATCAAAAGTCATTTCTCAGCTAGTGTCATGGACCCATGGTGTCACATGGTATATCAAAGTTAGGAAAAACATCCATTCATTTTATTGAGCCTGGTGTAAAAGTCACTGCCGAGTACTATCGAAATACTCTGCTGCGAAACATGCTTCCCGAAATGCAAAATCTGGCCAACGGTGGTTATTATCTTTTTCAGCAAGACGGAGCAACGTCCCATAGAGCCACGCTTCTCAAACTAGGGGTCGCGTAAATATTATTGGGGGTCGCAGAAACATTTGAAAATATTATTTTTTTCATAAATATACAGTGTTAGTACCTATTGCTTTTATGACATTGAGTGAAGGGTCGCGAAAAAATTTGTCTGATCCAAAGCGGTCGCAAGTGAAAAAAGTTTGAGAAGCCCTGCCATAGAGCAATAGCAACTGTGGAATACTTAAAAAATAATGTCCCAGAATTACTTTAACCCCAAAACTGGTCACCTAACAGTCCTGACTTGAACCTGTTGACTATGGAATCTGGGAAAATTTGGCACAGAGCGGGGCAGGAGCAGGAAATGTTGATCACTTGCGTCAACTTCTGTGGAGAAGTGGGAAGATACCACAGAGCAGATCGATCGAACCATTAACGAATTTTGGCCAAGGAGAGATGAAACAGAGGGAAACATATTGAACAATTTTTTTAATAAGAATTCCAAAAGTGTAAAATGTTAATTTGATTTCTTTTGTAAACTTAGGATTTAAGTTCTGTTTCGAAATTTAAAATCCTTTTTTTTCATCGTTTTCTAATGGAGGCATTTCCTATATTTTATAAATCTTATGATGTATTTTATAACTAAAATGACAATAAAAATTTTATTACCAAAGTTTTACCGCCTTTGTGGACTCCCAGAATTCAAAACGAGCGATGTTCACCAACAAAATTTGTTGAACATAAACAATCCTCAGTGAATCATTAATTTTGAATTTAATAATCTGAAAACTGGTGTACATATATACTTTTTAGATAGTTTTGCTCTGTATGAGTTTCATTATGATTGGTTAATAAATGTTGATTTCATGGCTATTTTTAGAGTGAAACCTTTTTTTTGGCAGTTTATATATATATATTCACAATGAATTTCATTATCGAACGATAAGCACCAAAGGTGTTAGGAAGACTCGATTTGCTTTATGCTGTTAGTGTTGAAAGTTGTTACTTTTGTTACTCCAAATAACGTAAATATTTATACGGAGTTTTTTGGGTTGAATAAAACTTCATGTATTCTTTCAAAATCATAACCTTCATCGAAGTCGACTAAAACGAAATATTCGCTGAATGTTTTGAAGTCTTTAAAAACACTTTATATGACAGAACCAGAAATAAATAAGAGAAAACCAAAATTAGGAATATCAAATTCATTAGTAAGTTACAAAAACAAATATAATAAAGCAAAATAGACATTATTTTAAAATAATACTGGAATTTATAAAGAAATTAACTAAAATCAATTTCGGGTATACCCCGCTATACGCGGTAGTTGCGTGCCGGAAAACTACCCCGTATAATGAATTCGCGTATAGTGAGGTATATTTTCTCATGGGCACAATGTTAATTAGAGGGTTTACGTTCCACAAAAAATTTTCAAACTATAATAAAGTGATAAAATCAATGGATAAACCTATCCTATCAACTGTTTATGCAATCAAATAACATAACGACAATATAAATTAATTATAAACCTGAAAGAGAACAATAATTAATGCATAATATCATACATCAATTAATAACAAACAAATATGTATGTATGTACTTACATAAACTGAGGGGGAAGGTGGCAAAGGCGCTAAGGCCGAATGAAGGGAAACTTGAAGATGGAATTTAGGCTTGAAGGGTTGTTGGAGGGTTATCTGGATCTGAATCTGATCCGCGTAACTTCGAGAGTGTTTCTGCTTTATCACGGGTAGTTCCTTAATTGATCAACCGTGTAACCTCGAATTCGAGCACAGCGGGCCGGCGTATTACGGGGTATACCTGTATACCGAAATATAGTTTTTCCCGAAGCAAAATTGATTAAATATAACTCTACAGTCATAATATCCATCATTAATTATTTATACAAGAATAATTAATAAAATGAAGAACATTACTCATCAAATTCACAGAAAGCTAAGAAGACTTAAAAATAATGATGAAACACGGTTCACGATTTTTATTAAGATTCGATCTAGTGTGGGTTTCGCGTTCTTCCGTTGCGACAAAGAGACTTTGATATGCTCTTGACACTTGAGTTATATACACTCAAAGGTTTTGGCGAGAAAGACGATTGAGAGCATTGCTTTCATTAAATATGAAACAGCTTTACTCCAGAAAAACTATTTCAGAATGTCGCAGAAATTTCTAAAAGTTGTAATTTATACTTTTAATATTCAATGTATATGAACTGCTCATCGGGAAGTAGTGAGATCGAGTCCTGGCGAGAACTTTGTAATTTCTGACCGCCCGTGGTGGCGTGGTTCGAATTCCGTTAAACTGTCTAAGGTGTGTGTGTGTCCAAGGTTGATATATAAATAACAAGTTCGAAAAGAAAATAGAAAAATAAAATAGAAAATAGAAAATAGAAAAATAAAAATTGTAGGAGGAACATACAAATTTATATTGAAAAACTACCAGAATTTTAGCACTTTGCTCCTCTTGTCTAAATCCGTTCTGAACGAATTCAAAACAACAGGATCAAGCGAAAAAAGACCCTGGCCAATGTTAAAATTATTTGTAAGTTGAATAATGGCAGACTCAAGAATATTTCTATTAACAATGTTGCTTGAGTGAAACAAAATTGAAGCATTATTCCAATCAATACAGTGGGATAACCCTGACAAATGGACGAAAAGGGCACTGGACGACTGTCCCGTTCTAGCGGAATATTGATGCTGTTTTACACGTGTGTACAAATCCTTTCCCGTCTGTCCAATGTAAAAGGAATCACATTGTTTACAACCAATTTTATAGTGCTGCGAATAGTACTTACGAAGAAAACTTTCCTAAAGGTTTTCGCAATAGCCTCTTACAATTAAAAAAAGATGGTGAGCTCCATATTGCTAAAGCAGACAAGGCTAACACCATAGTTATTATGGACAAAGTGGAATACATTAGAAAGATGAACGAGCTCTACAGGACCCCGCCACATACAGAAAGCTCAGGAACAACCCGCAGGATGACGTCATCAAATCATTCAATAGTGGCTTCAAACGCATTCTCAAGGATCATAAGGACTTAATTCCGCTTTTCACGTCCACTTCGCCTCAGGGTATAAAATAAGAAAAAATGATCACTGCACATTATGGCGAATTTTCGCGATTAGATCTGAATCCGTGTTTTTATGCGCCAAGATATTTCTTTAAACTGAAGACTTAACCACAAGCTTAACATTAATAAGGTAAATATAAACTAGACAGTAGACATACTCCATATCTTAAAACTTTATTTTACACATCTTTATGTATAAATTTCAAAATGAAGAGAGTTAATTGATGGTAACTTATTACATTTTTTGAGAGGGCGGGTAGGAAATTAAATATAAAATTAACCTTTCTTAGATATTCCTGAGCGCTAAGGTATAACCTATGAAATAAGCTGCAAAATGAACATTGTTTTACAGATTACATGAAGAAAAACAGTTAAATATCTACTACAATGAAAAGTCGCTTGATTGTTGCTATGTATTATTTTTTATGTCTTTTGTTTTTTAACAAATCATCCAGAAATAATCTAAATAATATTATTGTAGATATTTTTTAACTGCACAAAATCAGCATGAATATTACACAAATTACAATGAACACTGTACATTTTGGGAACACTGCACGCTTATTTTATACCCTGCTTCGCCTTCTCTTCCATATCTTTACGGTCTTATTGAAACCCACAAACCTGGCAATCCTATGCGCCCTATTATTAGCTCTGTGGGTTCTATCAGGAGCGGATCCAGACATTTCAGTGAGGGGGGGGATCCAGAGAAAAAAAAGGGCATTCCCTATATAACAAAAAGGGCACAACAGTATATTTCTTGAATAATCACTTGGTTCAATGAGCAAGTGCAATACCAATTTTATTGTTTTATTAGATATCAGTCTTATTCAAAGAGACATAATGAAAATCACAATTTCAAATGTCTTGCAAGTTAAATTAATAACTAACAATATTAGATGAAGATGCTACCGTAAGTGATATGGCTGCACGTCTGACCAAACGGACCAGAATATTAATGGCTTATCAGTAAACATACCTACCTGTCTTTTATTTTAACGGCTGAAAAAAGGGCAACTTAAGATATTGAGGGGGGTCCGGACCCCGCCGACCCCCCCTAGATCCGCCCATGGGTTCTATTACCTATAAACTCTCCAAATGGCTTGTCAAAGTCTTGTCCTCCATTCTCGGAACTATCTCTGATTCACATGTAAAAAATTTCATGGATCTTACTGAAAAATTGAATAATATACGCACTGAAACCAACGATAGATTGATCAGTTTTGATGTTTGTTCATTGTTTACAAAAGTGCCGATTGACGATATGCTTGACTTTCTCTCCCGAGAATTACATAAGTATGACCTGCCACTACCTGCGCACATCGTTTTGGAACTCATTAAACTTTGCATCAAAGACTGTAAATTCACTTTCAATAGCGAGTATTATCAACAAGTTTTTTGGGATGGCCATGGGTAATCCCTTGTTGGCCCTCCTCTCCAATATTTATATGGAGTTTTTCGAAATTACTTACATTCCGAGAATCCTGGGAATTGGCATCCCATGGATGCGGGTACGTCGACGATATTTTGTGTATCTGGCCCATGAATCGTGACCTGGATAACTTCCTCCTTCAGTTAAATAATCAATTCCCTCCATTAAGTTTACTTTAGAAATGGAACAAAACAACTCAATCCCGTTTTTAGATGTGTGTGTACATAAGGAAAGCCCAGGTTTTAAGTTTAGTATTTATCGGAAAAAATAAACAATTTGTCTTACGTACACTTTTACTCCGGACATGACACCCCCATCAAGAAAGCCATATTTTCTTCAATGTTTCTCCGCACTCTTAGGATCGCCAGTTCGGAATACATGGATGCCGAATTAGAAAAATCAACAGTATTGGAAGTGATTTGTGTTA
The DNA here is from genome assembly GCA_023014485.1 of Bathynomus jamesi. Taxonomy (NCBI): domain Eukaryota; kingdom Metazoa; phylum Arthropoda; class Malacostraca; order Isopoda; family Cirolanidae; genus Bathynomus; species Bathynomus jamesi. The sequence continues at coordinate 654,607 of JAJOZX010001428.1, read as the reverse complement.
CCCACCTGTTTTTTTGGAATCTTGTCTTAACAAGGCAAAACGAACTTTCTATCGTGTTAATAATAAACCTCGCACTTTGTCGAAGAATATTTTAGTACTTCCATTTTTCCCAGGCTTTTTGGGCATTACTAATGTACTTAAACTTTTGAATAGTAATGTAGTATTTTCATATGACAATATTGTGAAAAATATCATAGTAAAAAAATAGCCTTACCAATAATTCAGGCATTATCTATAAAATTGGTTGCAAACAATGTGATTCCTTTTACATTGGACAGACGGGAAAGGATTTGCACACACACATGTAAAACAGCATCAATATTCCGTTAGAACGGGACAGTCGTCCAGTGCCCTTTTCGTCCATTTGTCAGAGTTATCCCACTGTATTGATTGGAATAATGCTTCAATTTTGTTTCACTCAAGCAACATTGTTAATAGAAATATTCTTGAGTCTGCCATTATTCAACTTACAAATAATTTTAACATTAGCCAGGGTCTTTTCTCGCTTGATTCTGTTGTTTTGAATTCGTTCAGAACGGATTTAGACAAGAGGGGCAAAGTGCTAAAACTCTGGTAGTTTTTCTTTATAAATTTGTATGCTCCTCCTACAATTTTTATTTTTCTATTTTATTTTTGTTTTTATTTTTTTGTGACCTATATATAGTCTCGAACTTGTTATTTATTTCAGTGTTCCTGAGGATGTCATTCGACGAAAGCGCTTGAGCACCATTCTGTGTTTCCTTTTTCCTTCGTGGTTATTGTCATAAATATTATTCACGTGTTACTTTCGTGAAATAATTTTCATATATATATAAAAGAGAAAAGTACAATAAATGTAAATTAATTTTATACGGAGACTGAAGTAAATCTACAATTTTTGCAGTTTTCTATAATAATATTTATTGAAGGGCAACAAATGTATTTCTGAAAAACAATAAAACAAGACGCACTCAAAAGCGACACTTCAAGGAAAATGTTTTGGTTTCCTTGGTGATCTAGTGGAGAGCGTACTTTGGACGTGGCTTGACGATGCAAAGGGAAAACCTCTGTGCTGCATGTTTTACTTCAATCGATATATATATATATATATATATTTGTGTGTAGTTGTTTCGTGCTGATGGTCACACAGAGGTCAGGGTGGAGGACATGTCCCTATACTTTTGAGACAATAACGAGGGTTTTCTTATGTGCTCGCCTCTCTTGACAACACGTTAACATTTTTATGGAGTTGTTTGCGTGGTTCAAGTACCGCTGGTTTATCTGTTATATGGCATCGATACATCGACTACGTTTTGGCGGCAATACCTAAGGTCTTAACACTAATGACATTCTTAATAAGTCAAGTGTTGTTGTACTCTTAATTAAATTCACGATGGAGTCGGCATAAAATTCACAGCTACCTTTTTCTTAGATGTTCTCATTAAAAAAAAAACTATCCTCTTAAAAAGAATACTGATTCAGTGGTTTTGTTCATTGGGTTTCGTGTCACTCCGTTTCAACGAAAGGAAGTGTCATCTTAGGTATCATGTTTTGAGGATTTCAATTAGTAGACAGTTTTTGAAGAAAGCATGTCAGGATTCCATTTACCTCGAAAATATCGTTAATAAAACCCTTTCATTCGCGCGCAAAAAATTCTAGAATCCGAAGAAAGTTGTCTTTCATTGTAAAAACTCACTTATATTGCAATGGAAGTTTTATAAAAATTATCTTTCCTGAAAATATTACATTCATTTCTACACCAAATGCGATGCGTAATTTTCAACCTTACAAACGTGACATTCGTAAGACTGAAAACGAATGAGTTCATAAAATTACGTTCATAAAATCCCACGTAATGGCTATTTTAGTTCATATCGGCGAAACGAATGATTTTAAAGGAAGGTGTAACAGCGCAGTTTTATCTAAGATTTGGTGAAAATACATCTGCCTCGCACGCGCATAAGACAGTAACGAACTCTAGTACAGGTCTTAAGGATTCATCCGAAATTTTATATAGAAATGATGACAAGAAAAAAATTTATAGAGTCCGTCATATTTCGCAATACTAATATTTTTAATAGATTTCAAGGGTTTACTTTTAAATATGGTACTTTTACTAATAAGTTATCATGAAATACATATTCTGTTCATCAATAAAGTTGTTAGCAATGTTATATATATATATATATATATATATATATAGAGAGAGAGAGAGAGAGAGAGAGAGAGAGAGAGAGAGAGAGATGAATAAAAGATAAAAGTACACATTAATGTCACAGCGATATATTTACAGAAAATGCACATACATCTTATGTCTATAATTTATAGCAAATCTGCATATGGAATTTCCAATAAATTTAATGGATTTTGCATTCAATAAACATTCTACAAATGAATGTGGTTCATTACGAGATGTAGCGTATATTTCCAAAGTAATATTTTAGGTACAATGAGAACAATCAATAGCGACGATGCAGAACCTCCTTTGCAATTATGAAAATACAGAATTTTCTCGTTCACTTTGCATACTTCTTCACTACGTTAATATTTGATGTCAATAAAATAATTTTTCATTCGTCCCTTTGTCAATATTTTTTTCACGCTAATATTTTATTCGTTCACGTAATATAAGGGGCGCTGCGCTCCCGTAAGTAGTTCATCCGAATAAGAAATAAAGACGCCTAATTTTACACTGCTTCGTAATTAGTTTTTGCCTAATTCATTCGCGTAAGGCAATTTCTGGTCATTTGCTTCGCGATAGAAATCAATGTTTCTGCATTATTTAGATATTATACTTAATTGCAACATAAAGAACGCCGATTGCTCAAATTTAAGACTAGAGCCCTAAGGAATATTGGCTTTTTGCACCCTTTTCGCTTAATAACGATTCTTTCGCATGTTTTCGAGAAATTTACTTTTGGAGCGCAAATTCTACTAAAAGAAACGGAATATGAAAAGTAAATTTGTAAAACTTCTTTTTTTTACGTGAAACGTAAAGACAAGTTTTATTTATAATTTTGCTTAAAATTCGTTTCCTTCAAAACGTTTCCAAAACATTAATTCTAGAAAATGTTTTGTGACTGCGTATACGATTATATTTTATTTTCACTCTAATTTCTCTCTTGTAAATGTTAAGAGGAAGGCAAAGGATATTTTAAATTATTATTACGAAATATTTAGTCTACACTCCAATTTATGAAATTACTTCTTTCATTATGAATAGTTTTATTTCGATACATATATATATATATATATATATATATATGTGTGTGTGTGTGCGTGCATGTGTGTGTGTGTGCGTCAATGGATAGCGTATGTAAAACTCTTATATAGTGAATTTATTCCGTAATAAAGCAATAAAGGATGTAGTGGCAATAAGAACTTAAAAATAGAAGGAAATTTGTAGCAATTAAGCTGCTTATACGTCGCCTTTCCGAAAAGTTCATCTTCAGTGATTTGGCGCGGTCAAAAACTTAAAGAAATTTTTAATTTGTTCTAATTAAAATGGCGAAGCTTTGGCTCTCACAGTTATTAAAAAAATTAGGTGCTTCTGTGCGCGCCTCTCAGTTGACATGTACAGGTTTATATATATGCATTTATGAGGTTTAAACTTTGAAAATTCAAACTGCAACAACATCGATCATCTTTCGGTTATTGATATTTTGGCTGTATAGTGTATATATATACAAAATGTGCTACAACTCAGAATAGTCCCCTGAGAAACTTTTATATTACACACAGATTGTGCATGGAGCAAGGAACTCTTCTGGAAAAAAATAAATCCACTATAGTCCGAATAAGTAATTGTAAATAACAAATACTAAAGTTTTTTTTCCCATGATGGAAGCCCAACGTGGGCAACGGATGACTGCTAGTGACCCGTTGCCCATGTTGGGCTAGCATCGTGAAAAAGAAAAACTTCAGTATTTGTTATTTACCATTACTTATTCGGACTAAGTGGATTTAATTGTCCCAGAAGAGTTCCTTGTTCCATGCACGATCTGTGTGCAACATAAAAGTTTCTCAGGGGACCAGTGTGAGTTGTAGCATATATATAGACCTAAGACCTAAGAAACACGAAGGGAGTTGCAGTGGAAATCTTCAAAAGAAGACTAGACGCTCAGAACAATCCCCGATGAGCCGGGCGTACCTGGCTATGTGAGGTGGAGAGCGCAAGAATCCAACTCACTACTTCACCAGGCCAACTCGAGAGGAGGGGCGACAAGCTTGACCTTCGCGAAATGAGAAATCATCGCGCGGAACCTTTGTAAGGTAAGGTAAGGTGTATATATATATATATATATATATATATATATATATATATATATATATATATATATATATGGATAAGAGGATGGTGTTATAGAAGACAAGAGCCAATATTGTTTTCGTCTCTGCTTCGTCAGCATTCTTGTACAGTTATTCTTTGGTGGTGCAGTTTTGGAGCAAACATTTTCCGATGACAAGAAAATTTCTCTGGTTCGGAAACATGAGTGTGGAATGGACGTCTCCATTATCAATTCACTTATAAATATTGAAAAGTTTAAAAGAGTCTTTTACGAAATATAATATTCTGATTTGGTGCTTTCCATTTGCATACCTTTTTTTCCTATCGGAATATCAAAGTTTAAAAAAAAAAAATCATGACTGCATTAATCTTATTGTGACTGTCATTATTAGATTTTTTTTACACAGTTTAAATGTTTAAGTTTTATAAATTTAAGCGCTAAATTATAACCTCCTTCATAACAGCAAAGTTCATGTGACGAAGGAGGCGTACATCTTTAAGTGGGATCAGAAACATGGGTCGCTACCACATTCGAACGCGGAGGACGGTCACCCATTCAATTACTGAACAGACCTAACGTCGCTTAACTTCGTTGATCTGATGGGAAACAGCGTTGCGATATGAACACGTTATACACGCTAAAAACTGTCGCTGTGTGTATGTTAGATCCAAGTCGAAATAAGAACTCAAACGCACTCGGTAGACCGAAGGTACGCTGAGAATACACACACAGATTTTCTCTAATCTCTGGTAGTGTATTATTTGCATTTTTCACTTAGTTCTAGAGGACACAGCTTATCAAGACAATAACCGTTTCAGCTGATCTCTATCGACTATTGACCAACTATATATGTACCTTTGAAGTACTTTATATTTTACAGAGTACGTTTAGGCCTTTTTTTTTTGCTTGTATCTTAGGTACACGCAGCGGACAGTTTTTAGAGTGCAGTCCCAAATTCAAGTTTGTTGAAAACTTTTTGGGCTTTAGTAATGATAATAATATCAATAATCATAATAATGATGAGGAAAAAGAGAGACTCAAACCTTAGACATCGAATACATAATCCTATCTTTACTTTACTTTTATAACTATGAACTGTAATCCGAATTATTTAAATTATTTCCAAAATCAGTTTCAGATATATTTTAAAATTGAATTTGACATCCATCAACTGCTGTGACATAAGGAAAAACTCAGCGATAAATATTATCACCAAATTTTTAAATTTTTGTGTCGCGATGCGCGAATTATTATTATTATTATTATTATTATTTTCAGCGGCGATCATCATCAGTACAAATGTAGAATAAACGAACATATTGGCATCTTATCCAAAACCTGACGTGATTTAAATAGCCCACTAAATCAGCAACACGACATCATTCATAATAAACACCACCCCTAACGAGTAGTCAATTTAAAATTTCACACGAATCTAACAACCAACCAAAACAATTGCGAATATTATAAACCCTATGTACAGTATATACGCAGTTACCACACGGCATAAGCGAAGCGAAAACACTGAGGTCCGGGGTTCGAATCACGATGATGTTTGTATTAATAATACGCGAGTAAGAGCCGCATTAACTGGCCCGAGAGATGTTCCGAATTTCTGAACCTCCACACAAATTATTATTATTATTCCCACACAGAACTGAAGGACTACAGTATACTCCCGCTTCTAAACACACAATAAATAGTAGATTAATTCATAAATCGTAAATAAATAATTTTAATACGTAACTGCATATTAAGTATTTTAAATTTATTTTTAGACCATTATTAGGTTCAAATTATAAAAAGCAAATTATACATTTTTAATGTTCACAATTTCGAAATATACGAAATAGAATCACGATTTTAACATCATTTTTATCATTCACTCCATTTTTCCTTTTAAATTCATTTCAATCTTCTTCAACTCAACTATTTTTTTTGCACAAATGTTTTTGATCGGAACACGACTGATTTAGGCTCATTTTTTAAGTTAATTTTATATATATACAGGGTGGCGCAAAAGTTAGGACACAGACACTATGTTTTTCAGTGAAAATATATGAATATGTTTGCATTCAAAAGCATAGTTCCTATATGTCCCTACTTTTGCGCCACCCTATTATATATATATATATATATATATATATATATATATATATATAAAATCTTTTATGGAGTCGTCAAATCGATTTTGTTCATGGCAAGTGCCCAATGCATGTAGACGGGCAATTACCAGTTCATTCTACTGTAAGTGAACATTATTAAAATATAATAAAAACACATATTTATCGTTTTGTCAACATATTAATATAAGTTTCTTTAGATAACTTCGCTAGAACGTTTATACATAAGCATATATTGTACAAAATGCATGTACTTTTGGTGTGTGTGTGTGTGTGTGTGTATATATATATATATATAATATATATATATATATATAGGCGCCTTGGTGGTATAGTGGTTAGCGTCGCTGACTACGAAACCATCGGCCCCGGGTTCGAGACCCGACGGCAGCCGGCGCGCAGCAAAACCCAGCTGTTCATCCTTCCACACAATAAAGAAAGTGGTTGGTAGGTAAATGGGTACCCTAGGTGGCCTAGTGGTTAAGACGCTGGGCTGCTGATAGGGTGTGGTTCGGATTCCACGTTAAACTGTAGGTCTAAGGTGGACTGAAAAGCTTGACCTTCGTCAGAATGAACAATTCGGGCGGAAGCTAACCAAAGGTTAACCGAAGGTTATATATATATATATATATATATATATATATATGGTTTCTCAAAAGTCCTGCCCTCACAATGCACAACATGATATTAGCCGCCTTTGGGGGCAGGACTTCTGGGACACCCTGCACACACACACACACACACATATATATATATATGTGTGTGTGTGTGTGTGTACATACTGTGTATATATATATATATGTTCCTGGTAGAAATCTGTCACTTATTCTATGAACGACACCTTGATACGTCATTGCTACATCAGCAAATCAGGGTGTCTTTTATGGAATAAGTGACATGCCGCCTCCTTCTGGATCCTACGAGTACTAGCAACATGCAGCCAAACGGTTTCCGCCTTCTCTTGATCTGTATGGTCATCTATAGCTTCAATTATATGAAATCTAAATAAGAAATATTATTAACGCAACACACCCATGGAAACGCACTTTTGATACACCGTATATATATATATATTAGTGGTGGACCGGATATCCGCATCCGCATCATTTTAACATCTGCATCCGCACTTCTGACTGCGGATGTTATGCGGATATTACCTCTGATAAATTATGCAATTTACAATTAAATTAGCTTATAAAGTAGCTTATAAGGGCCAGTCATGCACATTTCATGTAAAGTATTAATTATTAATGAACAAACAAATATATAAACCTCAAAATATAAATACCTGGTAACACAGAAAATTCAATGAAACTTGTTTCATTGAATTTTCTGTGGCTGAAACTCTTGAGAAAGGTATTATTTTTATCACAGTGAAAACATTAATATTAATTTTAATTCTCATGCATTGCCTCATGCATAGATTAACTAAATATCCGCAGATGCTGAAAAACTGACATCCGGTCCACCACTAAATATATATATATATATTATATATATAGAGAGAGAGAGAGAGAGAGAGAGAGAGAGAGAGAGAGAGAGAGAGACGGATGTAAAAATGTAAATCTGAATTTGGAAAAAGTTAAATTTACATTTGGGAGACGCTTTCGTGTTCAATAATTGAACACATTTTGAATATGCGAAATAAAAATATGAAAAAGCTTTGTTACTGGATACTTTCATTTTTCCCGCATGCGGAACATTGACTTTTACGTACATATTAGGGTAGTCCTTAAAATCCAGTTTCTGAATTTCTTCACTCGAAACCCTGGGTTTTTTTCCCCTTTTTTGTAGAAACTACTCGTGCAGATCTGGGGACATTCCAAAATTATTCTGGGGTTGCGCATCCGGCGCATTATCGTCCAACTTCCAGGTTACCCCACACCCACTAGGGTTAGTATTCCTCTCAACGGAAGTCATAACCCTCAACCAGCGTTCCTTTCCTTGTATCCAGGAACCTCTGCCGCCTCCGCGACTTGGAGTAGGTACTGCTTCTACTCGTCGCTCTTGGTGATGGATGTGTTGTAGTTTTGGATCAGAGCGACTCCGCTCTCTGCCAAGTCGTTGGCCACTTTTAAGCTCCTAACAACATGAAGACCCACCCCGGAAGCTCCGGCCAAGTTTCTGGATCCGCAGCACCCAGAAAGGAGTCATTGAAGTTCAGAATGGTGACCGTCACGAATGACGACAGATCTTTCCCCTCCACTTGTTCCACCCGGATCCTGTGCGGAAGATTTTCCACTCCTTCACTGTGGAAGGAAACGAGCATCGTCCTCCTGATTTCTACGGTCAAGCGTTCATCGAAGAATGCGAACTCCATCAGCTCCTCGCTCAAATACCACAAGTAGTGCGAAAATGCGACCGAAAGAGGAACTCCTTGATCACGTAAATTAGCTTGGCCATACAGCGAATACGATGTAGATCTCCTGGCCGCATGGTCCTCTTCCCACTGGGAAGCACCCCTCTCAGAAACAACAAGGAGAGCTTCAGGAGCTCTCGATGGGCATCACTTGAGTAGAGTTCAATAATTTCTCTTTCCACTGAGAAACTTTTAAGCTGCCTTCTTCGCCGTCCGTTGCTGGTTTCAGCTTCTCATTGTCGATGGAAACCCAACTTTAATGGAACCACTTGAATAGAGCGATGTCTGGACCTGTTGAGGTCCAGTCATCGCGACAGAATAAACAGACAAAAAAGAAAATGTAGTAGGCTGGAGAGAAATATCAGGACATTATTTAGACAACAGAAACAAACCATAAAAATGGTCACTCGATACGAGACAAATTTCACTCTCATTAAAAACGCGAACGTTGTCTCTTGATACAAAGGAGGTAACAGAGTAATGCCTAAGAACTATTACCCAGTAGCTCTAAAAAATTGCTTATTTTCTGCAAAAAAAAAAAAAAGACATTAATCATGCCGATCCAGGGCTGTAAGATCATGCCTATCACAGCTATTAATTACATCACCAAGTGAAAACACTAGAAACGTAGTGTCAATGTCAAAGTATAAATGTAATATATACCGAGTTTGCTAAAGCTTTCAATAAGGATGATCATGGAATTATAGCAAACAAACTTAAGAATACGAGAATTAATGGAAAGCTGGAACGATGGATATTTAATTTTCTTGTTGAAAGAACACAAAAAGTTATAGTAAATGGAATTAATTCTAAAGTCTCAGAAGTTGTCAGCTCAGGTTTGTCTCCTTTGCTGTTTATAATAATGAAAGCACACATAGATTCAGATATTAAAGAGATTAAAATTCTTGAAACTCTACTCCTGGAAAAATGACACGAGCTATACACAATGATATACATATGGAAAATACTCGAGGGACGTGTCCCAAACTTTAGAAATGAAATAGATACACAATGGAATGAGAACATAAGCAGATGTTGTACTATCCTAACTACGCTGTAACGGGGAGCCATGAAAACGAGGATGTTAAATACCTTCAGAACACGAGGCACAAAATTCTTCAACGCGTTGCCGAAAGAACTGAGGAGCCTCCAGCACACCAATTTGAATAATTTTAAGAACCAGCTGGACAGGTTCTTCCACAAAATCCCTGATCAACAATACGAGGGCAGGATGAGAGTGGAAAACAACGCTTTCTTCTACCAAATTTCCCAAATGAAGTGGGATGCTGTAGAGGAATCGACCGCAGGTCGATCCTGAACCGTCGTTCGAAGCCATCAAATATGTATTAAATAAGTAAGTATATATATATATATATTAGGGGGGGGGGTCGAAACATAAAAAATCGAGTTTCTCCAATTCCACAGTATGCACGTAGTTGGAAATGATGATCTCAACATCTTGTAAAAAAAATGAGTATATGCGACCCCCCTTACCCCTTCCATAGCATCCCCCCCATTTTACTCTCACCACAGATATAAACCCCAACTGTGACAATCATGCATTATATTAAGTCTTATTAAGTAGATTAGATTAATTTGGATAGATTATTTAGATAGAGTTTTAGATAGATTGAATAGATTACATAGATAAATTTAGATAGATTAGATGAATTATATAAATTATTGTCACGTTGTTTTGTTTAGTTTCAGATTGTTTATGATTGAATGAGTTATGATTTAATTTCGAATGAGTTATATTAAATTCAGATTGAATGATTCAATTGCTAGAATTTAACAATTAGTTTCTTGTTATTAATGCTACTAGGCCTAAATAAGTGAAATCATGGCGACAAGAAGCAAAACGCACAATTCAACATTTGGTCACCCTGCAGAATTTCCACCTTCAATGACTCTTTCAAAGGCTGACGTATTTAGGCATTATTTATTGGTAAGAAAACGAGAAGAACTGATTTCGAAAGGTTCTAGAACAACAAAAGAATGTTACAGAATTGTCACTAAAGATGTGGAAGCCATATGGGAGAAGTTTTCCTTTCCACATATAGGATTTGAAGGAATAGCTATAAAAGTTGAACGATTGATAGAATCTGCAGCAAAGCTAAATAAAGTACCATTAAAACAAAGAAACAACAGTTCTCAGCGGAAGGTGGAGACATTCGATGAAATGTTTGATATTTGCACTTGTACTTGTTACGATAAAAACTTCAGTCGAACGGATTGCAGATATGATATTAGAGTTCCAATGATTGAGTGGGAGTCTTTTGTGGGGCAGAAACAAAGAAAAAAACAACTAGGACCAATCGACAGAGTAACGACTTCCACAAGAAAAAGGATTCACGATAGAGTTAAAGGATTAGAAAGAAGAGCCAAGATAAGCCTAGATATGAATGTCGCCTCAACCAGCAAACTGGACCCTTTACATATTATGGAAGATGAGAGCATGGAAATTGATGATGACAGCGACGATATTGACTTTGTTCCGGATTTTGAGCTGAGAGAAAACCATCAGAACAGAATTATTTATGATAACTTAACAATAACAGCAGATAGATACCTTGCAAGTTACAGAACTACTGCAGCTATAGTAAATGCAGCTTTAAAGGATATGGGAATATTAGACGAAACCAATATGTTGGATAGGAAAAAAGTGGGAAGAGAAAGAATACGTGTGGGTAAAAAGAACATAATCAAAGTGAAATCAGAGAACACACAGATTGAAGGCATCGGATTTGATGGTAGAAAAGGTCAAACTAAGACAAAGAAGAAAATGGAGTACAAAGAACATTATGTAATAGTCACAGAACCTAGTGATGTTTACATGGATCATATAGCTCCAGATAACGGAACTGCTTGTTGTATTGCAGATGAAATAATAACTTTTATAGTTGATTCTAATAGCAAAGAATCCCTCAAAGCTTTGCTATGCGATGGCACCCCAGTGAACACTAGCAGGATTGGCGGAGTGCTAAAATTGATTGAATTATATCTGGACAGGCCGGTACAATGGCTAATTTGCCTTTTGCATGCAAACGAACTTCCCTTCAGGCACGTATTTGAAGCAATTGATGGAAAAACTTCGGGACCAAACACTTTCAAAGGTTCTCTTGGAAATAAACTCCGAGAGGATTTGACCAAACTGGATATAGTTGATTATACCCCTGTAGAGGGCAACATTAAAGAAGTTTCGGCCGATATTGTTAAAAGTTTCATCAGTGACCAAAAATATATGTATGAAATGTGCATTAGCATACAATCTGGACGCATCTCACAAGCGTTAGCCACCAGATCCCCAGGTGCCCTCCATCATGCAAGATGGCTAACACGAGCAAACAGGATCCTGCGCTTATATGTCTCTACACGGAATCCAGACAAAAACATCCAAGACCTAGTAAAAATTATAATGCTGGTTTACGCTCTAGGCTGGTTTTGGATAAAGTCTCATCCAAAGGCAAATGAGGAAGCATCTAATTTTTGGTATATCATGCACTTGCTTAAAGGCTTAGATAAAAAGCATCGGATGATTATGGAGCGTGTCCTCAGAAATAACGCCTATTTTTCCCACCCAGAGAATATCTTACTCTCAATGATAACAGACACAAGAAGAGAGGTCAGAGAGCTGGCTCTTCAGCACATCATTCGAGCAAGAACTAGGAGGACCAATGCGAGAAATTTTGAACTGTCAAAAACACTGAACTTTGAAGCAGACGATTATCCTAATATGATCGACTGGAACAACGAAACCATCACCCCTCCACCTATTTTACGGAATTTGACAAATGATGATCTTAAAGTTCGAAATGAACCACTTCAGCTTATTCCTTTTCCCTGTCACAGCCAGGGAGTAGAACATGCTGTAAATGTGATAACAGAAGCATCACAAGATAGAATTTGTTACGAAAACAGACATAGATTTATTTTGAATGTACTGGAGTCGAGAAAAAAGCTACCTGTGTTCCAATGAAAAGGCCAGTGCTGTCAGTAATTTACGATTTTAAATTTCTTAAGGTGAATATTTTGGTTTTAATATGCTTCAATTAAATTTCTTAAGGTGAATATTTTGATTTTAGTATGCTTCAATTGATTCTTTAAGTAATATACGGAGAAAGATTTCTTATTATATATATATATATATATATATATATATATATATATATATATATATATATATAATATATATATATATAGGGCGTCCCAAAAAAATGTATACACACTTTAACAGCTGATAGCTCAATTGATGTTTCTTTCTTTCCAAGTTAAACCCATTAGAATTAATAATGGCAGTCAGACTAAGCTTTGAACAAAGGAAATTCATTCTAAAATGCTACTGGAAGTGTGAAAACGCAGTTGAAGTGCAAAGACAGTTTAGGAGGGAGTTTCAAACAGATCCACCAACGCGACTTACCATCACTCGAATTAGAGATAAGTTTGAAGCCGATGGGACTGTTCAGAATGTCCACAAGAAGCGTTCCGGAAGACCACGGACATCGACAAGCCCCACAAAGCAAGAAAGAGTACTGGAAACGTATCACCAAAGTCCAAGAAAATCTGTGCGGCAAGCGAGTCGTGAGGTAGGAATTTGAGAATCGTCTGTCCAACGCATTTTGAAGCGCTGTCAATGGAAAAGTTACATTCCAAGATTAGTACATGCTATTAATGAAGATGATCCGGACCCCGAAGAGTGGAGTATTGCGAGTGGTACTTGGCACGATGTGGATGTGGATTGGACGAAGGGGTTTCGTAGAATACCCTCCGCGTTCACCAGACCTCACACCACTAGACTTCTTTTTATGGGGATACTTAAAAGACAAAGTCTACGCTATAAAACCTGCAACAGTCGCTGAATTGAGAGCAGCCATTGAACGAGAATGCACACAAATACCAAACGAAATGTTTCGTGATGTTTGCGATTCCATTGCTTCGCGTTATCAGCAGTGCCTGGACCAGAACGGACGTCAGTTTGAAAACAGGCGTTGACAAAACAATTAAATAATGTCTGTAGATTCTATTACATTTTGAAAATGAAATGTATTTTAATAAACACTGCCTTTATAAGTATTTAAAGTGTGTATACATTTTTTTGGGACGCCCTGTAGATATATATATATATATATATATATATAACTTACTTTAACTTTACTTATATCATTATTTACTTTAATCTTTGTCATTTGTCAGGTTTTTTATTCAAAGAATTGGTTTCAATTTCATTTCAATTTAAAAAAGGGGGGGCATATGCAACGGGTAGGGGGTGGGCGCATAGCGGTGTAATTACAGTATGTTGTTTAGGGGCCCAAAGGAAACTCCGAGCAGTGTGTAGAATAAGAATACAAAATTTCGACCCCCGTAATATATATATATATATATATATATATATATATATATATATATATATATATATATATATATATATTTCGACCCCCGTAATATATATATATATATATATATATATATATATATACGGTATATATATATATATAGAGAGAGAGAGAGAGAGAGAGAGATTTTTTTTTTTTTTAGACTGTAGAGAAAAGGTTAACTCATGAAATCGAGTTGCACCCAAAAAAATCTAAACAAACCTAACATAAAAAAATAAAAATAAAATCGACTTTCGTGTACATCTAAACAGAACATTTGAATACACATTTATGGAGTGAAGAGATTTAACAGTAAAATAAATTCAAATTTTATCTTATAACGAGAGTGAAATGGGGTTTTCTTTCATGTTTCTTTCGTGATATGCCGCGCATGGATGGTTGCAAACTTGTCCCAACAATTTATAAATCTGATGATTCTGTCGTGAAATTTAATTAAACCTATATTCATAAACACATTTCGAACATTGAAAACTTTGGGTAATGAATACTGTCAAAATTTTGTACTCTATATTTGTACTCGATTACAAATATTTGTATTTCAGAGTAGTATTTATGAAAAGTTTTTCCTACCTCTAATATAGAGCAAATGGCCGGTAAATTAGAGCTTTTAATCTTAACATTTTTACTGCTCCCATTTTGAAAATAATTGGCAAAAGCTCGCATTTTTTAATATTGCTTTGCTTCTACTAACGAGTTTGAAAGCGGTTTAGCTGATCCTCGCAGAGGTTAATCACAAAGTTACTCGAAAGCCGATTTATAAGATTTGCATAATTTTAATTCCCGTGTTTTACTTCATTTATTCATTATTTTTCTTTCATTCTTCATTCATATCTCATACTTTTGCCTCTATTTTTAGTATTATTCGTGGTTTTGTTATTTTCTTGGGATTTTCGTCCGCGATCATGGAACTACAAATATCTTTTCCTTCACCAAAGCATGAAATATTATTATCTGATATCTCCATAAATAAATATGTTATTTATCTGTGTATTTACAGTTTTTGTTCGTAAAAAGATCTTCATCATTTTTATTGTTACGACTGAAAAGTATTTCACACTGGTAATTTACAGCTTTTTTACGTGGTTTACATTTTATTCATCGTATAGTGTCACTTTTGTTGTTTCCATATCGTCAATACGCTTCAAAGTAATTTAACTGCTTGTTTTCTGTTGGAATCAAGAATTCTCAGCCTGTTTTTGTTTTTTATTCTTCTTCATTTTCAGTTGTCTGGTGTGAATTCAAATAATATCAGTTCAATTTTCATTTCAATCAGTTCGAGACAGTGTTTGGACGATTTTTCATCGAGTAAATCTCTTGTATGAGGGGAAAGGAAATTTAAAATCAGCAGAATCAAGATGTTTGGTCATAAGTTTGGAAGTGAACTTATTATTATTTTTCTTTTTCTTTAAATTCAGAAAAAATTTAATCTTTCCTAACGAGGATTTTCCTATATCAGTTACCATCCATCTCATATTGAAGAGACTGAATTTTGACCACGATCCAACGCAGCTGATTTAATAACGACGTTATAACCAAACCGAAGTAAAAATATTGACAGCCATTTATTATTGAGTGGTTGCATTAACCAATATATATCGTAGCAACGTCAAGAGTGGTATACTTTATTAACGGATGAACTTTTTTTGGTCCGAGCGTAACAGTGTGTGAGAAAACATTTCCTAATCGTAAATAAGAATACTGCCAGTGGTGGGCACCGTTAACCAAAAAGTTAACTTCGTTAACCGCTAATCCGTTAACCAAAAAGTTAACTTCGTTAACCGTTAATCCGTTAATTCGTTAAACATGTAACGGAAGTTACCGATAAACCGTTAACGTTAACTTTTATTATAAAAAAAATGAAAAACACAATATATATATAATTTTATTTTCCCTCTTCTTCTCGTTCTCCATTTTGTCCATGAGATGCATGTTGCCCTTAATGAAAATTAGCATATCAAAGTTTTCATCAGACAGGGATGATCTCTTGGCCCTCAGGATGTCCTTGCCCATAGAGAACAAACGCTCCACTGCAGCACTGGAGGGGATGGCTGTGTTGAACTTGATGAACAAGTCCACCAACACTTGCTCACCCAAGAAGGCAGCATCTTGTGTAAACACATGAGTTCAAGTTCAAATATTTCCACATAAATTAAAATAGTCATCCATAAAATTGAAAGAAAACCAAAAGAAAACGATGCAGACTTATGCCCCTTTTGTCCTGTTGGTACTTAGAAGTTGACTCAATAAATCCTTTATTATTTCACACTTAAAAATAATAAACAAGAACAACAATTGTTTGAAGCATTCTTGAACATTTCAAGAACAAGAAAAAATAAAATAACCCTTACCTTTGTTATTTGGAACAGATATGGCACAGAATATTCGGGAAGTAATTGCACTGAAATTTCTTCGGTCTTCACAGCAGAGATACTAAAGAGTAAACAGCCTCTGGCGCCACACGCTCACATTTACTTCTCAACGCCATCTATTATCTCATAAAGAAACTAATTCACATTGGGACTTCAACCGGCAGATCAACCGGGTGAAAAAATAATTATGAGATTTTAAAGATGTGGTACCTAGAAGTACCGCCAGGACATAAAGGGTTAAGGTGAAAACGCTCCCATTGTAAGACATCAATTGACTTAATTTATGTCATCAAAGTGACATGAGAATTGAAATCTTACCTGATCAGTTTTATGGTTCTTGAAATGTATCAAGGAGACTACTAATAAGGTACTCACAGACATATTATAAATATACATGACTTACTTGACAACGATTATTTTTAAATATTCACTAGCACAAACATGTTGCGCAAGAGACAGACTGCAAATGAAACGATGTAGTTATTTGTTGTAATTGTTACATATATATTATTGAAAGTGCCTTAAAATGCTCGTGATATTTCTTGAAAGAAGTTGAAACATTCAACTCAAATGGCAAATCTTTCCGCCTGATTTTACAGTCGACCATGTTTTGCTCAAACCAATGCCATAAATAACTACCATATTTGGGAAGACACAAATTGTGGCGACGGAAACAAATATATCGCCTGATTTTGTACTGCGGAAATGGAAATTCGTTCATCACTATTAACAGTGGCGGATTAATTGCGCACCTGCTCAGCACTGAAAATAATATAAACTTTTAAACGTTTATTTATGAATTTTTTGGGTTAACGGACTTGAGTTAACGGAAGTTAAATGTAACGGAAGTTAATTAGTCCGATAATGATTTTCAAAGTTAACTTAAAAGTTAAATCGTTAACGAAAAAGTTAACTTCGTTAATTAACGATTAACGGATTAACGGTTTGTGCCCAGCTTTGAATACTGCTGCGTAGAAGAGGCACAATTACCCTTGAGAAGCAACAAAAATTTACACCAGTATAAAACGTGTAGAGAAAGGCACAGCATTTAAGGTCCTTCGTATGACAAACGATAACCGTTCTAGCCCTTTACAGTAATGGCATGAAAATTCATCGTACCATCGGCATAAGATTCTATTAAACAAAGATGGGATCACAACCCAACAACTATCCATTTAAACATCGATATAAAGCCGGAAGGACAACCCAAAACCTCGGCAATAAGTCTTGGATGAAATGCCTACGTTTTGTCGCAGAATCTTCAAATGCAATTTCCATGCTTATTTCCTTCATATGGTATTCGTAAGTGGGCTTGTTAAATACAATATTCTCGTGTAGGCTCATTTAAAAACATTTTCTACTGGATGCAGAATGCAACCTGAATGCGAGTTTAAATATGGGCGACGTGCGTACATAGAAAGTGAAATATAGGCATTTATCATAAGTTTTACTGCATTAACTTTGAATCTAATGACACTTCAAAATACTATCTAAACAAACAACTTACATTATTCTGACGACATTTCAGGACATCTATAGAAATAAGCATCATCCTAGCGAAAAACAATAAGGTATTACAAAATATTACCAAGGTCAAAGACTGAAAACACGAATATAAAATTAGACTGAACGAAATTTGTTCAACAAATTAAAAGAAACCCCAAAAGCCATTCCACAAAACATTATTTGTTTATTTTCATTGAAGAAAAGATATAATTCTTTCATATTACTACAGCATTAAAGGTAAATCCACATCTATAAATGTAACTAAGTTAAGTATATTAAGAAAATGATTTTAATGAAATTACTGAAAGACGCTTATTAAGTAGCTTTTTTTTTGTATATATATATATATATATATATATATATGTGTGTGTGTGTGTGTGTGTGTGTGTGTGTATCCCATGTGAGTTCTTCTGAAACCGGTATTGATTGAAATTCTAGCCATACGCATATTTTAATTTTTATGAGTTAAACCTTGGAAATGAGCGTCTTTATTCAATAAAGTTTAAAAAAAAAGTATTTTTAAGGAGTTCAAGGAAGTTATTTGTGATATATATATATATATATATATATATATATATATATATATATACAAAGAGAGAGAGAGAGAGAGAGAGAGAGATAGAGAGAGAGAGAGAGGCGACAATGCTATTAGATATTGTGGAACATTATGCCCTTCCCCAGGAAATCTGTGAAGCGACTGGAAAACAGAACGTTTTGGGTTTAATTTTAACAAACAACAACGACATACTGTAATAATAAATGAAACGGTAACGCATACAAATTTCTCTGACCATAACCTAATCAATATACAAATAAAGTTAACAACCATGACTACTGTAAAACGCATCCCAGAGAGTCAGAAGAAATATTTGAAGGTTTAAATATAAATTCAAAGAAAGTAGAGTGGGAAAGTGTAAATAAAGATTTAAAGAAATTAAATCAGGAATTGCTACTCCATGAAAAGAATCCAGAAGAAATACAATCTATTATAGGAAACGAAACTAAACCCATATTGCTGAAACGTGTTCCCAAGAAACAAAAAGAAAACGTAGCACCCTCAAAAGAAAAATTAGAATATTATTTTGTCAACGGAAACAAACCGTAAAAAATCTCCTCTGATGCAGTAGTATTGGTCCGTTAAAAGATGGGGCGACCAAGTACACAAATGACAGAAAAAATGAGCGAACTGCTTAATGAACAATTTAACTCTGTGTTCAGCACCCATAAGTCCGAGTTGAAAGTAGAAAATCCAGATGAATTCTTTGATATAGCTACAAATCAGTTAAGAACAAATTCGGACACGAATCTATTGATGGATTCAAAGTTTTTGGAAGGAGACGTAATAAGGCTCCATCACAAATACGAAAAAATTCAGCACCAGAGGAAGACACATAGAGTGCCATGTTTCTCAAGAAATGCAGAGAAGGTATAGACAAGCCACTATACTTACTCTGGAAGAAATCACTCGAAACAGGACAAATTCCACTTTCATTAAAGGATGTAACAGACCCTAAGAACCATCAGCCAGCAGCCCTCACCTCTCACCTTATAAAGTGCTTAGAACGGGTAATTAGAGACAATATTGCTTACTACCTACGAGAGAAGAATTTATTCAATCCGAACCAACATGACTTCAGAGATGGAAGATCATGCCTAACACAGTTATTAGACCACCAAGAGAAAATACTGGAAACATTGTGTGGAAGTCAAAATATAGATGTAATATATACTGATCCTGCTAAAACTTCCGATAAGTGTTATCATGGAATTATAGCCCACAAATTTAAGAACATAGGAATTACTGGAAAGCTGGAACTGGAACAATGACTATTTAGTTTTCTAACCGAAAGAACGCAAAGACTGGTAGTAAATGGAATCAAATCTAAAGTCTCAAAAGTCTTCAATTTTGTCGTTTCCTTTTTATATTAATGATTGCAGACATTAATGCTTATATTAATGACAGTATCGTATCGTCTTTCGCGGATGACACAAATACAGGGTGTACATAAAGTCAGGATCTATTTTTGTGAAGCACTTGGAAATTATATGGAATTCAATCATAAAATGATAAAGTACTAACAATCCTATCCCCGTCGTCTATCAACATGATGGTGCTCCTTGTCACTATGCCAAAATTGTTCAGGATTATCTAAATGGACGTTTTCCAAATCGCTGGATCGGACGCGGAAGCAACCAAAGACCTTGGCCAGCGAGATCACCAGATTTAACCCCTTTAGATTTCTTTGCATGGGGCTTTATCAAATCGCACGTCTATCAGACGAAGATTACGAGTCTTGAAAACTTACGTACACGTATACGAACTGCTGCAGATAACATAACCCCGCAAATGCTCCAGAATGTGTTTAGAAATGCTGCGGAACGATTTGAGCTGTGCAGGGATAATGATGGGCGTCACGTCGAATCCTACTCTTAATTATTTAATAAATGTTACCACTTTATCATTTTATGATTGAATTCCATATAATTTCCAAGTGCTTCACAAAAATAGCAGTGGCGTGAGGTCCATGGAAGCAAGGGAAGCAATGCTTCCCTATTCAAAGAAAGAAGAAAATGCTGTATTATACTTTAAAGTTTAAACAGTTCAATATGTGCTAATAATTTGTACAAAATCATTTTATTATACTATTTATAGCATTTGATTGGTAATCAGGTGGATACATAGTATATACATTGGTTGCCGTTCGTGCAAGAACCTTTAAGAAAGCCGACGCAAAAAATCTCGAGTTGGACAACAATTGACGAAATGCATCCTTTTTCCCAATGACTTTCGCTTCTTTTTTACTGTTACAAATTGTTTCTTTCCATTCTAAAAAACTCATTTAATGTTTAATAATGTAGTATTTATTGAATACAACAAGTTTCATATATAGTTTTTCTACTAAAAAATTCCATGGCCATGTTAAGCGAAAAAGAATATATATTTATCGTTATTTTATCCTTCCCTATGTCAAAAAGGAAGCAATTTAGATTTCGCTGTCCAGATCTTATAGTTAATTTTCTTGAAATATCTGGCAACTTATACGTGCTGCGAAAGGCTTGCAAGTTTAGCTTTAATCTCAATTGAGAAAAAGCTTCTTAAGGATATGAAAACCGATGCCTTTTACGAAGAAATAATAGATATATTTAATAAAAAAGAAAGAAGAATAGAATTAACCTATAAGTAAAGTAAGTAGATGATTATATGTGTTTTGTTTTTATTATATACGAGTATTTTAAAGTTTTATTTTTATTTTATATAATCTTTGTTGTTTTTGCTTGAATTGCTTCCCCTTGACGAAAAATCACCGCACGCCACTGAAAAATAGATCCTGACTTTATGTACACCCTGTATATGCAAGGAAATATCAAAAGAAGGTAACATAGAAAAATTACAAAATGACATTGAAACAGTATTCAAGTGGGCGGAAGACAACAGTATGAGGTTCAACAAAGAAAAATGACAAATTATGGTAAGAACAAAGTGCTACAGAATAAAGGGTACAAAACTCTGCAAGCCAAACATATAACACCAAACCTATCAAACCTATGTGTCCTTCCCGAACAAACAACTTTTGTAAGAAGCGAAATAACAATATAATAGAAAAGAATAATCGTGTTCACTATAGTCTAACGTTGATATGCAACAGAAACTAGAATACAATTTGTTTAAAAATAAATTGACTCTCGATTAATAATGGAATAGTAATAAAAATCTAGGATTAAGTGAACATTACTGTACTCTATTACTCGTTCATTCCTCGTGTCTAATCTAGAATTAAATGTACATTACTTGTTTATTAATTGTTTATTTATCGTGTCTATTATTACGTGTTTATTTATTTGTATAATATTAGTATCATATCTTCAGTCATGACTTTTTATTTGTTTTATATCTATAATAATAATAATAATAATAATAATAATAATAATAATAATATTGAAATAATTAAAAAAAATAAAATAATAATAATAATAATAATAAAAAAATTGATATATACTTTATAGTTAATAATTCTTATTCATGATTTACAGTATACATTATTAATAATAACTATATTTTAAATTTTTAATTACGAGCCCAGTAAGGCCTAAAGCTAAGGGGTCAAATTAAATAAAATAAATAGTCCAATTTCAAACTTATTTATTTTATGTTAAAATTATTGTAACAACAAAAATTGTAAAAATTGTATTTATTTTATCAGTAAAGTTTATTCAATTGAATTCAATTGAATCGATATTATTTAGAAATGTTGCAACTTCTCGTTCAAATGATTCTCATTATATACTCATGGTCAGTATTTTAGGGATGCAGAATTTATAGCGAGAGAAGCAGGAAGCCCTTTCATTAAATCTTATAACTACCATAATTAAATTAGTCTTGGATTGAATGGATTTAAGGCTCTCCTCAAGATGCTTACGATTTATGGCGTCTTCTTGGCTGACCAACAATAAGATTACTTTCAGTTTATATGAACACGAGTAGAAGTAGGCCTCAGTATAAAGCATTCATAAGATAGTGTAAACGGAAAGAATGTTCTCCACATTAGCTTAAAAGTGTAAGAGACTAACTTAATGATAATAAAAAAATGGAAAATCGTTATAATGCAAACGGGTGCCAAGAATGCCCTCCTATCAACGATCGATTGGATATGTAGAGCGGCAGAAGCTGTAGATTTGTAGACACTATTCAAACATTCTTACTAGCGTAGGTAGGTTTAATCGTACAATCTAATTTGTAATGGAACGCCCTTGGGAGAGGACAATGAATATGCTCGGACTTCAGACCTGAAATTAAGAGTCTGATTAAAGAGTTAAAGATTGGCTAATTTCTCGGTACAGATGTCTTATCAAATAAACGTAACTTACGCTAATAATGTGGCTCGCGTAATTCTTTGTATCTCATTGCTTTTCTCAGCCATACTTTTATGAATTTATGAAAGTATGTATATCGTGGGGCATTTTCCCCAGCAGTAATTGCAAAACTATTGCTGTTGCCTCCGTCTTCCGAAGATTACTTGAAAATTTTTACAGTATGTCGATTGAATGATATTTTACAACATCTTATCATTTTGTTTTCAAAAGATTCCTCTAGAGTCTAGACACATTTATATATGACAATATATGACTAAATATTTTATCTAAATATATGATAAAACGAATCTCAATATTTTATTTAAGAAATTAGAAGAACGAATGTTCCCATATACTGAAATTTGGTGCGCCTACCAAACTTTTACAGTAGATGAGGTAGTTATTTTTTCCGGAATGTTTTGGATCCTCATGCGGTGGTGGAGAGAGTGCTTTGCTCTTTCCTCTGCTCTTTAATAAGTATATTAATGGCTCAATTACTTCACTTAACGAGGCTGAAGTAGGTTATTGTATAGATAATATAAGGTTAAATAACCTAGTCTATGCTACTGATATGGTGTTAATAAGTCTGAATTATCTGATAGAAATTGCGAATTATATTCGCAGAACCACGACATTGATTTCAGTGTTACCATTCTAAAAGCTCAAATCAGATAACTTATATTATTTTGAAAATGAAAGTTGAGGTAATAAAGTACAGTAAGTACCATTGACTCTAAATATTTGGGTCTCTCCTTGAGTGATGACTCAGACAAAACAATATTCAAGTTTCTGTGCTAAAGCTAACAATAATAAGGAACTTCAGATTCTATGCGAGTGAAGCTAAAGCCTGTTTTGTACTTTTTGCAATAATATTTATGGGCAGCAACTTTGGGATAACTACCAAAAGATTGCCTTGCAGAACTCTCAAATTATTTTGTAAGAGGTCCTTTACAATATTGCATAAATTATATCCAAGTTGCTCAGCTTCACAGATGTTTGCTAGGCACGATGTCACGAGCATCTCGAAGGTAACAAGACGAGCTTAGTACTCATCATCTAATTATCGAAGCTCTTCATCAGTCCTACCATGTGTCATCTAAGCGATAGGCTTCATGGTACGAAAATACTTGTCTGTATAACGTTATATAAATAATATTATCTTTCATTTTCATTTTTAGTATTATTTTGCTTTTGCTTTTTTATTTTACTATTATTATTATTATTATTATTACTAAACAATTTTTGCCTTAAATAGATTCATACTTCTTCCTCTTACAATATATGGCGGAACTAGATTCAAAAGACGCAAAGATTAATAAATTAGAACAAGAAACAAAAGACTCGCAAAAAGAAACAACTAACCTTAAACAACACGTCAACACCCTGAATGAAAAAATATGTACACTGAAAAATTTTGTTGAAGACCAGAAGGATATAAACGAGAAACTCTATAGTGAACAAAGACAAGAGACCCATAAAGATATCTTCTTCCTCGTGGGTCCCGGTGTCCCAGAGGGAAGCCAGAAGGAAAATGCTAACATAGTAGTCACAAAATATCATCACCCAGGCGCATCGACTGGGAGGGTTCAGCAATGATGGTGATAAAAGACTAATTAAATTTAAGCTTTGTGATCCCCACTGGAAGTTTGAAATTAGAAGTGCCTTCATACAAATTAAACCCAATATATTCATCAATGAATCGCTTTGTAATTACAGAAAAGAAATATATAACAAACTAAAGCTTAAGAAAGAAAAACTCAGAAAGAACCGTTACGTGAGAGAAGGGAAGATCTATGTTCGGAAAAGCGCGGTGGGAAAGAAAGTCATTGTACTAAATCTGATTACGATAATTTCCGTCAACACATACAAATAACTGAGCCTTCAGCGTAACTCAAGGTATAGTCCGTTAAAAATTGTCATAGTACTATAATCCCATTAAATTATTTACATAATTGTAGTAAAACTCAATATTTTATTTATATACCGAAAATAATTTTTAACTTCCATTCTTCTTTCACTTCTGGATTATTATTAATATTATTACTCACTTCTATTTATGTTTTACTGATATTTATAATTTTCTTAGTCTTATTCTTAGATCTGTGAGTGAAATGATTGAGTCTCAGAACACAATAAATAGCAACTATTTGCGAATAGGTAGTTTCTTAAATGAACCACATAGCAACGAAAACGTATCTTTTTTGAACTTAAATATTAGAAGTCTTCCAAATCACTTTCATGAGTTGACAAATTTACATGCATTATACTGACCGAAACCTGGTTAAATGAAAATAAGTCATTTTTTTCAATATACCGGGCTACGCGAACCACCATATACAGTATACACAGAAATAACAACAGAGGCGGCGGAGTAAGCCTTTTTATGGACATTAATCATAAAAGTAAACGTATCGAACAATTAATGGGCGTAAATGATCATTCTGAAACCTTTGCAGTTGAAGTTATATAAATAACATCTATTCAATATTATGCACCTACCGATCACCAAACGGTAACTTGCCAACATTTATTGCAATCATAGATAAAGCGTTAACTCCTAATCACACGAGCAATAACTACATTATTACCGGAGATTTACATATCGATCTTGTTAAAATAAATTCTAATAATAATACTTATTCCTTCTACAATCTCGTTACTGCAAATGGCTCTAATTTAACCATAACTAAACCTACAAGGCCGCTTTACTTTAGTGATAGGGAAGGTCACCAGTCCACTTTTCTCTAAATTTTATATTTTTCTAATAGCCAGAAAAGCCAGCAGATCAACAAATTCACAAAAGAAAGCAACCATCAAAATTTTGAGTTTCACATCCCGAGACCAATGCGCCAAAATCTTGAAATTTAAGTACTTTGTGTTTTAGCATATAAATTTTGGGGGGATAAATTGGGATTAATACAGTCCACTAACTATCGGTATCATTATCTACAAAGTTGTTAATAATAGAAACTATACTTCGCCCATTCACAGGGCGATTACCACATCAGACCAACGACAAACATAATACAAGGCTTTCCAATGATTTCATACACAAACCAAATTATTCACTGCAAATTGCAGGAAATGCTCTCACCTATAAAGGAGCAGCTACCTGGAACTCTATATCTATAAATGTCATTGAAGCACCATCATTAATTTCGTTTCGTAAATCACTAAAACAATATTTTATTAATTCCTATTAATGTACAACCTCCCAGTTACATATATACTGTATATATATGTATATACGGTACGTATGTTGTTGTGTGTATATATATATATATATATATATATATATATATATATATATATATATGATGAATAAAACCACGAAGGAAAGGAAACACAAAAAGGTGCTCAAGCGCTTTCGTCTAATGACATCCTCAGGAACACTGAAGTACATAAAAGGTTACGGCCTATATATAGGTTACAGAAAGAAAAAAAAATAAATAACATACATACACACAAACATATATATATATATATATATATATATATATATATATATATACATACATATTTGTAAGGAAAAATATCGATTTTTAGCACAAGATCAAATGAATTATAAAAATACAAATTTATACTGGAAATCTGCCCGGGTTTTAACACTTTGCCTTTTAGAGTCAAGTTTCGATATATATAAAAATAAAATGAAGATTAAAAGTTAATAAAGTAGCATACAAGTTTACCAAAGATTTAGCGTCCTACCCTTTTTATCTAAATTTGTTTTGAAGGAATTCAAAACAACAGGATCGAGTTGAAAAAGACCTTTGCTTATGTTGAAGTTATTTGAAAGTTGGATAATGGCATACTCAAGAATATTTCTATTAACAATTTTGCTAGAATGAAATAAAACTGAAGCATTATTCCAATCAATACAGTGGGATAACTCTGACAAATGGACAAAAAGAGCACTGGACAACTGTCCTGTTCTAACGGAATATTGATGCTGTTTTATACGTGTGTGCAAATCCTTTCCCGTCTGACCTATGTAAAAGGAATCACATTGTTTACACCCAATTTTATAGATAATGCCTGAATTATTGGTAGGGCTATTTTTTACTATGATATTTTTCACAATATTGTTATATGAAAATATCATGTGTTTGTGTGTATGTATGTTATTTATTTATTTATTTTTTCTTTCTGTAACCTATATGTAGGCCGTAACCTTTTATGTACTTCAGTGTTCCTGAGTATGTCATTAGACGAAAGCGCTTGAGCACCTTTTTGTGTTTCCTTTCCTTCGTGGTTTTATTCATCATAAATATTTTTCACGTGTTACTTTCGTGAAATAATTTTCGTATAAGGGTGATCCAGAGAAATGGGACCCAAAAGAAACCCCTGTAACTCTTAAAGTATAAGTCCTTTTATAAAATCATACGCATCATTCGAAAGAGGATAGTTACAAGTTTGTGCAGGATTGTATAGGTTTTGACAATACAATACAAGACAAGATAAGATACAAAACAAAATAAAAGTGTTAGTTAAAACTAACCCTTCAAGATGACTGCATGGACTGTGGAACAGCTGCGTTTCATAACTGAGCAATATTATGAGCATGGAAGAAGTGTAGTTTCAGCTCTTAGAAGGTGATTTTGACATCTGAAAATTTGTCTTGAAAGATCTTTGAGCTGAAACTACACTTCTTCCATGCTCATAATATTGCTCAGTTATGAAACGCAGCTGTTCCACAGTCCATGCAGTCATCTTGAAGGGTTAGTTTTAACTAACACTTTTATTTTGTTTTGTATCTTATCTTGTCTTGTATTGTCAAAACCTATACAATCCTGTACAAACTTGTAACTATCCTCTTTCGAATGATGCGTATGATTTTATAAAAGGATTTATACTTTAAAAGTTACAGGGGTTTCTTTTGGGTCCCATTTCTCTGGATGGGAAATAGACAGATGTGTGTGTGTGTGTGTGTGTGTGTGTGTGTGTGTGTGTGTGTGTGTGTGTGTGTACACTGCAATTTGTAAATATAACTAAACAAAAAATTGCAGTCCTTCTTTTAAAAATTAAAGAGGTCTATTATACACATAAAATTCGCTGTCTTAAATCGGGTGCAATCACGTTATATAAATTATATTTTAAAAGCTTCCATTATATTACAATATACATAAGATGTATTTCATTTATCTGTATCATTGTACCACTGTATGATAATTATTATTATTATTATTATTATTATTATTGGTATTTCAACATGTATCGTTTACCTATTGTTTATCACTTCTTCTTTTTTCTCTATTATTTTTAAGATTGTCTCAGTTTTCATTTGTAATGACAGAAATTAATTACATGCAGTTTTGTTTTATTTCCATTATTTCTATTTATTTTCTTATTTTCTGTCGTAAAAATTGAAATAAATCTCAAAGATTTTTTCCTGTAAAGCTCTCAGGCTTCCCAACGGCAAATTCAGATAAGAATGCTTCGTCTCATTAAACAACTTGCCACTAAAAATACAAAATTTAACGTTAATGCCAACATTGAGTAAACCTAAATGGACGTGATGCGTACCTTAAGAAATGTATTCTTTCTGAATAAAGACTGCTTTGTTTTGTTTTGTATTATCCGTACAGTGGAAAATTATTTTTCTGGCAATAAATTATTTTTATTTATATATATATATATATATATATATATATATATATATACACATTTAACTGCAAACACGCAGTATAATTAACGTAAAGAACGACGCTTGTATAGGAGATATTCCGCGCAAGACGAGAGAGAGAGAACGAAACAAATGAAAAAATGAGGTAACCACCCTGGAATCGAACCCGGGATCTTCTGATTGCCGGTCAGATGCGATAACCATTACACCATGGGCCTCACTCTTCCAAATTCCGTAATTCTTCTACATACTCGCAGAAACCAATGCCCCAAGGGGGCACCTCCCGCATGCCGTAACATTATATAAATTTAACTGCAAACACGCAGTATAATTAACGTAAAGAACGACGCTTGTATAGGAGATATTCCGCGCAAGACGAGAGAGAGAGAACGAAACAAATGAAAAAATGAGGTAACCACCCGGGAATCGAACCCGGGATCTTCCGATTGCCGGTCAGATGCGATAACCATTACACCATGGGCCTCACTCTTCCAAATGCCGTAATTCTTCTACATACTCGCAGAAACCAATGCCCCAAGGGGGCACCTCCCGCATGCCGTAACATTATATACATTTAACTGCAAACACGCAGTATAATTAACGTAAAGAACGACGCTTGTATAGGAGATATTCCGCGCAAGACGAGAGAGAGCGAACGAAATAAATGAAAAAATGAGGTAACCACCCGGGAATCGAACCCGGGATCTTCCGATTGCCGATTTGGAAGAGTGAGGCCCATGGTGTAATGGTTATCGCATCTGACCGGCAATCGGAAGATCCCGGGTTCGATTCCCGGGTGGTTACCTCATTTTTTCATTTGTTTCGTTCTCTCTCTCTCGTCTTGCGCGGAATATCTCCTATACAAGCGTCGTGTTCTTTACGATATATATATATATATATATATATATATATATATATATATATATATATATATATATAAATAAATATATATATATATATATATATATATATATTATATATATATATATATATATATATATATATATATATATATATGTCATCGGAAAGTGTAATGAGACCGCATCAATTGATGTTAATTTAAGAAAAAGATACGAAAGTACTTTAACCCGACTGGAATATCAAATAGAGAAAAG
>JAJOZX010001428.1:550000-620000 GCA_023014485.1 Bathynomus jamesi | reverse complement strand
TCTATTAGTCGACTGACTTTAAGATAGATACCTTTGGTGTTAATCGTAGGAAAAGAAAATTTCATCCAAATGTCTTCAATATCTTTTACAACAACTCTGTAACAATCATTAGCAGTTGCTGATCCTTTTGATTTAGCTTCTTCACGACGGCGCACAAAAAGGTAGTGTCTCACAACATCTGCTTTTGAATGAGTCATGGCTGCTGGGAATTCCAGAGGATTTCCAAAGGCTGCATTTGAGGACTTGCTTCTAGTAGTCATAGTTTATATTCAGAAGTAAAATCAAATTATACAGTATGTAATTTATAATTTATGATAATTCAAATTATAATTAAAGCAAATGCAAATTCTTTCTATTTATCTGAAACATAAAAAATATGAAGCAGTAAACAAACAACTTATCATGTAACATATAACAACATTAATCATGCAAATATGAAGGTAAAAAAGGAAGGAGGGGCATGTGATAGGGGTAGTAGGGTAGTACATGCTTGATTTTTTAATATTTTGTTAAAGTGATAAAGAAAAGCCTTCTCACATAGTGTACTTTTAAAGAAATAACATTTTTCCCCATTTAAATATATGCAAATATGAGGGTAAAAAAGGGGGGGGGGGTATGTGCTAGGGGTAGCAGGGGTAGCACATGCTTGATATTTTAATATTTTGTTAAGATGATAAAATGAAACTTCTCACAGAGTGTACTTTTTAAGGAATAAAAAAATTCCCATTTTCGACTCGGCCTAATATATATACAGGGTCTGTCAAAAAAAACTAAGCCAATTTGAAATCTCTATAAAATGCACAATTTGATAGAGATTTCAAATATGTTTTTACACTAAATAAATAAAAGGCTCATAAATAATCTGTGATAATTTTATAACTTTATTTTAAATATTTTAGGAGTTATGCGGTTATTTCTACAGATTGCGAAAATTTCAGTTTTTCTCATTATGTAATATCTTCTTTTTTCTCTTTTTCAGAATTTGTTTAGATTTAAAATTTTTCGTGAATACCTCTAAATATGCCATTCTCACATGAAGATAAAATAATTATAAAGCATTATAGAGTTGAAAAAGGTTATAGTGCAAGGAAATTACTTTCTGAATTTGATTATAAAGGATGGACTAGATCGGGTTTAGATTACTTATTGAGAACTATCGATGAAACAGGAAGCATTGAAAGGAAGGTTGGTAGTGGGCGACCAAAATCAGTTAGAGTAGATGAAAATATTCAGAAAGTGGAGGAACGTATCCTTAGTCAAGACGATCGACCTGGTAGCCACATGACACCTGCTCAAATATCAAAAGAACTAGAAATATCAGAATCAAGCGTAAGAAGGATTATTAAATCTGATCTGCAATTTAAACCATTTAAAAGAGTTGGCAGAGAGGTACAGAGAGGGGCAGAAGGCGTTGCACATGGTTTTTATTGACTTGGAGAAGGCATATGATAGGATACCACGGCAGGAAGTTTGGAGATGCTTAAGGGAAAAGATGGTACCGGAGAAGTATGTTAAACTGATCAAGGGGATGTACAGGGGAGTAACAACTAAGGTGAGGAGTAGCGTGGGTGTGTCAGAGAGCTTTGGGGTGGAAGTTGGTCTGCACCAAGGATCAGCTTTGAGCCCCTTCCTTTTCAATGTGGTATTCGATGTGTTGACGGACAGGATTAGAGGGGAGGCGCCGTGGTGCATGATGTATGCAGACGATGTTGTGTTGAGTGGGGAGACGAAAGAGGAGGTGGAGCAGCAGTTGGAAAATTGGAGAGAGGCGTTGGAAAGTAGGGGGATGAGAATTAGCCGAAAGAATACTGAATATATGAGATGTGATGTGCAGCAGGACCGAGGAGGGGAAGTGACATTGAGTGGAGAGCGTGTTAAGACGGTGGAGTATTTTAAATACTTGGGGTCAACAGTGGATGCAGAGGGGGGAGCAGAGAGAGAGATAAACTGTAGAATACAGTCGGGGTGGAAGAACTGGAGAGACGTATCAGGGGTGCTCTGTGATAAGAGGGTCCCAGTGAAACTGAAGGGAAAGGTATTCAAAACAGTGGTGAGGCCGGCAATGTTGTATGGAATGGAGACTGTGCCAATGAAGAAGAGCAATGAAAGAAAAATCGATGTGGCTGAAATGAAGATGTTGAGATGGATGTGTGGAGTGACGAGGAGGGATATGGTCAGAAATGAGCATATAAGAGGGACAGTGAAGGTGGCGGAAGCATCTAAGAAGGTGCAGGAGGCCAGACTGAGGTGGTATGGATACGTCAGGAGAAGAGAGGAGGAGTATGTGGGGCGCAGAGTGCTGGAGATGGAGTTGCCGGGACGGAGAAGAAGAGGAAGACCGAAGACGAGATGGAGGGACTGTGTGGTGGCGGACATCAGGGAGAAGGACTTGGAGGAAGACGTGGTATACGACAGAGGAGAGTGGAGAAGACGAACCAAAAACAGCGACCCCATGTAAAGATGGGATAATAAGCTGCGGAAGAAGAAGAAGAAAAGAGTGCATGGACAAAGATTGTCAGAAGTAAACTGTCAGAAAAGAGTTGAGAAATCCAAACGTATTTTACATATAATAACTGAAGATAAACTTTCCAAGACATTTTTTACGGATGAAAAACGTTTTACGGTACAGCCACCAAGAAACTCACAGAATGACTGGGTTTATTCTGATGTTGCGAAGAAAAATGAAATCCAAGATGAAAGACTGTACGCAACAAGGAGTCACTTTTCTTCTAGCGTCATGGTTTCTGTTGGAGTGTCCAAGTTGGGAAAAACTTCAATATTTTTTATTGAGCCAGGAGTGAAAATTAATGCTCAATATTATTCAAATACCCTGCTTGAGAAAATGCTTCCAGAAATGAGAAACTTGGCTAGTTAAGGTTACTTTATTTTTCAACAAGATGGTGCAACATCACATACTGCCAAAACAACCATCGAATATTTGAAAAAGAATGTGCCTGAATTTCTGGAACCGAATAATTGGCCACCTAACAGCCCTGACCTAAACCCTGTAGACTACGGAATATGGGAAAACTTAGCAGAGAGAGTGTATAGGAACAGAATAAGGGATGTCAATCATTTGCGTGAGTTGATTATCGCAAAATGGGCAGAGCTCCCTCAAGAGCAAATAAATCGAGCAATAGACGAATTCAGACCAAGATTTTAAAAAGTGATAGAAATACAAGGGAATCATATTGAACAGTTCTTTTAATTTTATTAAACTAAAAATTATCTACAGTATATCGTAAAAAAAAAAAAATTTTCATGTTAAGTAGGAGAATCTCACTTTTTAGTTAATTACTAATAAAATTAACAATTCTGAAAATATCGTCATAAAAATTTAAAGGATAATAGTTGATTACCTATACTTTATTGTGTAAAAAATTCAACTTAATTAGATTTATTTTAATACAGGTTTGAATTTGTCTTAGTTTTTTTGACAGACCCTGTGTATACTGTGTATATATATATATAACCTTTGGTTAGCTTCCGCCCGAATTGTTCATTCTGACGAAGGTCAAGCTTTTCACTCCACCTTAGACCTACAGTTTAACGTGGAATCCGAACCACGCCCCATCAGCAGCCCGGCGTCTTAACCACTAGGCCACCTAGGGTACCCATTTATCTACCAACCACTTTCTTTATTGTGTGGAAGGATGAACAGCTGGGTTTTGCTGCGCGCCGCTGCCGTCGGGTCTCAAACCCGGGGCCGATGGATGGTTTCGTAGTCAGCGACGCTAACCACTACACCACCGATATATATTCCCCATTTCACGGAGGTCAAGTTTGTCGCCCCTCCTCTCAAAAGAAAAGAGGAGAGAGAGATACACCATTATTTACACTTGGAAAATAATGGAGAAACTAGTCCCTAATCTTATTCTGAACCCTGTAACTGCCCAAACAACAGTGGAAAGTAGAAAAGGAATACTGTGTCGTGTTCCCAAATTATAGACTAGACAGGGAATATCCTTAACCCTGAAGAAAATAGTTTTGTTGTGATAGGACCAAAACTGTTTAATCAGCTGCCCAAAGACTTAAGAAACACGAGTGGTGTTGCAGTGGACATCTTCAAAAGAAGACTAGACGCCTGGCTCAGAACAATCCCCGATAAGCCGGGCGTACCTGGCTATGTGAGGTGGAAAGTACAAGAAACCAACTCACTACTTCACCAAGCCAACTCGAGAGAAGGGGCGACAAGCTTGACCTTCGTGAAATGAGGAATCATCGCGCGGAACATTTGAAAGGTTGAAAGGTATATTGATTCCACAAAGGAATACGCTCAGTATATTTAGGTTTGGTTACCATAAAAGTGGTGTTTTGGTTTGATATAGGTAGTGATCTGCAGTACAACCAAACTAACACGCTCGTTGCCAAGCGAGTTTGAAACATGTTTATGCCATCGAGAAAATTAGATGGAGAAGACATCAAACAAAATGTAAACAACGTCTGATGACTTATATTATCAAATGGGTTATAAAGTAAGTGACAGCGTGACTGATGAGAAAACATTCTACCTGAACGATTACGCCATAAAATATACGGCAGCGATGCATATAATCTGAAGTTAAATATATTATACAACCTTTAAATTTCAAATTAAACGCGTAATTATTTTATTGCATCTGAAAACAGTCAATATGAATCTGGGTAACTTTTATAAAATTTTATTTAATATTGCCTTTCAACTGATTTTCCGTCCGTTGCTTATTAGATTGACACAACACTTATTCACTAATTTCATTTAAGACACAATTTTAGTATAGTAGAGTAACTTGTTAATATATATATATATATATATATATATATATATATATATATATATATATATATATGACGACTAATGGTCACAATTACCACCTCTGAACCTCTAGTCTCTCAAAAGAAGACGTGATCCATACGTAATAATATATACTCGTACATATAAGGAAAATACTTAAAGGCTATGTTCCAAATTTCGGGAACAGAATAAAAATACACTGTTCCAGCTGCTGTGGAACATGAGGTTATGAAAATGAAGATAGAAAACACTCTCAGAATACGGGGCCCAAAACTCTTTAACGTGCTACAAACAAAACAAAAAATAAATAACTAAAAAACTGAGAGACCTTCATCACACCAACCTAATTACAGTCAAGCACCCAAGTGGACAGGTTCGTGTGCAAAGTTCCTGACTAGCCATGCTTAACTGACTACGAGGGCAAAATAAGAGTTGAAAGCAATTCTCTGCTTCATCAAATCCTCCAGATGAGACAGGATGCTGCAGAGGGATCGAAGTGACTGGTTAATCTTATATACAGTATATATATATATATATATATATATATATATATATATATATATATATATATATATATATATACGAGGAGTGATCAAAAAGTATCGATAATTTTATTGCTACGGACAAATGAATGTCAATAAGAAATAACCGTTTACATATGTGAGTCTTCCTGCCCTCTGGCGTCTGCAGTCTGAAGCAAAATCTGCTACCATGAGTCAGTAGTTGGTTGGAGCGCTTAAAAGGAGGATGTGTTTTTGCAGTACGTATAAATCTCTGAAATGGAACAACGCGCGTTCGGAGACGAATGAAATGATTAAAACAGCTTTTGGAAATGATGTTCTCAGTGTAGCTAACGTTTACAAATGGCACAAAAAGTTTAAAAATGGAGAAACATCGTTTGAAGACAATGAACGCAGTGGCCGCCCTTCCACTTCTCGTACGGATGAAAATGTCCAACAGATTCGATTTCTGGTACGAGCAAATGTTTCTCCATTTTTAAACGTTTTGTGACATTTGTAAACGTTAGCTACACTGAGAGCATCATTTTCAAAAGCTGTTTTAATCATTTCGTTCGTCTCCGAACGCGCGTTATTCCATTTCAGAGATTTATACATACTGCAAAAACACACCCTCCTTTTAAGCGCTCCAACCAACTACTGACTCATGGTAGCAGATTTTGCTTCAGATTGCAGACGGCAGAGGGCAGGAAGACTCGCATATGTAAACGGTTATTTCTTATTTGCATTCATTTGTCCGTAGCAATAAAATTATTGATACTTTTTGATCACTCCTCGTATATATATATATATATATATATATATATGTATATATATATGTGTGTGTGTGTGTGTGTGTGTGTGTGTGTGTGTATATATATATAGAGGGGGTCCCGCATCTTAAGGTACCTAGGCGCCAAAATTAAAATTCGCCAGAAATTGCCTTCAAAGTTCAGCAATATTCTCGCAATAGTATCTCTGTTATTAATGATGAGTTTTTGGAATAGATTTTCATATTTTATATTTTATATATATATTTTTTAATTTTTTAATTTTTTTATTATGCCGAACTTTGGGTGAACTTTTGGCTGGCGATAGAGGTGAAAAAAGTAGTTCGCTTCATGAGGTTTTCAACCATACTTCTAGTGTCGTAAGGTCATTATAACCCAAACCACGCGATAGAGGAAGGGTGAAAATAGTGATATCCATCAAAAACACGTTTTCACCTGTGGTGGCGCTTAGGTATCTTAAGACGCGCGACCCCTCATATATATATATATAAGATTAACTTCAGTCAGTTCGACCCCCCTGCAGCATCCTGCCTCATCTGGAAGATTTAATGAAGCAGAGAATTGCTTTCAACTCTCATTTTGCCCTCGCAGTCAGTTAAGCATGGCTAGTCAGGAACTTTGCACACGAACCTGTCCACTTGGGTGCTTGACTGTATTTAGGTTGGTGTGATGAAGGTTCCTCAGTTCTTTAGTTATTCACTTTTTGTTTTGTTTGTAGCACGTTAAAGAGTTTTGGGCCCCGTATTCTGAGATTGTTTTCCATCTTCATTTTCATAACCTCATGTTCCACAGCAGCTGGAACAGTGTATTTTTATTCTGTTCCCGAAATTTGGAACATAGCCTTTTTAAGTATTTTTCTTAGATGTATATATGTTATTATGTATGGATCACGTCTTCTTTCGAGTGACTAGAGCTTCAGAGATGGTAATTGTGACCATTAGTCGTCATTTTTTTTGGTTTCCTCTTTTTTAGGCAAAGATTTTTATATGGCCTCTCTCTATGTTCGTAATGTTTTCTGTGAGGGCTTGTGAGTACTGAACAATACTCAGTTATTGGTACGACTAGACTCTTCTATAATTTTAGCATGATTTAAGCTCTTCTGCTGTGGGAGCCCTTTCAGATTGTAGGAGATTGTAGACACCAATCGACCAGGGAAGTACTCCGGGGTGGATGTTAGGCAGGAGTCAGGGAGTGCTGGAACTCCCGTTTCTCCTGTCACTGTCCTCCTTAGCTGATCTCTTTCCGTGTCTCATCTACCCTGTGAGCAGTCCAGCATGCTCTGAAACACACACTTCTCCCCCTATTCCTCACTACACATACATGTATCTTACACACATTGAGCTTTGGAGACCTTGTTTTTGGCTCTCTCTGTCTTCTGTGGAGTGGTCACTTTTGCGGCACTCGCCCTTAGCACCCTCCTTTCTACATAAAAAAAATATAATTCGCGTTATTTTTCTAGCTGTTGTGATTTTAATGTTAGTGCTCTCTGAATTCTGTATCCGATGACATTATTACTACAAAATGTCTGTCTTGTAGGTTTGGAATTATCTGCTTATCTCTATAGCGTTTTATATCCCTTATTCTGTGGTTCCTTGTTATATTTTGTGAGTTGGAATTTTTCTTTGTTGAACTTCAAATTGTTGTCTTTCGCTCACTTTAATAATGTAGTGATGTCATTTTGTAATTTTTCTATGTCACCTTCAGTTGAGAGTTCTTTTCAGAGCTTTGCGTTGTCCGCGAAGCAAGATACGACAACTGGCTTTAATGTCTGATTCTATGTCTATAGTCATTATTATAAACAACAAAGGAAATAAACCTGTTCGATGTGGGACAGAACTGATGATTTCTGAAACTTCAGATTTAACTCCATTTACTAATACTCTTTGTGTTCTCTGGGTCAGAAAATTAAATATCCATCCTCCCAGCTTTCCAGTAATTCCTGCTTTCTTAAGTCTATGTACTATAGTCCCATGATCACATTTATTAAGGGCTTTAATAAAATCGGCTTATGATACAAATATACTTTGGCTTCGACACAATGATTCCAGTACTTTCTCTTGGTGATCTAACAGCTCTGATAATAATCGTGAGCTATTAGCTCTGATAATCGTGATCTATCAGCTCTGATAATTAATCGCGATCTATCAGCTTTTAATCCATGTTGGCTCGGATTGAATAATTCCTTGTCTCGCATTTAGTAAGCAATTTTGTCTCTAATTACAATTCCGAAGCACTTTATAATGTGGGAGGTGAGTGCTGCTGGCCGAAAATTCTTAGGTATTGCTCTGTTACAACCCTTGTTTATCGGAGCAATATTTGCATTCCTTAATGAGAATGCGATTTGTCCTTTGTCGAATGTTTTTCTTCATATAATAAGATTTGTGGCTTGGCTATACTCTCTTTGTTGAATTTCCTCGTATTTGTTGTACAACATTAATTATATCCCTTTTAGAGAATTCACACTCATTTTGTGTGTGGTGTGTGTATATATATATATATATATATAATATATATATATATATATATATATATATATACTTTTTACGCAGGAAGGAGAGTCCAAGGGCGAACGCCCACAAAAGCGCCCTCCCCCCACCATACAAGAAGATAGCCAAAATCAAGGTCCAGGACCGTACGCCTTTCTAGAGTTGAGCCCAGATAGGGCAGAAAGAATATCTTTGGAAGAGATTTTAATTTCAGACATAATAAAGTTAGAGGGAGGAGGAGATGGAGAACGGCACCGGAATCGTCCATAGTTGAGTTGGAAACGAAAGTTTCAGCGAAGAGTTCAGCTTTGTCAGGAGAAGAGACGGCAACTGAGCGGTCGGAATGGAAAAGAGGAGGGAAAGAAGAGGAAGTAAAGTTGTTGAAGAGGTTCTTAGCTAAATGCCAGAAAGAGCGAGAAGAATTAGAATTGGATAAGTTTCCACATTTTTGTCGGATGAAGGAATTTTTGGTGAATCGAAGAACAGATTTTGCACGATTCTGGGCAGAAATATAAGCTGAGTGAGAGTCAGGAGTTGGATGGCGTCAGTACGTTCTGAAAGACTCCTCTCTGCTGCTGGTAGCATTAGAATAAGTAA
Organism: Bathynomus jamesi; assembly: GCA_023014485.1. Taxonomy (NCBI): domain Eukaryota; kingdom Metazoa; phylum Arthropoda; class Malacostraca; order Isopoda; family Cirolanidae; genus Bathynomus; species Bathynomus jamesi. The sequence continues at coordinate 610,855 of JAJOZX010001428.1, read as the reverse complement.
AGTTAAACCAAAGTTTTTGGCATTAGTAGTAGGAATAGAATATGGAATGTACGCCTCCATGCCTGAGATAATCACCTCCGTGATGCGCTCAGCACACTCGGAAGGGCCCCGGCCACGGAAGCAGTAATCATTCCATGGGAAATCACAGAAGTACTGCCTAAGGGCCTCCCAATCAGCGGTGCCGAAGTGCCAAAGGCCGAATTGGAGCAATAGGATAGGAAACAGATATAAGATTGTGGTCGGAGGAGCCCAACGGAGAAAAAAGTTTCGCAGAGTAAAAAGAAGGATGAGAGGCCTAACTCCAAGGCGATCGGGGGATATGAGTAGGGGGTCTGTACAATCTACTCTAGGTCACTCAGAAAAGAAAAGTTGTAAGCTAGTTCACCAGGGATGTTAGTGAAATGTGAGGAAAGCCAAAGGTGGTGGTGAGCATTGAAAACTCCTAAAATGGAGATTTCAGCAAAGGGAGAGCGGGATAGAATGTATTCCACATTAGAAGTGAGGTAGTCGAATTTTTTATAGTCAGTAGAATTAGGAGAAAGGTAAACAGCTCAGACGTATTTAGTTTGAGATTGGCATGTAAGCCGTAGCCAGAGAATATAGAATTCGGAAGATTCGAGTTTGGGAATACGAGAACAAGTTAGGTTATTGCGTACATACATGCAACATCCACCTTTGGAGAGAAATTGAGTATAATGAAAGTAATAGGGGTACAGAAAAGGGGTTGCTGTCAGTGGTCCCAGACATCTGAGTTTCAGTGAGGAAAAGAATATGAGGTTTAGAGGAGGAGAGGTGGTGTTCAACAGACTGAAAATTTGAGAAAAGGCCACGAATGTTGCAGAAATTAATGAAAAGTGAGTCAAGCAGAGGCCCAGAACATCTCGAATGGGCGGTAGCAGATCCAGCCCCTCTGCCCGCTGCAGGGGAGCCAGAAGTAGGAACATTTATGGTCCCCTTCCCAGGGAACTCTGAGGCTCTTGAATTGATGCCAATTTTTTTAATTTTTAAAGATTATGTAGTGTCTAAGATGCATGTATATGTAGTGAGAAATAGGGAGTGAAGTGAGTGTTTGAGAACATACTGTACTGCTCAGAGGGTAGATGAGACACGGAAAAAGATCAGTTAAGGAGGACAGTGACAGGAGAAACGGGAGTTCCAGCACTCCCTATCTTCTGTCTAACGTCCAACCCGGAGTATTTCCCTGGTCGACTGGGGTCTGCAATCTCCTCATAAACAAAACATTTTTTGAAAGCTTATGAAATGATATTTTTTGGCAGTAAGTTTAAGCAAAATTAAGCAAAATGCAGTTAAGCATAATGGAGTTAAGCAAAATCCTTGTAATTGACGTTCTCGATGTGTGCCCCACCGCGGTTCAGACAGGCTTTGATCCTGACTCCTAAGTTCTGTCCAACTTTCCTCCAGGTCTCAGGGGGCATTTCCTGGAGGTAGTGAAGTCTGGGCTATGGGGTGCCCAGTCATGAGCGGTACCCAGGGAAATGAGGCGGTTTCTGAAGAGCTGCCGCAGGATAGTGATGGTGTCACCAGCTGTATGCGGGGTGGCACCATCCTGCATAAACCAGGTCATCATCAAACCAGTAAGGCCCTAGCATTCCCCATCTGACATTGAAAGCGCAGAAGCATATGACCTTAGGCCCTTTCAGGCACCTCTCAGTGATCTCCTCAGGTGGTTTTGCGCCCAAGAAAATGTTATTGTGGTTGTTGATGGCACCGCTCAAATGGAAATGGGCTTCATCACTGAACCAGATCAGGATGATCCAGTTTGAGTAGCGCTCCATCCTGTCACTGAGCCAATTGCACGTGTCATCTCTCTTTCTCATGTCATCTTGAGTCAGTTTATGCCTAATAGAGATGATGTACGGGAAAAGCTTCAGTTCCTTAGTGAGGATACGCCAGACTGATGTTGGTTTCATGCCCAGCTCCCGGGAGCGCCAGCGGTGGGACTTCTTGGGACTGTCCACTACAGAATCCCGGACGACGTCGATGTTGGCTTGGCTCTTGGTTACTGATGCTGGCCTGCCACTGTTGCCCTTGCTCTGGTTGTGCACTGTACCCTTGTCCTCAAAATGTTTCACAACACGTTGAATGTCACAATTTGTTGGTCCAACACGTGTTCTGAGATTGAATTCCCGGCAGAACCTCCGGCGAGTCTCTACATATGATTTCGTCTCATACCACAGAGACACCACTTTTGTCTTCTGTTCCACTGTCAATGGCATAGTTGAGCTAGGGAGCTAGAAATTCCAGAGAACAAATATCAGAATACCACTACCAAAACCTGGAAAAGAAAAGGGTATAGATTAAAAAACAAAGAAATGGCAGGACATTAAAGTTGTATAACTCTTTTTGAAACGCCCTGTGTGTGTGTATATATATATATATATATATATATATATATATATATAATTATATATATTCTTCGACTACCTCATTTCTAATGTGGAATACATTCTATCCCGCTCTCCCCTTGCTGAAATCTCCATTTTAGGATATTTCATTGTTCACCACCACCTTGCCCAAAAAAAACGCATTGAGATTTGAACATCAATAACTTAAAAAATATGCAGTTCACACTTCCAAAATTTACAAAATTTTTATCTCAATCTATTGATAAGCCATCATAAAAATTTCAGACCTCTACATAAAATAGTTTTTCCACAGCTGAGGGAACAATGAGGTATGGTAAAAAAAAAACCGAATATCATAAATCCTAAATGTGTATAGTTGTACCTGCCAACTATTCTAAGACTTGTAGTAGTTTCCTTAGCCTATGGATAATCTGTTAGTCTCTGAAAAACGCCCATCTTAAATACTGTTTTTTAAACTTACCCTTCAAATTATGGTTCTAACTAACGGGAAAAAGCAGTGATTGAAAAGTGTTTCTTGGAAAAAAGATGGACTGGGGTAAGAATTTTGAGGGAATTTCCAGGAATAACTTGTAATGTTACGTCTGTGAATAGAATTATTAAAAAACTTAAAGCATCCGGTTCGACGGCACGGAAGCGTGGAAGTGGTCGGCCTAAAACAATTTACACTCAAGACAATATAGCAATGATCGAAATGATGAGCCTATCTCAAGAGGATCGACCTGGGTCACACTGCTCTCAGAGGAAAATTGCAAGAAATTTAGGTATCAGTCCAAGTTCCATACAAAGAATGCAGAGAACGATAGAACTTAAAGCATTTAAAAGGATCCGTGTTTCAAGACGTGACAGCAATGTAAGAACTAAAAGAAAAATTCGTTGTAGTAAATTGCTTGATAGATTTTCGTCCAATGATGTTAAAAAAAACAGTTTTTATAGATGAAAAAGATTTCACCATCGAGATTGCTCGAAACTCCTGGAACGATGTTGTTTCTGGTCGGCGTACGAAAGACATTCCTCCATCGAGACTTTACCACCAGACAAGTCGGTTTTCCAAAAAAATCATGGTATTAGCAGGTGTATCGTGGGATGGAAAGACGAAAATTCATTTCATTTCAGAAAATAAAAAAAATAATTCAGAAACCTATGTAAATCTCTTAGAGGAGAATCTTTTGCCTGATTGTCGGCGTCTGTATTAAGGAAACGATTTCATACTCCAACGAGATGGTGCTACAGCTCATACTAGCAAGTTCACACAGGATTATCTACAACAGAATGTAGTCAACTTCATTGGAAAAAACGACTGGTCCCCGCAATCGCCTGATTGCAATCCCATGGATTATTGCATATGGAACACTCTAGCAGAGAAGATTTATGAAGGCCAAACAGAAAAGTTTACAGAAATGTAATTAAAGAAAAAGATATTCGAATGTTGGGACAAAATAACATTAGCAGAAATCAGAAAATGTATCATGTCGTGGAAGAAAAGGTTCAGATTAGTTTGTAAGCAGGACGGCGGACATATTGATCATATTTGTTGATAAGATGTGAATAATAAAAAAAATTTCAGTTTCTTATATTCGTTTTTTTCACCATACCTCATTATTCCCTCAGCTGTGGAAAAAGTATTTTATGTGGAGGTCTGAAATTTGCATGATGGCTTATCAATAGACTGAGGTAAAAGTTATGTAAATTTTGGAAGTGTGAACTGCACATTTTTGAAGTTATTGATATTCAAATCTCAAGGCGTTTTTTTGGGTCACCCGATATATACGAAAATATTTGAAAGAATAGTCAGAGAGAAAATCTATGATTTCTTGAAGACATTGGAAAGATTCAACGAAACTCAGCAGGGATTCCGATCAGGAAGATCATGCCTACAGAACTTACTGTATAGAACATTATAACAATATCCTAGATGCACTGCAAGGCAATGAAAACTATGATGGCATATACACGGATTTTGATAAAGCTTTCGACAAATGCGATCATGGTATAATAGCACATAAAATTAAACATATGGGAATAACAGGCAAAGTGGGAAAATGGATCTACAACTTCCTCAGAAAACGACTACAGGTGGTCAAAATTCAAGGTGTATTATCATCAGAATCAGAAGTATGCACCTCAGCACCACAAGGTACAGTGCTGGCCCCACTCCTGTTCATAATCATGCTAACAGACATAGACAGTGGGGTTAACAGCAATAGTATAGTAACCTCCTTTGCGGACGATACAAAGATCGGCAGAAAAATCAGCAAGCCAAATGAAGTGGAGGCCTTGCAGAGGGACACGAACAAAATATACACATGGTCTGAAGACAACAATATGACATTTAACAGCGAGAAATTTCAGCTCTTGAGATATGGTAGAAATGAGGAAATTAAACAGACTGCATATTATGCTTCGACAAGAAATTCAGAGAAGCACGAAAGCGGTCGACTTGGGGGTAATAATGACCGATGATGCCAAATTCGAGACCCAAAATCAGATAGCAATAAACAAAGCAAAAAGAGTCGCGGGACAGGTACTAAGAACGTTCAAAAGGAGGGACAAGACAGTAATGATTCCCTTGCTGAGAACACTGATCATACCAAAACTTGAATACTACTTACTTTTGATGTCCCCATATAAAGATGAAGAAATTAATAAACTAGAAGAAACGCATTTTACAGCCAAGATTGATGGCTGCAAAGAACTCAACTATTGGGAAAGACTATGTAAATTAAATCTGTACTCCCTGGAAAGAAGAGAGAGGTATACCATAATCTACATATGGAAAATGATCGAAAAATTGGTACCAAACCTCAAACTAAACCCAATTACTATCCAAACAACCCTGGAAAAGAGGAAAAGCAGAATGTGTGGTGTTCCCAAATTAAAGGCCCGACAAGGGACTTCCTCAACTCTGAAGGAAAATAGCTTAGTTGTCAGGGGGCCAAGAATTTTCAACCAGCTTCCAAAGAACCTCAGAAACGTTACAGGGGTCAAAGTTGAAGTCTTCAAGGGATAACTAGATGCCTGGTTCAGAACGGTACCAGATGAGCCGGGTGTACCTGGCTATGTACGGTGGAGAGCGCAAGAAAGCAACTCGCTCCTCCACCAAGCCAAACCTAGAGGCGGGGCCACCAGCTTGACCTTCGTGTGAAGAGAGACCAACGCACGGAACAACAACGAGGTTAACGAAGTTATATATATATATATGTGTGTGTGTGTGTGTGTGTGTTGGAGTTGAATTTGGTTCACTGGATTTTCCTTAAATTTTCTTATATTTCCTTTGAATTCGACATCTGTGGTTGGTCCTTTTTATATTTGTTTCTCGTGTTTTCGTTGGTGGTCGATGTTTTTCCTAATTTTCCTTCCTCATTCAGATGAGGACCTCCTTTCAACTTTTGCTTTCCCCAAGTGGAAAAATTCCAATGAAAGAGCAAAAGGGGAAACAATGCAATGTTAACGAGCCCTCCACTCTCCTCGAGCCCTAGGGTTTATTTTTTATGGGTTTTCTCCCCTCCGCCGTTCTTCCCCCTCCGCCTGCCCTCTTCTCTTCCCCTTTTTTTACCCTTCGATAACTTAGACTTATCCTCTCTCCTTCAGTTTCCTGCCCGCCTCTTCTCCGACTCATTAATGAGCGCAGGAAGAGATCTAATTTAACTTCTTTATTGAGTTTCGCATAAAAGTCGCGAAAGCCTCAAATGATGAAATTATTGTCGCGGTTCCGAACACAAGTCGATTCTGTGACGAAATTTGCAAATATTATCAGTAAATTTACAGTTTCAAAACGTAAAAATCTTTACCTTTCTTCTCTTCATCTTCTGTAGGCACTTTGTTTTTATATAGATGTCATAGGAGTTTATCACACACACACACACGTGTGTGTGTGTGTATATATATATATATGTGTGTGTGTGTATATATATATATATATACACACGGTGGTGTAGTGCTTAGCGTCGCTGACTACGAATCCATCGGCCCCGGGTTCGAGATCTAGTGACGGCAGCCGGCGCGCGGCAAAACCCAGTTGTTCATCCTTCCACACAATAAAGAGAGTGGTTAGTAGATAAATGGGTACCCTGGGTGCTCAAGTGGTTAAGACGCTGGGCTGCTGGTGGGGCGTGGTTCGGATTCCACGTTAAACTGTAGGTCTAAGGTGGGGTGAAAAGCTTGGCCTTCGTCAGAATGAAGAATTCGGGCGGAAGCTAACCAAAGGTTATATATACTGTATATATACTGAATTCTATGTACAGTTCGTCTCAGTGCTTGCCTGTCTAATAAGAGAAAAGTATTAAAAGATTTTCTACGGCATAAAAAATCTCTTCAGAAATCCAGAAACGATCCTAAATTTTCTAATCCCCTTCTGACTATATATTAATATATATATATATATATATATATATATATATATATATATATATATAAAGGTGTAGTGTAGAAGAGTCCATTAAATCATCTGTTTTTCAAGGCTTTCTCGTCTTTAATCTAAGGCATTGAAAAGTTTCAATCATGAAGCTTATTTTCTTTTCCATCAAGACTCCTTGGAAATGGCAGAAAAATAAGCGAGCGAAAATTACAGGAAAGAAAACGCTCCATAAAAATAGGCGAGATTTTATATATATATATATATATATATATATATATATATATATATATAGTCAGAAGGGGATTCGAAAATTAAGGATAATTCTACTATTTGAACATTTGCAAAAATATACAAGATTATGGAAGCTGGAATTACGGTAAAAAGTGCTACTATCATCATTTTCTCCCAGCGTTCGTAGCTCAGTGGGTGACACCCAGGGCCGGATTAAGGCTGCGAGGGACCTAAGGCTAATAAGAGGGAAGGGCCTATATATGTACTATATATTGTATATAATTCATAAAATCTTCAAACAAATAGAAATATATATTTATCCATATTTAGCAAATAACAAAAATCAAAGCTATGTACCTTAAAAAAAATAACAAAAACAGTATACAATTCAAATAGAGAATGATTTCTTCCTTCCTCGCTTTAAACTGTGATATCAAGTAAAACATCCCCCTTTTTTTGACATGCTCAATGATCATTACACTACACACAAATTCCCAACGTCTGAAAAATAATTTCGGAAGCAGATTAACCCTTTGAAGCCAATCATACAAAAATGGATGAAAATCATACGTACATAACGACAATAATACACCATCAGATATAATGACATAAAAAAAACTCTTAACTAAAACAACTATAACACTCTTATTTTCCACATCTGAAGATATAATTATGCACTTATATATGATATTACCTAACCAACCTTGTGACAAAGATTTTGGGTCTATGATATAAAAATTAGGGCCTAAACTCGAGGGCCTAAGGCTACAGATTTTTTTGCCTAATGGTTAATCCGGCCCTGGTGACACCGTCTCCCTGTAAAGCGAATTGAAGACACTGAGTTCAAGGGTTCAAATCTCGATGATGTTGGTAATAATAATATAGGCATTAGAGCAGTGGTCCGCAATAGTTGGCCTGAGCGCTATGCCAATTCCTGGCCCTTCTGACTGATTATTATTATTATCACCGCCTTCCAACAAACCCCAAAAGTACTCTAGGAATAATTCAAAGAAACCTCCGCGTACAAACAACAAAAATAATTCTTTTGACGTCACTGATGCAATACGGCTACTAAACTTCATACAGCACATGTAGTCAGCACAGGTACAAAAACAGGTATGTGGAAATTGATCTTTCGTGGTGGACCGTAGGTCTACGAAACATGGGACACTGAAAGATAATGAATTTGTAATACATAATACATAAAGAGCAACGTAAAATTGAAAACATAAAAATGGTCCTGGCATACACACATTACACAGTATGCTGATAGCTCTAACAAATGAATTTATACTAACACAAGAAATTACAGAAATGCTAATACCAAAGAAAGAAGCAATTTTGAAGTTTTTAACATAAACTCAGAAACTATAAATTGAGAAGGAATCAAATCCCAGATGGTCCACCTAGGGTGCAAAACAGTCTTTCCGAATAAAACACAATCACATATTTTAGAAGGATATGTTCTGAAAACACAACCAAAAGTAAAGAGGAATTATTTCGAGAGACATAAGATATTTCTGCAAAAGAAAGAGTAGCTGTAAAATTAATGAACTGTACAGACAATAATGCCAGAAGGGTCATACAAGAAAAGCTGGAGAGTATCGACGGGGAAGAGCAATCTCTAATTAAGAGTCATTCAGAGAGGGAAGAGGAAGATGCGGCAGAAGTAATTAGGAAAACTTAAAATACTTCTATAACTTTGTCAAAAGGAAAATAGAGAACTCGCGCCAGTATCGGGCCCTTAAGGAAAGAAAATAATTAAATTACAAACGATTTAGAAGAAATATCTGGAATATTGAGAGATAAGTATGAATCAGTTTTCAGTACCCCAAAAAGAGACAAATTGGAACCTGATAGAGTAGCTGAAAAATTAATGAACTGTACAGACAATAATGCCAGAAGGGTCATACAAGAAAAGCTGGAGAGTATCGACGGGGAAGAGCAATCTCTAATTAAGAGTCATTCAGAGAGGGAAGAGGAAGATGCGGCAGAAGTAACTAGGAAAACTTAAAATACTTCTATAACTTTGTCAAAAGGAAAATAGAGAACTCGCGCCAGTATCGGGCCCTTAAGGAAAGAAAATAATTAAATTACCAACGATTTAGAAGAAATATCTGGAATATTGAGAGATAAGTATGAATCAGTTTTCAGTACCCCAAAAAGAGACAAATTGGAACCTGATAGAAGTTCCTTCTTTAAGAGAAATTAGGAGAGAATATAACTGATTTTTATTTTACCCAAGAAGATAAAGCGCGAGGTACAGAACAAATGAAATTGCATTCAGCTGCAGGTCAAGACAAGTGGAACACCTTGATGATTAAAAGCTCCATGAATGAAATAGCTACACCCCTATATTGGACATGGAGATCTCTGGATACAAGGAAAATACAGGGCATCCTGAAAAGGGCGAACATTTTCCCTATATACTGTAAAAAGAAGGGGATATATCTCAAGCTAAATTTCAAGCAAAGAATTATAGACCATAGACCAGTGTCCCTGACATCTCATCTCACTAAAATACTTGAAATAATAGTTAAAGAGAAAATCTTACTTTCTGGAGACATAAGCACGGCTTCCGATCAGGAAGATAAAGCATTCGACAAGTGTGATCATGGTATAATAATACAGTACATAAGATTAAACATATGGGAATAACGGGCAAAGTGGGAAAATGGATGTATAAAGTCACCAAGCTGTTAAAATATGTCATCAGAATCGGAAGTACATCAGTACCTCAGTACCTCAGCCCCACTCTTATTCATTATCATGCTAACAGATATAACAACGAAGTAACCAACAGTAGTACAGTACATCCTTTGCGGATGATACAAAACTCGGCAGAAAAATTAGAAACACAGAAGACTTGGAAACATTACAAACGGACACAAACAGAATACACAGATAGTCAGAAGACAAGAACATAAAATTTATCTCGGAAAATTTTCAGCTCTTAAGATATGGAAGAATGAGGAACTAAAACAGGCAGAATATTATGCCCAAAATAGACAGAAAATTCAGAGAAACATAAAAACAAAAGATTTAGAAGTTATAATGACAGACGATGTGAAATCTGAGACGCAAAGTAAGATAGCGATAAGCAAAGCAAAAAGAATTACGGTACAGATTCTGAGAACCTTTAAAAGAAGGAACAAGAAAGTAATGATTCCCTTGCTGGAAACATTGATTATACCAAAACTGAAATACTCAGTCTTGACATCCCCATATAAAAAAAGAAGATACGGTTAGGGTTGACATAAGTAAATAGACACCTGCAGTTTTTCCACAGTTTTTGATTTGATAATAAAAGTCAATAAATAATAACAATTTTATTAAATCAATATATTTAGAATCGTGTTGCTTTCCCCTTTGCATTATGTAAAGCTGACCCACGTTTTGGCATTCCATTGGGGAGTTTTGCCATTTTTCTTGAGGACAATTACTATCATGGTGTCTATTTACTTTTGTCAACATTTTGTATTTTTAAATTCATAACATGATTAAAAGAAGGCATATTTATCAGAAGAGATATTAATGTTATGCGCATACATAAATAAGCTCTCTTCATCATAACCCTTTAGACATCTAACTGAAATAATTTAATTAAAATCCAGTTTCCTCTATTGGAAGTTAATGAATTATATTTTTAAGACACCTTCTGAACATCTTGCAAACGATACGTCACTAATTTCCTCTTTGTTTGTAGTATGTGAAAGCATATTTTCTATTTTTGCAATCACACATTACGAACTAAACAAATTTAGGTTATTTAATATCGGAACAACAAACGTGAATTGTTCATTTATTCACTGTTGACGAATAAAAACTAATTATCCTCATACGAAATATATTACGTTTAATACATTTTTCTAAATCTAAATTTTAACCCAAAGTAAATTATATGCAAAGGAATAGCTAGAATTCTACTTGCCTTCTTAACCATTCTTGTTGACACTGATACAGGGTGTTCAAAAAGAAACGCAAACCAAATAGAAAAGAAAAGGATTAGGTTACAATGATATATGCATTCTCCAATGGGTTGCGTTTCTCTTTAAACACCCTGTATTTATAAAATAAAACTAATTTTCACATTCACGTGAAATGCGCTAATAAATTTGCGACTAAAAGAACTTCAATATACAAATCAGTAAGCAAATGAGAGACATGCTCGGAAAAGCGTATGAAATGTGAGTGAATGAAGGTTTTACTTCAACCTAATTAATCCTGCGTGAGGTTATTACTTGTAAAGAATGTGAGTTTCGAGTGATGTTTGTTTTCTATGTACAGGGTGTCCACAATGTCTTGTCAACCCAGTAAAATACTAACTGATTTTCGTTTTTCTTTCAGACCCATTTAAAATATGTGATATCAGCAATTATACGACTGAACAACGCATATTGGCTAGTACCTGGGTCCATGAGCGACCACGCAATGGCAAAACCATTGAAAATGTTCGTGCAGACTTCCAGGACTGACTCAGTCGTGCAGCTCCATTTTGGAGGAGCTCTGGAAGTCTGCACGAATATTTTCAATGGTTTTACCATTATGTGGTCGCTCATGGACCCAGGTACTAGCCAATATGCGTTGGTTAGTCGTATAGTTGCAGCTATCACACATTTCAAATGGGTCTGAAAGAAAATGAAAATCAGTTAGTATTTTGCTGGGGTGACAAGACATTGTGGACACCCTGTAGAACATATAACTAATTTTTTCGCATCCGAATCGTTTCTACATTTATTTACACCAAGAATTTCAAGGTTACTTTAGGGTTACATTTCACAGAATCTAAGTTTACTTTTATGTAGATTATTTGAATGGGTTTTGTAACGCGATGGGCTATCTTATCTTAAAAGGAAAGGTATGTTGTACTATTAATAATGTGACTATCTAACTTTCTTTAGGAACTTCTGCCTACATCTATTTCAGTTTGATGAATCAGAATGTTTAAATTTTTCTAACGTAGCAGCAAAATCAGACCCGACCACAAACTCTTTCTACGTTTAATGCATAAAAATTAAAGTCCATAAAATAAATAACAAATATATGGTTTTCCTACTACCTTTTCTTTAACAAAATATATAAAATCAGTTTAACTTCACAACAAAATCCTCCTACTTTTTTAATTTTTGTTTTCATCTTTGTATATATATATATATATATATACAGGGTGGGCGGAGAGTAGCTCCCTATTTTTGATTGGTAAAAAAATACGTATATTATCCATTTATTTCAGAAGAAATAATATGAAAAGGTAGGCATACATGGTAGGTTTTCTATAAAATTCAATGTGGGCTCCAACTCTTTCCACCAGCTTCTGGAGCCGCCCAGGAATGGCGTCCACTGACTTTAGCAGGAACTCCGGCGGGATGGAGAACATGACTTCCCGAATTCGGTCCTCCAGTTCTTCCAATGTCCTCGGTTTGGTGCGGTAGACTTCTTCCTTTACCCACCCCCAAAGAAAGAAGTCGCACGGTTACCGCTGAAAAACGGCAGAATCGGTTCAGTGTAACGGTGTGGTGTGGTATGACCTCAGATCAGGTTGTGGGCCCGTTCCTTCTGCGCAACACCATGAATGCTGAGCGGTACCTTGCTATGTTGCGAAACGAGGTCTGGCCGGTTGTCAGCACATGGGAGAACATCGACGATCTGATATTTATGCAAGATGGCGCCCCTCCGCACTTCGCTCTTGTTGTCCGTGAGTGGCTGGATGCCCACTTCCCTGGGCGTTGGATGGGTCGTCGTGGTCCACATCAATGGCCAGCCAGGAGCCCCAACTTGACACCGTGCGACTTCTTTCTTTGGGGGTGGGTAAAGGAAGAAGTCTACCGCACCAAACCGAGGACATTGGAAGAACTGGAGGACCGAATTAGGGAAGTCATGTCCTCCATCCCGCCGGAGTTCCTGCTAAAGTCAGTGGACGCCATTCCTGGGCGGCTCCAGAAGCTGGTGGAAAGAGTTGGAGCCCACATTGAATTTTATAGAAAACCTACCATGTATGCCTACCTTTTCATATTATTTCTTCTGAAATAAATGGATAATATACGTATTTTTTTACCAATCCAAAATAGGGAGCTACTTTCCGCCCACCCTGTATATATATATATATATATATATATATATATGTATGTATAGAGAGAGAGAGAGAGAGAGAGAGAGAGAATTAATATGTAATGTATGCTCAACTAAAAACTAAGCCATTAAACTGTGATTTTAACATTATACTATTTTTGTTGTTCTTTTTGTCCTTTTATATATTTCTTTAGATTTGTCGTCGAGAAAATTTGTTTTGGATTTCCATAATAAATACTTAGTTATATAGACGGCATCCGCAGACAAACGTACAGCAATAAAATCTAAAATATTCCTCAGGTTTTCAATAACAGCGGAAAAAATAAATTGAAAAGGCAAATAAAAAATATTTTTGCTTTATAAATAAACAAAAATAAAATAAGAAATTCATCTAAAAAAAATATTGGTTTGGACCCTTTATATGGCATATTAAATTTTACATTAATCCTATACTTTTAATATATATATATATATATATATATATATATATATATATCATATATATGTTATATAATATTTAGGAGAAATCCAATGACAAGGAGAAATGTAAATGCCATGAAAAGTCTTCTTTAATGCGCAACGTTTCGAGCAATACGCTCATCTTCAGGCTGTTTAATAACAATGTGAAATTAAAATCAATATTGAATGAAAAACAAGACAAAGAAAATTTCTATAACCTATTCATAAAGGCAAATTTTAAAAGACTGAGAAAAGAGGGTTAAATTCTAAGTTATACAGATTTACATATAAAAATTAAGAAGCTATTTTTAAATACATATAGTAAATGTGAAATTAATACACTGGAAAAATTAACAATAGTACACTGGAATAATGAAACTAACTAACCTTTCACTGCAATTTCCGAGGCTAACTGATTTAAGCAGAGGCAAGACGAGAAAACAAAAGATGGCGAGGGCGATTGGGGAAGGGGGGATTATAAGGAATTGGGGAAGGAGGAGGGATTATAACAAATTTAGAGGGACGGCTGATGAGTCAACATTTAGAGTAGGGGACAATGTTTTAATGTAAAGCGATTCCAAAATTCTTAGTGAGTTGGGACAAGTATTACAACCAAGAATTTTAAAATTGTCTAAAGTGACATCAGTTTTACATTTTATACTGTGTTCCCGAATACTAGAAACTTCTTTAGTTTTTAAAATTTTACCTGTTCGGCCACTTATTCCCATATGCGAATAAAATCTAGCCCTGAGAGAGCGAACAGTGCTGCCAATGTAATTCCCAAGGAGACACCTAGGGCAGGTAAATAAATATACAACACCGCTACGCAACGAGTCAGGGGTTCGATCCTTCGCTGAGAAAAAGCTACCTAAAGACGTTTTATTAATAAATATGATGCGGAAATCAGTATGATAAAAAAATTTCCTTAACAACTTTGTAAATTTAAGCTTAAATTCCTTATTCAAAGGACCCATTTCAGGTACCAAGAAATATTTTATATCCTTCGGCACTGTAATACAAGGAAGTTGAGGGCTATAAACATTATTTAAGAAGGATCTAATTAGTTTGTCTACATATTGAACAGGAAAACTATTATTAGTAAAGTATGATCTTAGATTATTAAATTCATCATTAAGTTACACACTCTCCCCTCGGGAAAAGTTTTTACTGTCACTTGGTTTGCAATTTAAGCTTCCGTTGTTTCAAATATATAAGCCTTCGTTTTTTCTTTACTTTGAAAAATTTTTCAATGGCTTGAAAAATGTTCCCCATGTGGGTGAATTCAATAATTTCAAATGTCAGTTCTCAAATTTAACTCAAGAATTTTTTCATAAACTTAGAAATCTTAAATTTCAATCTTTCATATTTAGGAAGAGTGATTTGCAGTGTATTAAGAATTTGGCAAAGAACCAGGAGATTGTTGTGACTAGACCAGACAAGGGTAACGGAGTGGTTATTTTGAATAAATCGGACTACATAAACAAAACTAATGAAATCCTAAGTGATCTTACTAAATTCAAACAAATTCTAGAACCTGTCAATAAAGTCATTGTAAGGTTAGAAGACCAGGTTAATAGATTTCTGTCACGACTAAAGTCTTTAAAGATAATAAAAAATGATACTTACTCTCAGTTGTTCGCATCTGGTGCTAATCTTGCTCAATTATACTGTCTGCCTAAAATCCATAAAGCTGGAACACCTCTCCGTCCTATTTTAGCTTCGTATAACTTACCCACCTTTCAATTGGCAAAATTTGTTGTTCGTCTCCTGTCACCCTTTGCGAAAAATGCTTACACTATAAATAACTCGTTTGAATTCCAAAAAGACCTCCTTGGTGAGAACTTCGATTCAAAAAAGTTTTTTGTCAGTTTTGATGTAAAGTCGCTTTTCACAAATGTACCTGTATCTGAAACTATTGCCATTATTTTAGATAGGGTTTTTAGCTCAGTTGATAATTTTCATGGTTTTTCATTGTCTCATTTTAAGGAACTTTTAGAATTGGTCTTCAAACAATGCTATTTCACTTTCAACAATAAGGTTTACCAACAAATTGATGGTGTAGGGATGGGATCACCTGTCGGACCGTTAGCAGCTGATTTTTTTATGACTCATTTAGAAAGTGTAATTTTTAGACAATCTCCCACTCATCTCAAGCCAATTTTCTATCGACGCTTCGTTGATGATTCGATAGCAGTCTTTGATAATGCGGTACAAGCGCAACAATTCTTTAACTTCCTAAATTCTTTGCACCCCAATATAACGTATACAATGGAAACTGAGCAAAATGGCTCCCTCCCCTTCTTAGATCTTTTAATTTCGAAAAACGGTGATTCTATTACTACATCAGTTTACAGGAAACCCACTTTCACTGGTTTGGGCATGAATTTTTTTAGTTTTACTGATTTCAACTATAAGATGTCTTGTATTAAAACTCTCCTGTTCAGAGGATATAATTTGACCTCTAGTTTTACCTTACTTAATGATGAATTTAATAATCTAAGATCATACTTTACTAATAATAGTTTTCCTGTTCAATATGTAGACAAACTAATTAGATCCTTCTTAAATAATGTTTATAGCCCTCAACTTCCTTGTATTACAGTGCCGAAGGATATAAAATATTTCTTGGTACCTGAAATGGGTCCTTTGAATAAGGAATTTAAGCTTAAATTTACAAAGTTGTTAAGGAAATTTTTTTATCATACTGATTTCCGCATCATATTTATTAATAAAACGTCTTTAGGTAGCTTTTTCTCAGCGAAGGATCGAACCCCTGACTCGTTGCGTAGCGGTGTTGTATATTTATTTACCTGCCCTAGGTGTCTCCTTGGGAATTACATTGGCAGCACTGTTCGCTCTCTCAGGGCTAGATTTTATTCGCATATGGGAATAAGTGGCCGAACAGGTAAAATTTTAAAAACTAAAGAAGTTTCTAGTATTCGGGAACACAGTATAAAATGTAAAACTGATGTCACTTTAGACAATTTTAAAATTCTTGGTTGTAATACTTGTCCCAACTCACTAAGAATTTTGGAATCGCTTTACATTAAAACATTGTCCCCTACTCTAAATGTTGACTCATCAGCCGTCCCTCTAAATTTGTTATAATCCCTCCTCCTTCCCCAATTCCTTATAATCCCCCCTTCCCCAATCGCCCTCGCCATCTTTTGTTTTCTCGTCTTGCCTCTGCTTAAATCAGTTAGCCTCGGAAATTGCAGTGAAAGGTTAGTTAGTTTCATTATTCCAGTGTACTATTGTTAATTTTTCCAGTGTATTAATTTCACATTTACTATATGTATTTAAAAATAGCTTCTTAATTTTTATATGTAAATCTGTATAACTTAGAATTTAACCCTCTTTTCTCAGTCTTTTAAAATTTGCCTTTATGAATAGGTTATAGAAATTTTCTTTGTCTTGTTTTTCATTCAATATTGATTTTAATTTCACATTGTTATTAAACAGCCTGAAGATGAGCGTATTGCTCGAAACGTTGCGCATTAAAGAAGACTTTTCATGGCATTTACATTTCTCCTTGTCATTGGATTTCTCCTAAATATTAAATTGAAGCTCTGTAGAAGCAACCCGCATGATTATATATATATATATATATATATATACTAAAATATATTAAAAGTGTGTGTGTGTGTGTGTGTGTGTGTGTGTGCATATATATATATATATATATATATATATATATATATATATATATATATATATATATATATATATTGTATATATATATATATATATATAAAATGAAGAAGCTTCTTTCTGTCAATATTTGACTGTTCCAGCTATAAATTATTCTGTACATGGCAATACTGTAGTCCAAAGGCAAAGAAATTAGTCTGCTACCTGTTACGGTCAGTATTAAAAATTATGTCACGTGGGTCAGAGCTGACGTTGTTTGAATGTGAATGTGACAACGCAGTGGCAGGTACGTATGACTGTGCGTAAAATAGCGGAAAATTGGAAGTTCTCCAATTCTAATTTTTATCCCATCGCGGTGTAATAGCTAACGTCCTCATCTTATACTCAAAAGGAGCTGGGTTCGAACCCTGGTGGGGACGACTTATATATATAAGTATAACCTTGGTTTTTGCTTCCGCCCGAATTATTCATCCTGACGAAAGTCAAGTTTGTTACTCCACCTTAGACCTACAGCTTAACGTGGAATCCGATCCACGACCCACCGTAGTTGATCAGAAATTACGAAGTCCTCTCCTGGACTCGATCTCACGACCCCCCCCCCCCGATCAGCATACCAGCGTCTTAACTAATAAGCCACCCAAGGTACCCATTTATCTGCCAACCTATTTCTTCTAGAAGGATGAACAGCTGGGTAAGCTGTGCGCCGACTGCTTTCGCCGGGAGTCGAACCCGGGGCCAGTAGATTCGTAGTCAGCGATGCTAACCAATACACCACCCTCTATATATATATATATATATATTATATATATTTCCTTGTATATTTACTTTCCATATGTACAGTTTATCTTCATTCTGACGAAGATCAAGCTTTTCACTCCGCCTTAGACCTACAGTTTAACGTGGAATCCGAACTACGCCCCACCAGCAGCCCAGCGTCTTAACCACTAGGTCACCCAGGGTACCCATTTATCTACCAACCACTTTCTTTATTGTGTGGAAGGATGAACAGCTGGGTTTTGCTGCGCGCCGGCTGCCGTCACCGAGTCCCGAACCCGGGGCCGATGGATTCGTAGTCAGCAACGCTAACCACTACACCACCGAGGCACATATATATATATATATATATGCAAAGAAATCACAAAGCAACACGTGATCTTTTTAATAAGCAAAGAACCACAGGGAAAAGGAAAAGGAAACACGAAGTCCGAGTGCTTTCGGGATACATTCACATCTTCAGGGACAAGGGAGAAATAGACAGAATTTACAAAATAAATGAGTTAAATACACAAGCAACTCATACATACGCAACTCAATCTAAAAACAATAAAAACAATCTAAAACTTCCCCAATAGATAACTTAATCTAAAGGCTACTAAATTATCGAATACAGGGTGGGCCGTAAGTTTCCATACATAGGAAAAATTAAACGTTTGTTTTTATGTTTCAGATACCCTAAGAATATGCGTTTGACGTAAGATCTTGTTTACTGATGAAGCAAATTTTTACGTCAATGGAGAGGTTAATCGGCAAAACATACGTTATTGGAGTAATGCTAACCCTAACTGGCTGAGTCCGACGAAGATGCAAGGTGCCGGTAAAGTGATGGTGTGGGCCGGGATATGGGGTGACAGAATTATTGGACCAATTTTTGTCAGTGGAAATCTTAATGCCGAAAGGTATCTTAACATGTTGCAAGAAGAGATTTTCCCATCCCTGCTAAACGAGGAAGGTAACTTCCCAGTTTACTTCCAGCAAGATGGAGCTCCACCTCATTATGGTCTTCACGTGCGTCGGTATTTGGATCAGCAGTTTCCGGATGCTTGGATTGGTCGGCGTGGTCCTGTGGAGTGGCCTCCCAGATCCCCAGATCTCACCCCCCTTGATTTCTATCTTTGGGGGCACTTGAAGGCCATGGTGTATCAGGAAAAGATACGAGACATAAATCATCTAAAGGAACGTATCACCAACGCCATTACAAGCATAACGTCAACTGTGCTAATGCGTGTTCATCAACAGTGGGGAACACGTATTGAAATGTGTTTTCAAAACAATGGCAACCATGTAGAGCATATTATATAAATAAAAATGGTTGTCCATAAAAAAATGTTTATTTTTCCTATGTATGGAAACTTACGGCCCACCCTGTACATAAAAACTATATAAAAGAAATTATACAATTAACATGTACACATAACATGATAACAGTTATTAGAAATAGTATTTATTTAATTAAAACAGGCAATTAAGTAGCAAGAATGCAGTAGTCTAAGGAAACAAAGGACATGGCGCAATCAGCAGCACGTGCTATTTCCAAAATATTCCGTTACCTATTGGGGAAGCGAAAAATCCCCCAAAAGGCAACTCAATCTAAAAACAATCTAAAACTTCTCCAATAAAGTCTAAAGTCTACTAAAATATCGAATACATAAAAACTATATAAAAGAAATAATACAATTAAAATGTACACATAAAAATGATAACAATTATTAAAATAATATTTATTTAATTAAAACAAACAATTAAGTAGCAAGAATATGGTCAGAATATTCCACCACTTTTCTGACAATGTATGAGTCTAATTTGTAAAGCCCAGGGCTAATATTAAGAACAAAATCAACATTATTCTTGATCACACTCGATCATAATGTTGATTTTGTTCTTAATATTAGCCCTGGGCTTTACAAATTAGACTCATACATTGTCAGAAAAGTGGTGGAATATTCTGACCGCATTCTTGCCACTTAATTGTTTGTTTTAATTAAATAAATATTATTTTAATAATTGTTATCATTTTTATGTGTACATTTTAATTGTATTATTTCTTTTATATAGTTTTTATGTATTCGATATTTTAGTAGACTTTAGACTTTATTGGAGAAGTTTTAGATTGTTTTTAGATTGAATTGCCTTTTGGGGGATTTTTCGCTTCCCCAATAGGTAACGGAATATTTTGGAAATAGCACGTGCTGCTGATTGCGCCATGTCCTTTGTTTCCTTAGACTACTGCATCCTTGCCACTTAATTGCCTGTTTTAATTAAATAAATACTATTTCTAATAACTGTTATCATTTTATGTGTACATGTTAATTGTATAATTTCTTTTATATAGTTTTTATGTATTCGATAATTTAGTAGCCTTTAGATTAAGTTATTTATTGGGGAAGTTTTAGATTGTTTTTATTGTTTTTAGATTGAATTGCGTATGTATGAGTTGCTTGTGTATTTAACTCATTTATTTTGTAAATTCTGTCTACTTCTCTCTTGTCCCTGAAGATGTGAATATCTCACGAAAGCGCTCGTGTTTCCTTTTCCTTTTCCCCTGTGGTTCTTTGTTTATATATATATACATATATATATATATATATATATATATATATGAAAATTATTTCACGAAAGTAACAGGTGAAAAATATTTATGATGAATAAAACCACGAAGGAAAGGAAACACAGAATGGTGCTCAAGCGCTTTCGTCTAATGACATCCTCAGGAACACTGAAGTACATAAAGAGTTACAGCCTATATATAGGTTACAGAAAAAAAATATGTATATATATATATATATATATATATATATATATACACAATAAACGGAGAAATAAAATTAAAATTAAAAATTAAAGGATTGTGGGAGGAGCATACAAATTTGTAAGGAAAAACTATCGATTTTTAGCACAAGATCAAATGAATTGTTTCCAACCAATATTATAGATAAAAAAAAAACACCGATTTTTAGCACAAGATCAAATGAATTGTTTCCAACCAATGTTATAAAAAAAAATACAAATTTATACTGGAAATCTGCCCGGGTTTTAGCACTCTGCCCCTCTTGTATATAAAAATAATAATAAATAAAAATAAATTGAAAAATAAAAGTTATTAGAGTAGCATACAAGTTTACCAAAGATTTAGCGTTCTACCCTTCTTATCTAAATCTGTTCTGAAGGAATTCAAAACAACAGGATCGAGTTGAAAAAGACCTTTGCTTATGTTGAAGTTATTTGTAAGTTGGATAATGGCAGACTCAAGAATATTTCTATGAACAATGTTGCTAGAGTGAAATAAAACTGAAGCATTATTCCAGTCAATACAGTGGGATAACTCTGACAAATGGACAAAAAGGGCACTGGACGACTGTCCTGTTCTAACGGAATATTGATGCTGTTTTGTACGTGTGGGCAAATCCTTTCCCGTCTGACCTATGTAAAAGGAATCACATTGTTTACAACTAATTTTATAGATAATGCCTGAATTATTGGTAGGGCTATTTTTTACTATGATATTTTTCACAATATTGTTATATGAAAATACTACATTAATATCGAAAAGTTAAAGTACATTAGCAATGCTTAAAAAGCCCGGGAAAAATGGAAGTACTAAAATATTTTTTGACAAAGTACGAGTGTTATTATTGACACGATAGAAAGTTCGTTTTGCCTTGTTGAGACAAGATTCCATAAACGCAGATGGATAACACAGATCACTTCCAATACCGTTGATTTTTTTCTAATTCGGCATCGATGTATTCCGGACTGGCGATCCTAAGGGCGCGGAGAAACAGTGAAGAAAAAATGGCCTTCTTAGTGGGGGTGTCATGTCCCGAGTAAAAGTGTACGTAGGACAAATTGTTTGTTTTTTTCCGATAGATACTCACGACATAGGTCAGACGGGAAAAGATTTGCACACACGTATAAAACAGCATCAATATTCCGTTAGAACAGGACAGTCGTCCAGTGGCCTTGTTGTCCATTTGTCAGAGTTATCCCACTGTATTGATTGGAATAATGCTTCAGTTTTATTTCACTCTAGCAACATTGTTAATAGAAATATTCTTGAGTCTGCCATTATCCAACTTACAAATAACTTCAACATAAGCAAAGGTCTTTTTCAACTCGATCCTGTTGTTTTGAATTCCTTCAGAACAGATTTAGATAAGAAGGGTAGAACGCTAAATCTTTGGTAAACTTGGATGCTCCTCTAATAACTTTTATTTTTCAATTTGTTTTTATTTATTATTATTTTTATATACAAGAAGGGCAGAGTGCTAAAACCCGGGCAGATTTCCAATATAAATTTGTATTTTTTTTTTTTTATATAACATTGGTTGGAAACAATTCACT
Organism: Bathynomus jamesi; assembly: GCA_023014485.1. Taxonomy (NCBI): domain Eukaryota; kingdom Metazoa; phylum Arthropoda; class Malacostraca; order Isopoda; family Cirolanidae; genus Bathynomus; species Bathynomus jamesi. The sequence goes on along the minus strand of JAJOZX010001428.1, from coordinate 588,586 downwards.
TGATCTTGTGCTAAAAATCGATAGTTTTTCCTTACAAATTTGTATGCTCCTCCCACAATCCTTTAATTTTTAATTTTAATTTTATTTCTCCGTTTATTGTATATATATATATATATATTTATTTTTTTTTCTGTAACCTATATAGGCTGTAACTCTTTATGTACGGTACTTCAGTGTTCCTGAGGATGTCATTAGACGAAAGCGCTTGAGCACCATTCTGTGTCTCCTTTCCTTCGTGGTTTTATTCATCATATATATATATACAGGGTGGGCGGAAAGTAGCTCCCTAATTTAAATTACATATAAATTATGTATAAATTGTGATTGTATTGTTATATTGTTATGGTGTGTTCTCTAAAGTGGTACAATTGTAACGTTCATTTTTTTTTTTTCATTTCAGATTGAAGGGTAACATGGCTGAGCGTTTAACACTGCATGAGCGTGCCCAGTTGGCGGCACGGTACGAAGTTTGGCAATCTGTCGTTCGAGTTCAAAGATGGTGGCGGGCCATTCACGGACCACGTGCCCAAGTGGACCGGAAAACAATCAAGAACTGCCACTCGAAGCTCATGACCACGGGGTCTGTGGCAGATGTTCGAAGATGTGGTCGCCCTTCGACATCCAGGGCCCAGGAGACGGTGCAGGCAGTTCAGGAAATGTTCGCACGGAGTCCACGAAAGTCAACTCTCCAGGCAGCTCGGGAAAGTGGACTCTCCCGCTACTCAGTGCGAACTGTGCTGAAGAAGGAGCTGAACTGGCGTGCGTGGAAGCCGCATTACTGCCAATCTCTCTCGGACGAGGACTGCGACATTCGCATGGAGTTCGGGGAAATCATGCTGGCTTGGCATGAAGACTGGCCCCATCTCTTCCGCAACATCCTCTGGAGCGACGAGGCGGTGTTCCACATCGGAGGCTTTGTCAACCGCCACAATTGCCACTACTGGGCAGGAGAGGATCCCATGGTTACCGCTGAAAAACGGCAGAATCGGTTCAGTGTAACGGTGTGGTGTGGTATGACCTCAGATCAGGTTGTGGGCCCGTTCCTTCTGCGCAACACCATGAATGCTGAGCGGTACCTTGCTATGTTGCGAAACGAGGTCTGGCCGGTTGTCAGCACATGGGAGAACATCGACGATCTGATATTTATGCAAGATGGCGCCCCTCCGCACTTCGCTCTTGTTGTCCGTGAGTGGCTGGATGCCCACTTCCCTGGGCGTTGGATGGGTCGTCGTGGTCCACATCAATGGCCAGCCAGGAGCCCCGACTTGACACCGTGCGACTTCTTTCTTTGGGGGTGGGTAAAGGAAGAAGTCTACCGCACCAAACCGAGGACATTGGAAGAACTGGAGGACCGAATTCGGGAAGTCATGTCCTCCATCCCGCCGGAGTTCCTGCTAAAGTCAGTGGACGCCATTCCTGGGCGGCTCCAGAAGCTGGTGGAAAGAGTTGGAGCCCACATTGAATTTTAGAGAAAACCTACCATGTATGCCTACCTTTTCATATTATTTCTTCTGAAATAAATGGATAATATACGTATTTTTTTACCAATCCAAAATAGGGAGCTACTTTCCGCCCACCCTGTATATATATATATATATATATATATATATATATATATATATATATATATAAATAAAACGTGTGCCATAAAAAAAGGGTACATTTTAAAAAGGCTATAAAATCAACATTTGTCATTTAATTTTAATAAAACTTCTACACAATAAAACATATGTATTTATCTATAAGCAAACAAGTTTTCAGACTAAAATATCAAATAATTCAAATTCTATCAACATTTAACGAGAGTATGATTTTTCTACTTAACATGAAAAAATTATTAAACCTTTTTAATATTTTTTTGTAAAAATAATTTTTAACGTAAAATTTACCTGAAATTATTAAAGAAATTGTTCGAAATGCTTTCCTTCCATTTCACTAACTTTTTTTATTCTTGACCGGAATTCATCCATGGCTCGATTTACTTGTTCCTGTGGAAACTCTTCCCATTTTTGAATGATGATCTCGCGTAAATGAGCGACATCTTTTATTCTAGTCCTGTAGACTCGCTCTGCTAAGTTCTCCCATATTCCAGCCAAGAATAAAAAAAGTTATTCAAATGGAAGGAAAGCATTTCGAACAATTTTTTTAATAATTACAGATAAATATTACGTTAAAAATTATTTTTATAAAAAAAAATATTAAAAAGGTTTAATAATTTTTGCATGTTAAGTAGAAAAATCATACTCTCGTTAAATGTTGATAGAATTTGAATTATTTAATATTTTAGTCTGAAAACTTGTTTGAATATAGATAAATACATATCTTTTATTGTGTGGAAGTTTTATTAAAATTAAATGACAAATGTTGATTTTATAGCCTTTTTGAAATGTACCCTTTTTTTAATGGCACACCCGTTTTAAATATATATGATTGATGGGATTGAACTCAGAATGGTCCCCTGAGAACGGACATGTTATGTGCCTTGAAAAGTGGACGCTCAATTTTGCCAGTTGAGGTTTAAGTTTTGGTTTTTGGTTAAAAATACGATAGTTACCCCTTTTTCTTTGATGCATTCAATCCGACGTGAATGTAACGAGTATTTTGCTTATATTGAGGTCCTGAATATAGTAGGCTAGGTGTAGCTGTACAGTGTACACCCTAGATCCTGTCCCAAAGCTGGATCGTATCTGCTTTGCAGATAGCTGGTGAGGAAAGCTATATTTTTGGAGCCTCTTTGCCAGTGACCCGTTGCCCACGTCGGGCTAACATCATGATAAAGAAAAAACCATAGTGTTTGTCATTTACCATTACTTATTCGCACTATAATGGATTTAATTTTCCCAGAAGAGTTCCTTGTTTCATGCACGGTCTGGGTGTATCATGAAAAAACCTCAGGGGAACATTTTGAGTTCAATCCCAATATATATATATATATATATATATATATATTATATATATATATATATATATAATATATATATATATATATATATATATATATATATATATATAACAAAAATACGAAAAACTTGTAATTACGCGTTAAAAATTTAAAAGGGAACTCCTTTTTATGATAAACCTAATTGTGAAAACCTTTTTGAAAAGGTTAAAGAAGTTTAATGACATTATTATATTTTGTATTCAAAACTGGTTGAAAATATTCTTAAAAATAAAAGTTATCTTTTCTTCCGCAACCTTAGTTTGAAAAAATAATTTGCGAGATAATTTTGGAGGAATAGTTTCCGCTGTTTGATTGTTTGCCGCTCGCTCAATAATTAGCTATTACCTAATTACGTCTATGTCTTCATATTAAGTTTGTTAGACACGTTTTTTGAAATATTCTTAAAGATTTCAAATAACGCGTAGTCTGTCTTAATTGCAATGGTCGAAGCCATTCAAAATACGGACACGTTTAATTCATGTTTAGGAACAATGAGGAGACTCCACCATTTTTAAGCGGTATGGAAAATTTATATGCCAACCAGCTTAGCAGGGAAAGGACGTCCATTATAAACATAATTGCCAACCATTAATCATCGCGGAAGAGGTCTTTACATAAATTTTGTATAGGTTTGTTTTTTGTGAAGATTCGAAATTTGCTTTATTTATTTCATGACATTTTTGTCCATAAAATAAACCAATAATTAAGTTTTGTAATTTATATTACAATAATAATAATAATTCCATAGAAATCATATACTACAATGTAGATGTTGTATGTTATACGTGTTCACTATACCGACCAATAACATAAATACGATTTCATAATAACTATTTTTCACGTGTCGGAGTATGTCGTAATAACAAAAACGAATGAAGTTGACAGATTTTTCCATTGACAGCACAAGTTATTAATTATAACAATGTATGCATAGGCAAAGACTAAAAGGTTCAATATTTTATATATATAAAGAGATTTATCTAGCGAAACATCACAAACGTTAATTACAAAAAATGGGAGGTAAAATAACATTCATAACTTATCAATCGCTGTTATCAATAAATGAACACAGTGGCAATCAGAAAATTCTTTATTTTTATCATCGCACATCTACTCGTATATTTACAAGTCAACACACACACACACACACACACACACACATACACACATTCCCTGACGAGGTGTACTTCTGAATACAAGAAAGGCCTTGAAATCATTTTTCTTTTTCCTTGTGGGTTTGCATCATATACAGTATATATATATATATATATATATATATATATATATATATATATATATACTTTAGTTCAATATTACATCCACGAAAATTATCTTTTCGGAAGCTCGTTCGGCTGAAGAGAATTTGTTACTGATATACAAGATGACATTGATTATCGGATAGAAGAAAGGATAAGTGAGAGAATCTTCTTCAAAAAGAGGAAGGAAACTACGAATGGATGAGTGAATATATATATATATATATATATATATATGCGCCTCGGTGGTGTAGTGGTTAGCGTCGCTGACTACGAATCCATCAGCCGCGGGATCGAGACCCGGTGACGGTAGGCGGCGCGCAGCAAAACCCAGCTATTCATCCTTCCACACGATAAAGAAATTAGTTGGTAGATAAATGGCTACCCTGGGTAGCCTAGTAATTAAGATGCTGGGCTGCTGGTGGGGCGTGGTTCGGATTCCACGTTAAACTGTGGGTCTAAGGTGGAGTGAAAAGCTTGACCTTCGTCAGAATGAACAATTCGGGAGGAAGCAAACCAAAGGTGTGTGTGTGTATATATATAACTATGTATGTGTTATGTGTTTCTCGGGTAACGACATCTGATTCACTTGATGTAAAATCGATAAGTTATTGTGGGTTAAGATTACGTAAGGCTGGTTACGCTAGACTAGCAAAGGTTAAGTTAGGTTACGCTAAGTTAGGGTAAGTTAGTTTTTTAGAGTGTTGATGTTATGCCTTGTCAGGCAAATGGGTACAGGTTCGAAATATCGCTGGGTTGTTAACTTTTATTCTGTTGTAGCCTCTTGGTCAGCAATCGTGCATCGGACTTGATTCAGAAGGCCCGGGTTCGAATCGTGGTGGAGGATGAATATTGCACATATATATATATATATATATATATATATATATATATATATATATATATATATATACAGTGTATATGCTAATATTCATAGAATGTATTTACTATGAATGACGTTCTAATGTTTTTAAATTAAATTGTAACCCATGATATGAATGTTATTTGCGTATGGTACAACTTCAGGTCTAAATGGAGAGTCATCAAAGCCAAACTGCACCGTTTTTGACAGAGGGCAGCTGCGACCCTCTGAATGCAAATAAACTCTGGATAAGAGTTTATTTTGTGTAACTAATCCGAGGTATCTTTTGAGAAATCTCGACTGTTTTGGCGGATTAGTCTATTTTGAATTGAATTGAATTGAATAACCTTTATTAATAATAGAATAAATACAATCGTTTCAATTTACAATGACATGAATAATTTTGAAACTCGACTACTTATTTTATTTAATTTGGCCCTTAAGCTTTACGCTTTACTGGGCTTTTTTTTTTGTAGTCACTAATTACATTTATTTATTAATAAATTCAATAATTAAATGAAACCAATGACTTCATCTAGGACACTATATTGAAGATAATAAGCATTTGAAACAAACATTTGAAATGGAAAGTATTACGATGCCTACGTGACCATTCAGTTATTTCGAGTTTACATAATCACTGAAAGAACGCTTATATATTCCGATATACTCTGAGGAAAAAGAAATTAAGACCTAAGTTTCGGTAGGTTAGTTTTATGCACCCCAAATTTACACGCACAACATAATAAAAAATGTCAAAACTCGCAGTTTATATTCTCAGTCATTATTTTTACTGCAGTGAGTCCTATACGTAGACTATCGATACCCTCACTCCCATAAATGGATTAACTATTTCATTTCTAGGGGTGTTATATATGAAGCTAATTCAACTTCTTTAAAGTCTATCTTACACTGGAAAAAGTATCAAATCTGCAGTTTTATTAAGGCTGAGTTCAGCCACAAATCAATATTAATTATTCAGATTTAAAAGAAAACGTGCAAAAACGCGCAAGATTTTATATAAAACAAAGAAATTAGTAAATAATAACCATTTATTCCCTTTTTAGAAGCTTAACCACCCAATTGGTTTACATCTGCGTCTGCCAACGGAATTGCCATTATAGGTAAAAATGGTAGATTTGGTACGTGAATGAATACAACCCTGTGAATCCAAACCTACTGCGCGTTATAACACTAATGTAAACAAAACGATACTGTTATTCTCTTTGCCTGTGCGAACATACAGTGAATATTTACGAGAGCTTTACAAGTTACACCTTAATTCGTATCAACAATTAATGAAGAAGAGAAAAATCTGAATTATAACACTTTTCATAAACTCGATTCCATGACAACGGCTACATCGTACAAAATTAAGGTTGGAAACATTAATTAACCATAGAAGGGCAGTGTGGGACCGCACGCATAACGACTAGTGTCGGTTCTACGTAACCCCGTAATGAAAATTACATTTATAGGTTGAATTACGTAATTTATTGTGGCTTAATAATAATAAAAATTAACTTAAAATTAACTTAAACACTAAAAGACATCATTTTCAGAAAAACAAATGTACTTTTATTGTAAGGGGCCACGTTAGCTTTGTACGGTTAAACATTAAGTGTATAATAATAATAATAATAATAATAATAATAAATTTATTATTCTACTTACACATGTTCATGAGATACAGCAGACGCACCACAAAATATACATACACATATACGTAATATATATATATATATATTATATATATATATATATATAATATATATCACACCCACACACACACGCACACACACACATACATATATGCATATAGCCCCAGTAATGGCTTCCTATACACATAAAGCATACAACTGCCATTTACAATCAAATTTTGTACTTTATTGTCAGAATGTAGTTAGATGACAAATCTCGTGAGATAATAGAGAGTAATGAGGTTATTTACATTAATTTTAGAAATATCGAAACAAAGAGAAAGTATGTAGAGACTGTCTGTCCAAACATAAATATATATGTACACAGAGAAATTCAATTAAGTTTACACATTTTTATTTGTTGGGATACAAAAAGATTAAATATTAAATTTTAAATAATTAAATATTAAATGCCTCGCTAAATCAGTAACTTGATACTTTAGATATTTTATTATTTTGGTTTATCTATATAAAAACATAGATTAATTTATTATTATGGGAATGTGTAAGGGGATGCAGTGTTATGGCTTGTTCGAATATGATTTGATGAATTTGTCCTTCAGTTTTCTCGGAAAGGCTTTTGATGTTCTAGTTTATTTTTAGCTCCCGATCGAGGGTGTTCCAGGAATTCGGACCTGTGGAGGATACGGATCTAGTCGCACAATCTCGAGTGTAATTCGGCTTCCTGATGTACGCGCTAGATTATCTTGTGTTAAAGCGGTGTTGTGTTTGGGGAGATAATATTTTGTTTTGGATGATTTCTGGTGTAGTATTATGGACGATTTGATATATATATGAGGCAATGTTTAGTTTGTAGATTTATACTAGTTTAAGCATTTTTAAATTGTGGAACATTTTGTTTGTACAGGGTGGCCCATAAGTGCCAATCAGTTATAATTAAAGTGAAAATCCATCTAGCGGATTTTTTTTTTTTTATTAATTTAAAGTAATTTTTTTTAATTTAAAAAGATTTTAAAATAATCAATAAATATTTCTAAATTTATTATAAATGTTTTAGTTTGTTTGATTTTTTGTATTTTCACTTTAATTATAAACGATTGGGAATTATGTGCCACCCTGTACTTTCATTATATTTGTCCGATTTAGAGATTTTCCTAATTATTCTTTTTTGCATTACCATCAGTGGCTGTATAAAATACTGACGTGCATTTCCGTAAACACATGCAATATTTTAGGTGTGGGCATACCATGATGAAGCCTGTGTTATTTGAGAACTTGTTTTGGGAGTGCTGCACCTACTTTTGTCATTAGGAATGAGCTCTTCAGTTTCCTCTTTGAATCACGCGTTTGAATCCAGGCTAACTAACTGTACCAAATAATAATAATAATAATAATAATAATAATAATAATAATAAGAAGAAGAAGAAGAAAAAGCGTAAATTCGTAAAGTTTTGTTATACTGGAAATTTTATGTTCAAGAAATGACTTTAACTTTAATTTGGTTACTACTGTATCAGACTACAGTAATTCTCTCTCTCAAATCGCGTAACCTTAGATCAACTTAGGATGACTCAAAGGTTCAATGAGAATTTATATTTTGGTTTATCTACTTACACAATCCCTTACTCTCAGGATAGGTTTTTTATGATTTAATTAGCTGAGCCCCTGAGGCTAATGAGTAATTTAAATTATTTGGTATAGTTAATGTGTGATGCGGTTCGCTTCCGATTTGGACTTCCCTTTTAGGAATACTAAAACTAAATTTTAACAAGATTAAAATAGATGTGATGAACATTAATTTGTTCCCTATATTGGAACTGTTACGAAATTTAACAATTCTCAGTTGTGAGCACGCGATTGTTCTTCGTTATCTTGCTATTTTGAATATATATATTTAGTGATGGATCGAGTGGTCGGTTTTTCACAACCGCGGTTGCGGTTGTGTTTGCGGTTGTCGAATTTTTTCCAACCGCGGTTGCGGTTGCGGTTATCATATACTAGGAAAAATGCGTAATTATTAACTGGATTTAGCCACTATAGTGCGATTTAGCCACACTTGGTACATAATATATACTAAATAGTATTTATTTAGTAAATACCTTATGTTGAACACAAGTTTTGCAATACACCGCTACCGCTATTTGTGTGTTGCAAAACTTGTGTTCAACATAAGGTATTTACTAAATAAATACTATTTAAATGAAGTATATTCTAAACTTATATAGCTATTATGAAAGAATAGGTCAAATTAATTAAAACCATATTTTGCACTAAGTGTGTTACCAGGATGAGGGACGAGGACCCATCGCACTGTTCATCCCACCTACCACTTTCCCCAGCCTCCACCCATTGGAAAGTTATGGATTATTATTCATTTGAAAAACTGATGTCAAACTTAATGACAGGCAGTGTGAATTTCAAGAATAATATTTTTGCATGGAGCTCACAGAGTAATAACTTAGAGCGCAGTTTAAACCAATTTTACTACGGCAGCCGTATGACGTCACGTTTAAGCACGCATAAGGAGACCCATCATTTTCTTTTTAAAAAAAGAAATATTTCTAATTAACCTAAAATTAAAATTAACTAAGCTTTTACAACCGCAACCGCACTTATGGAACGGCGGTTGCGGTTACGGTTGCGGTTGTGAATTTTTGTGCGGTTGTAGTGCGGTTGCGGTTGCGGTTGCGGTTATTCGATCCATCACTAATATATATATATATATATATATAATATATATATATATATATATACACATCTCTATATATGGGATGAATTTCACAATTAAACACGTGAAATGAATGAATGATGCAATCCACAAGGAAAAAGAAAAATTATTCCAAGGCTTTTCGTGTATTCAGAAGTACACCTCGTCAGGGAATGAAGGGAGAAGGTGAGATGACAAAAATATATACATATGTACAACGAGACGGAAAAATAAAAAGATTAGCACATGATTAACAAGAGCTAATTAAAGGCAAAAGGTATTTTAACAGGATATTGTTAATTTTATACATTTCCGCACTGTTATTGAAATTATTTTTAAAATGGATAAATGCACATTCTAGAATATTCCTTTCAATTATATCTGTGTTTTTAACGAGCGCTTTAGAACTATCCCACTTGATACTATGATCACATCTATAGTATACATATGGTTAAACAATGCATTAGAATTATTTGCTGTTCTACACGCATATTTATGCTGTTTTACCCTAATATCTAACGTTTTACTCGTTTGGCCTATATACACGGTTACACGTGTTTCGATCGAAGTCCGAATAAAAGCGATATTACAGTAAAAATCCTGCAGTTAATCAGTTTTAAACGGTGCCGATATTGTGAGTTAATTGATAGTGCATAGCGGTATTTCTTTTTAAAAAAGTAAAAATCGCGGCGTATACCAAAAAAGTGAATAAAATCAAAGTGAATTAATATATACAGCACTTGTTTTTGTTATTTTTCCGAGTCTCTTTGTGAGGAAAGTTTTGTTTTTTGAAGTACCCGCAAATATCCCCCCATTATCCCCCGCAGCCACGGTCGAGAGGACCAATCAGCGAGAAGTATACAGCGTGCCACATCCCCTACCCTGGAGTAACGGAAAATTCTTTCCCTCACACAGCTTGAGTCATCCCCCACCCAATACCTCCCATAATACCCCTTTTTTGAGTCATTTCACCAACATGGAAATTAATGCATACATGCAACTCTGTGGAATCTGTAAAACTGCAACAGCTGAGACAGAGGCGATCAGGTGCGATTTTTGTCAGCTACTTTTTCATTTTAAATGCCTAGAATGGGGAGATGAAAAAATCTCCCTTATAACGAACGCAAAGCAGTTTAATGGAATAAAATTTTTCTGCGAGAACTGCTTGACCGAATTAAACTCTTTTACGGTATTTAAAGCAGAAAGAGACTACGAGAAGAGAATGAAAGAGGAAAGTGGAAACAAAGAACAGTGGAAAACGGAAGAAACGGAGAAAGGCGAAATAGAAAGAATTCAAATACCGTCACAAAATGAGGCCGAAAACACACAGGCGACAAAGAGTGTAAAGACAACACACAGCATAAGGGCAACGAAGGACACAAACACAACTAGCACAAATAGGACAAGACAAGAGGGCAGTCAAGTAAACGAAGTAAAACTGTCCCCCAATAAGGAGCAAAAAACAAAAGCCAAGAGTAAATATGGGGAAGGAATTATATGCAGGTATTATATAAAAGAAATTGCAGATTTAAAAGAGGACAATGTATATATGAACATCCCCCAATATGCAATTTCTTCTATAATAATGGTCGTTGTAAATTTGGAGACGGATGTAAATTCTACCACCCGGACATTTGCAGAACTTACGCAAAATACGGAACCTGCAAATTCGGGAATAAATGCTACTATCAACATCTCCCGACGGACTCAACGAACAAAGGAAAAAGTTTAAATGACAATAGGAATAAAAATAACAATAGGAACAACAATAGGAACACAATAAGCGAACAAGAAAATTTTTTCAACATCTCAGACACCTTACGAATGCTAAATGTCATCCACATGCAGTTGACACAGCTGGAAACCCCCGAGCCAAATCGCTACCGGGCAAGAAGCTACCAATACAAGTAGGAGGAAACGGATCTCTTTCGGAGGATCATAGAGCAACGAATCAAGCGATATCGAAGGAAAACGAACTTGAAATGCACAAGGGGCAACGAAAAACAGAGAACATAAAAATTGTCCTGGCTAATATTCAAGGAATAAGACCAAACCAATCACTCAATAAGGTTTCGTACCTGAAAGGATTTATGGACGAAACAAGGGCGGACATCGCATGCCTCACAGAAACTCATCTTAAAGATTGCCAAGGAAATTGTGAAAACTGCGAACATTGTATTGATAAGAAAGAATAAATATAGAGGGCTTCAACTTACTAAGAGCGGATAGAACGACGAGACGGAAAGGTGGCTGTGCTATATATGTACAGGAAGGTCATATGACAGAGACGATAATAAGTAAATCAAACAGCTATGTGGAACTCCTAGCAGTGAAAATAGAAAAACTAAACTTGATAGTAATAGTCATCTATAGACCTCCAAGCACCCCAACCGAAAAATTCTCGGAGGCCATTGATGACATTAGAAAGCTAATAAAGGCCATAAACCCTCCATCCCCCAATATAATGATCTGCGGAGACTTTAACTTCCCATTTATAAAATACAAAAAGGTGAATAGGAATATATATATTCACCAGGACAAGGGGGGCACAAGAGAAGATCAGGAACAAGCAAAAATGTTGATGGCTCTCACAAACGAGTTTATGCTGACACAGGAGATAACAGAAAATACCAGAAAAAATAACTGCCTGGATCTGGTATTCACGAATAACACGAACTTGATTGCTGATATAAAAATAACCCCAACCATTATCTCAGACCACAACTTAATCGAGATATCAACAAATATGATGGCAGCATTAGAAGACAATACACATATTGTGGAAAGAAGTAAATTCGGGGCCTTTAACTTAAACTCGAAGACTATAAATTGGGAAGCAATCAGATCGCACATGGCCCAAATAGAATGGAGAACAATTTTCGAGAATAAAACAACGGAAGAAATGCTAACAACTTTGGAGGAAAAAACGCTGAGAATTTTAGAAAAATATGCTCCGAAATCACAGCCAAAAGGAAAGAGGAGCTGGCTAGAAAGGCAAAAGAGAAGACTATTCCGCAAAAGAAAGAGAGTGGAGGCGAAGTTAGGAAACTGCGGAGATAATGGCAGGAAAATAATAAAAGAAAAACTGGAGGGTATCGATAGGGAAATACAAGCCCTGATTAAGGACCATACAGAGAGGGAAGAGGAAAAGGCGGTAGAAGCAATAAAGGAAAATCCAAAATACTTCTATAGCTATGCAAAAAGGAAAACAAAAACGCGCGCCGCTATTGGGCCCTTAAGGACGGGAAATAATGAACTAACCGACGATCCAAAAGAAATATCTGATACATTGAGAGCTCAATATGAATCAGTTTTCAGTACCCCAAAAAGTGACAAAGCGATACCTGACATAAATGCATTCTTTGAAGAGGAATTGCAAGGAGAGTATATAACAGACTTTGAGTTTACACCAGAAGATGTAGCGAGAGCTATAGAACAAATGAAACTACATTCAGCTGCAGGTCCGGACAATTGGAACGCATTATTGATTAAAAACTGTAAAAATGAAATAGCTACACCTTTATACTGGATATGGAGAAGATCCCTAGACACTGGGGAAATACCGAGCATCTTGAAAAGAGCAAACATTGTCCCTATATATAAAGGAGGGGACAGATCTCAAGCAAAGAACTATAGACCAGTGTCATTGACGTCCCACCTCACCAAAGTATTTGAAAGAATAGTTAGAGAGAAAATTTATGATTTCCTGGAGACACGGGAAAGATTCAACGAAAATCAGCATGGATTCCGATCAGGTAGATCATGCCTATCACAACTAATAGAGCACTACAACAATATCCTAGATGCATTGGAAGGCAATGACAACTACGATGTTATATACACAGATTTTGCTAAAGCTTTCGATAAATGTGACCATGGTATAATAGCACATAAAATTAAAGACATGGGAATAACAGGCAAAGTGGGAAAATGGATCTACAACTTCCTTAGTGATCGTCTGCAGGTCGTCAAAATTCAAGGTATATCATCATCAGAATCGGAAGTACGCAGCTCAGTACCACAAGGGACAGTACTGGCCCCACTCCTGTTCATTATCATGCTAACAGACATAGACAGCGGAGTAAACAGCAATAGTATAGTAACATCCTTTGCAGACGATACAAAGATCAGCAGAAAAATCAGCGATGTACATGACGTGGAGGCCTTGCAGAGGGACACGAACAAAATATACAAATGGTCAGAAGACAAAACATGTCATTCAACGCCGAGAAATTTCAGCTCTTGAGATATGGTAGAAAAGAAGAACTTAAACAGACTGCATATTATGCTCCAGATAGACAGGAAATTCAGAGAAGCATGAAAGCGATTGATCTCGGGATAATAATGACAGATGATGCGAAATTCGAAACACAAAATCAGATAGCGATAAATAAAGCAAAAAGAGTCGCCGGACAGGTTCTAAGAACGTTCAAGAGAAGGGACAGGACAGTAATGATTCCCCTGCTAAAAACACTGATTATACCAAAACTTGAATACTGCTCAGTTTTGACGTCCCCATATAAAAAGGAAGAAACTAATAAACTAGAAGAAACGCAAAGGCATTTCACAGCCAAGATTGATGGCTGCAAAGAACTCAACTACTGGGAAAGACTACGTAAACTAAATCTGTACTCACTGGAAAGAAGAAGAGAGAGGTACATCATAATCTACATATGGAAAATGATCGAAAAACTGGTACCAAACCTAAAACTAAACCCAATTACCATTCAAACAACACTGGAAAATAGGAAAGGCAGAATGTGTAGTGTTCCCAAATTAAAAGCACGACAAGGGACCTCCTCAACCCTGAAGGAAAATAGCTTGGTTGTCAGGGGGCCAAGACTTTTCAACCAGCTTCCTAAGGACCTCAGAAACGTAACGGGGGTCAAAGTTGAAGTCTTCAAGAAAAGACTGGATGCCTGGCTCAGGACAGTACCAGATGAGCCGGGCGTGCCTGGCTATGTACGGTGGAGAGCGCAAGAAAGTAACTCGCTCCTCCACCAGGCCAGACCTAGAGGCGGGGCCACCAGCTTGACCTCCGTGTGAAGAGAGACCAACACACGAAACAACATAAGGTTCATAAGGTAAGGTAAGGTACATTGTGTGCATCCGATCGAATACACACAACCAACCTCATTATCCGGGTTATCCTTTATTAGGCGTGATTTAACAGTGTTATTATACTTAAAGACTCTCCCTTCATTCCCTGACGAGGTGTATTTCTGTATACACGAAATGCCTTGGAATCACTTTTCTTTTTCCTTGTGGGTTTGCATCATATATATATATATATATATATTATATATATATATATGTATGTATGTTGTCTGTGTGTGTGTGTGTGTGTGTATATATATATATATATATAATATATATATATATATATGGACCTTTTCCGTTTTATGGGCACCATTGAAATGAGATAAATTAATATTTTTTAAAATTATTTTAACTTTTTAATAACAGGCCTGCGATGGTTTTGTTGTGCGAAATATTTTATCACTTGTATAGTAATTTTTGCACGCTAATTCTGAAAATAATATTCATTTTTCGCCATCACGTACAGATTTTTCACAAAATGTCATATTTCATATTTCATATGTAAGTAATTTTCATTAAAATTTTCAATTAAGTTTTGATTAAAAACTACTGCTTATAAATCCTTCCAGATCAGAAGTGACGTCATAGCGTCTTCTAGAACATTCAAGAAATGCACAGCTAGTATATAAGTGATTGACAAGCCACGAGATGAGTCAGTCTGTTTAGTGCGTGCGAGGTTATAGTTCTTTATTATTCAAAGGTGCGCGGTGACTATATTTCTCCTTTGAAATTTGTTTATTTGTCGCTATGGCAACCAGAGGGTGTGTAAATAGCCCAAACATTTTCTCTTATATTTGTGGAAAATTTACTGTGAAAAAAGAAAGGCGAGATATTGCAGACTTCGTCAAGAAAGCATACTATGCGTACTTCGGAATGAAACTTGGGGATCAAGACAAATCATTGGCTCCACATAAAGTTTGCAGTGTTTGTGTTGAACAACTTAGACTGTGGAGCAAAGGTAAAAAGGATTCTTTACCTTTTGGGATTCCAATGGTCTGGCGTGAGCCTATAAATCACAGCAATGACTGCTATTTTTGTTCATGTAACGTGCAAGGCTACAATACTAAAAATAAAAAGGAAATTTCTTATCCAAACTTTCAGTCTGCTATAAGAGCTGTTGCTCATGGACCTGGTATACCTGTACTTACTAAGCCAAATACTCTTGATATAACTTCATCTGATTCGGTATCTGATGACGATGGAAACGATGATATTGATTGTTTTCAAACCGAAACATCTGGTAAGCCCCAGTTGTTTACACAAAGTGAACTTAATGATTTGGTAAGAGATTTGTCTTCCGAAGGATTATTCAGAAATTTTGGAATCCAGACTTCGTGCAAAGAACTTGCCTTCTCCCGGGACGTCAATTTACTGGTACAGAAATCGAGAAAAAGAATTCATCCAATATTTTTCTCAAGAAAATTCACTGGTATATTGCAACAATGTTTCGGAACTAATACTTAAACTAGGCGCTGCAGTCTAGGACCCAAATGAGTGGACTTTTCATTGATTCCTCCAAAAGAGGTCTAAAAGGTGTCCTCCTTCACAACGGTAACTTGTATGCCTCCGTTCCTGTGGCTCATTCGGTTCACGAAAATCTTGAGCTTCTTCTAGCTAAGGTTAAATACAAAGAACACGGTTGGCTACTTTGTGGAGACTTAAAAATGATTTGTATGTTGTTAAGTCAACAACCAGGTTATACGAAGTTTCCATGTTTTTTGTGAGAATGGGATAGCCGTGCAAGAACTCAGCACTGGATAAAAAAGGAATGGCCACGCAGAGTCAACCTAACACCTGATTCTAAAAACATTCAACGTGAAAGTTTGGTTGACACGAAGAAAGTCCTTTTACACCCGCTTCACATAAAATTGGGCTTGATGAAGCAATGTGTTAAGGCCTTGGACGAAGATGGAGATTGTTTTAAATATCTGTGTGGTAAATTCCCAACTCTTTCGGAAGCAAAATTGAAAAAAGGAATTTTCGTTGGTCCCCAGATTAGAAAACTGACTTTGGATGAACACTTTGAAAGAACAATGAACAATCTCGAAAAAGAAGCGTGGATTGCTTTTAAGCAAATTTTTGGGGAACAACAAGGACCCAAATTATAAAAACATTGTGAACAACATGCTAAATAAGTTCGAAGAGTTGGGTCGTAATATGAATTTAAAATTACATTTCTTACATTCACACTTGGATTACTTCCCTGAGAATCTCGGAGAACTCAGCGAAGAACAAGGAGAACGATTTCACCAAGACATCAAAGAAATGGAGAAGAGATATCAGGGAAGGTGGGACATCAGCATAATGGCTGATTACTGCTGGATGTTGAAACGGGATACTCCAGAATTATTAGATAAAAGAAAAGGAACAGCGCGTACATTCGAGACTAAAAGGCATAGATCTCACAAGAAAACTCAGGACAAATAATGATGAATATGTAATTGACGTTAATAGTCTTCTTTCTTTTTAAAGTTGTTTGCATTTGTAATTAGTATAACAAAGCGAAATAGGTACCTAATGTAAACTGAAATAAATAATATTTATTTATGTTGTTTTTCTCATCCAGTTTGCAGAAAATTCTTACGTGATAGAAAAAAAATGGACATCTTATTCGAAATCAGCGTAGTTGAATTATATAAAATCAGTTATTAGTAAGAAAACACCTCTCACAAAGTTCTCATTCGCAGGCCTGTGTAATCAGTACATTTGGAATAGGAGAAATTTAATATATTTAATTTAACAGCTATGAACATAAATAAAAACAAAAAATACTTGTCTGTTCTTCAAAAATTTGACGATTTATTATATTACATTATCATTATTATTGGTCATGCCTAGCCTAACCTATCCTAACCTGACCTAACCTAACCTGACTTAACCTAACCTGACCTAACCTAACTTCGTTGGTGCCCATAGAACGGAAAAGCCCCATATATATATATATATATATATATATATATACACTGTGCAACGTGCTAACAGCATCATTCGATCAAATCGGCGCTCACATACAAGGAGCTACCACTGGAGCTAGGAATTACTGAAGGAAGTGTGAATACGATAATTCAGCAACTGGGATACTCAAAAGTGTGTTCACGGTTTGTTCCTCGCGAACTGACTGAAGATCACAAAGCCTAAAGAAAAGAAATTGCTTCTGAATCGTTGGTTCGATACGAGACAGAAGGGGATGACTTGCTTTCACGAATTGTGACTGGGGATGAGACTTGGGTACACCACTTTGAACCTAAAACAAAACGCCAATCCATGGAGTGGCATCACGCAGATTCCCGACGCAAAAAAAAGTTCAAAATGGCTCTCTCTGCAGGAAAGGTTATGCCTACCATCTTCTGGGACATGAAAGGGGTGATTTTGGTGGACATTATGAAGAAAGGACAAACAATCAACTCAGAGGCACATATTGCTACCCTACAGAGACTCTAGAGACGTATAAAGCGAGTTCGACCGGAGAGAAAACTGGAAGACGTCCTTCTTTTGCACGATAACGCAAGACCACACAACAGTTTGCAAACAAGAGAGGCCATCACAAAAATGCGCTTCACTGTGTTACCCCACCCTCCATACAGCCCAGATCTGGCACCTTCAGACTTCCATTTGTGGAAGAAAGTTTCAGAGTGACGATGAAGTTGTTGAGGAGGTTAAGAGGTGGCTCCAGCGGAACCCAGCGGACTTTTACCAGCAAGGAATAAAGGCCCTTGTTTCGAGGTGGAGGAAAGCCGTAGAAAAGGATGGAGTCTATGTGGAAAAATAAAAACTTGTGTGCAAAATTTCTGGAACTTACAAGGAAACTTGGAAAGAAAAAAAAAAGGTGGGCCAAAATATATTGAGTGGCCCTCGTGTGTGTGTGTGTGTGTGTGTGTGTGTGTGTGTGTGTGTATATATAAAATTTATTCTTCACAGGAATTCGAACCCGGGCCCACTGACTCGGAGACGAAGGCGTTGATCATTCGGCTACGAGACAATAAAAATTAATAACTTTAATCATGTCGTAGCTAAATGGTCAACACCCGCATCTCCGAGTTAAAATGCTCGGGTTCGAATCCTCATGAGCGATTAATTTGGCTTATGCAAAGGTTGTGTGGTATATAAATTGTCTTGCTGTAACACGAGGCAGTACAAGAATTTACCCGCCCCATTGTCGAGGAGACCGTTTGCTATTAAGAGCAACTTTTTGTACCAGTCACTGAACAACGCAGAACGAAATAACATTTGTTATTAGGAAAAGCCTTTATCTGTCCTTGTTTAAGGAATTCTATTATAAATATTTGTTGGACAGATATTGATACTTTACTGCGTATTTCTTTATTTTCTTACGTGACCGTCCTCAGTTGTAAAATGCGCCTAAAGAGAGTTCATCTCACAATGGGATTCCCTGCTTCACTTATTTACCTGTTTTGTATATTTTACTAAAATTCCTCCGAAAACATTTGAATTTTTTAATTCAAATCTGAATAGAAAAAGGTTCCACCTTTTGGGAATCGTTGTACCTCCAAATGAAATTGAATGAAGTCAACCCATGAAAATATAGTTCAGTTTCAGGTCGTAAATGTAGGATATTTTGGTGTTTTTACAATTCTTAGCTTTATTCGTGAGACAAAAACGTTCTGGTTGCCAAAATCTTCGTCCATAAATAATGTCGGCCTTCCAAAGTGACTGGTGTAGGTCACAAAGTCGTGAAATTTAATAACGCTATTTTAAGTTTCGTGCGTATGGCGTGTACGCAAAACGGAACCATTTTCACCACTCAATTTGAATTGAATTGAATTGAATAACCTTTATTAATAATAAAATAAATACATTGGTTTGTCAATTTACAATGACATAAATAATTGTGAAGCTCGACTATTTATTTTATTTAATTTGGCCCTTAAGCTTTAGGCTTTACTGGGCTCTTATTAAAAATAAACAGCTAGTTATTATTAATTAATAATAAGTAAATAAATAAGTATTATTAATAGTTAAAGTATGTATTAATCTTAAATTATCATTACTGACATGACAAATTCAAGGTCACCACTGAAGGCATTATGCCAATACCATACAAAGAAACCAATATTATATACGAGATATAAGAAATGAACAAAAATAATGTTCAGCATATAGAAAAAAATCTGTAGAATTTGTCATATGACTTAAAATTCAAACAATAATTTTATTTAATTCACCTTTAATTATTTTAATTACCTTCTTTTTGAATCAATGATTCGATAAATAATTTAGTTAAATTATATGATGCACACAAACTACGTTTCATTTTTCCTAAAACTACTCATTGTGTACCAACAATTCAGTTTTAACAATATATATATATATATATATATATATATATATATATATATATATATATATATATATATAATTGTTAAAAGCTTTAAAATTACACACACACACACACCACACACACACACACACACACACACACACATATATATATATATATATATATATATATATATATATATATATATATATATATATATGATGCAAACTCACAAGGAAAAGAAAAACTGATTGCAAGGCCTTTCGTGTATTCAGCAGTACATCTCGTTAGGGAATGATTCCCTGACGAAGTGTACTGCTGACTATACGAAAGGACTTGCAATCAGTTTTTCTTTTTTCTTGTGGGTTTGCATCATTTAGTCATTTCACATGTTTAAGTGTGAAATTCATCTCATATATATATATATACCTTACCTTATGAACCTTATGTTGTTTCGTGTGTTGGTCTCTCTTCACACGGAGGTCAAGCTGGTGGCCCCGCCTCTAGGTCTGGCCTGGTGGAGGAGAGAGTTACTTTCGTGCGCTCTCCACCGTACATAGCCAGGCACGCCCGGCTCATCTGGTACTGTCCTGAGCCAGGCATCCAGTCTTTTCTTGAAGACTTCAACTTTGACCCCCGTTACGTTTCTGAGGTCCTTAGGAAGCTGGTTGAAAAGTCTTGGCCCCCTGACAACCAAGCTATTTTCCTTCAGGGTTGAGGAGGTCCCTTGTCGTGCTTTTAATTTGGGAACACTACACATTCTGCCTTTCTTATTTTCCAGTGTTGTTTGAATGGTAATTGGGTTTAGTTTTAGGTTTGGTGAGTACAGATTTAGTTTACGTAGTCTTTCCCAGTAGTTGAGTTCTTTGCAGCCATCAATCTTGGCTGTGAAATGCCTTTGCGTTTCTTCTAGTTTATTAGTTTCTTCCTTTTTATATGGGGACGTCAAAACTGAGCAGTATTCAAGTTTTGGTATAATCAGTGTTTTTAGCAGGGGAATCATTACTGTCCTGTCCCTTCTCTTGAACGTTCTTAGAACCTGTCCGGCGACTCTTTTTGCTTTATTTATCGCTATCTGATTTTGTGTTTCGAATTTCGCATCATCTGTCATTATTATCCCGAGATCAATCGCTTTCATGCTTCTCTGAATTTCCTGTCTATCTGGAGCATAATATGCAGTCTGTTTAAGTTCTTCTTTTCTACCATATCTCAAGAGCTGAAATTTCTCGGCGTTGAATGACATGTTGTTGTCTTCTGACCATTTGTATATTTTGTTCGTGTCCCTCTGCAAGGCCTCCACGTCATGTACATCGCTGATTTTTCTGCTGATCTTTGTATCGTCTGCAAAGGATGTTACTATACTATTGCTGTTTACTCCGTTGTCTATGTCTGTTAGCATGATAATGAACAGGAGTGGGGCCAGTACTGTCCCTTGTGGTACTGAGCTGCGTACTTCCGATTCTGATGATGATATACCTTGAATTTTGACGACCTGCAGACGATCACTAAGGAAGTTGTAGATCCATTTTCCCACTTTGCCTGTTATTCCCATGTCTTTAATTTTATGTGCTATTATACCATGGTCACATTTATCGAAAGCTTTAGCAAAATCTGTGTATATAACATCGTAGTTGTCATTGCCTTCCAATGCATCTAGGATATTGTTGTAGTGCTCTATTAGTTGTGATAGGCATGATCTACCTGATCGGAATCCATGCTGATTTTCGTTGAATCTTTCCCGTGTCTCCAGGAAATCATAAATTTTCTGTCTAACTATTCTTTCAAATACTTTGGTGAGGTGGGACGTCAATGACACTGGTCTATAGTTCTTTGCTTGAGATCTGTCCCCTCCTTTATATATAGGGACAATGTTTGCTCTTTTCAAGATGCTCGGTATTTCCCCAGTGTCTAGGGATCTTCTCCATATCCAGTATAAAGGTGTAGCTATTTCATTTTTACAGTTTTTAATCAATAATGCGTTCCAATTGTCCGGACCTGCAGCTGAATGTAGTTTCATTTGCTCTATAGCTCTCGCTACATCTTCTGGTGTAAACTCAAAGTCTGTTATATACTCTCCTTGCAATTCCTGTTCAAAGAATGCATTTATGTCAGGTATCGCTTTGTCACTTTTTGGGGTACTGAAAACTGATTCATATTGAGCTCTCAATGTATCAGATATTTCTTTTGGATCGTCGGTTAGTTCATTATTCCCCGTCCTTAAGGGCCCAATAGCGGCGCGCGTTTTTGTTTTCCTTTTTGCATAGCTATAGAAGTATTTTGGATTTTCCTTTATTGCTTCTACCGCCTTTTCCTCTTCCCTCTCTGTATGGTCCTTAATCAGGGCTTGTATTTCCCTATCGATACCCTCCAGTTTTTCTTTTATTATTTTCCTGCCATTATCTCCGCAGTTTCCTAACTTCGCCTCCACTCTCTTTCTTTTGCGGAATAGTCTTCTCTTTTGCCTTTCTAGCCAGCTCCTCTTTCCTTTTGGCTGTGATTTCGGAGCATATTTTTTCTAAAATTCTCAGCGTTTTTTCCTCCAAAGTTGTTAGCATTTCTTCCGTTGTTTTATTCTCGAAAATTGTTCTCCATTCTATTTGGGCCATGTGCGATCTGATTGCTTCCCAATAATAAAAGGACGCGCGCGCGCGCGCGCGCGCGCGCGTGTGTGTGTGTGTGTGTGTGTGTGTGTGTGTGTGTGTGTCTGTCTGTTTGCCTGTTCCAGCCATAGTTCCAAAATGAAAGCAGTTACAAACATGAAACTTCACACACATATTGATTCGGTCCCGAGATTGTGCACCTGGGTGATGAATGCCGGGTTAGGTTAATTGAATGCTCGGTTAGGTCAACTGTACGCCCTTGACGATTGGTTAGGTTAAGTCGTGATATTTTCGTTAGCTTTAACGAAAATATCACGGCTTAACCTAACCAATCGTCAAGGGCGTACAATTAACCTAACCGGGTATTCAATTAACCTACCCGGGCATTCAATTAATCTAATCGGGCATTTAGTTGACCTAACCGAGCATTTAATTAACCTAATCGGGCATTCAGTTGACCTAACCGGGCAGTCAATTAACCTAACCAGGCATTCAATTAACCTAATTAATATAATAGCTAATAACAGCATTCGAACTACAAAAAATATTCTGCCCGTCGGCTGGGATATTTTTGCCACCCTCACAAAGGGCGGGTTCTCTGTTAGTATATATATATATATATATATATATATATATATATAAGCAAACAACCACACGACGGAAAAGGAAACACGAAGTCCGAGCGCTTTCGTGATATATTCACATCTTCAAGGAGAAACAGAAAATTTTATATATATATATACACAAACACACATATATATATATATATATATATATACACACATCCCATCCCATATATATATGTATCGGATGGCGCCTCGATGCTGTGGTGGTTAGCATCGCTGACTACGAATCCATCGGCCGCGGGATCGAGAGCCAGTGACGGCAGGCGGCGCGCAGCAAAACCCAGCTGTTCATCCTTCCACACAATAAAGAAATTGGTTGGTAGACAAATGGGTACCCTGGGTAGCCAAGTGGTTAAGACGCTGGGCTGCTGGTGGGGCGTGGTTTGGATTCCACATTAAACTGTAGGTCTAAGGTGGAATGACAAGCGTGACCTTCGTTAGAATGAATAATTCTGGCGGAAGCAAAACCATAGTTAACCGAAGTATGTATATACCTTCCAACCTTTTAAATGTTCCGTGCAGTGATTCCTCATTTCACGAAGGTCAAGCTTGTCGCCGTTTCCTCTCTCTCTCTCTCTCTCTCTCTCTCTCAATATATACAGAGAGAGAGAGAGAGAGAGAAATGTAAATAGAAAACTTTATTGCGTGTATGTACGTGTGTGTGTGTGTAATGTTGTAAAAAATGCGTGTATAGTCCCTATATAGGATACGATAGCAGATATGATCTGTATCATGACGGTATGAACAGTTGAGGCGGTCCATATGACAACGACTTTCACAACAAAAGCCATATACCATTTACAGAAACAATAATTAACAACAGTATTTTTTTCCTTAATACTGTATTTTATAGTGTACGATAAGGGTTGTAAAAGAATTTAATGACATTTATTCCACGTTTTTATTGCCGTGAATAAAGCGTGTAATCTATTGTTTGACAAAATTTAAAATACTGATTATTTATGCACCATGTTTCTTTAATCAAAATCCTATTAACTCACCTCTATATATATATATATATATATATATATATATTATATATATTAGTGATGTAGCGGATGTCATTTTTTTCACATCCGCGGATGCGGATGTTTGATTTCAACATCCGCGGATGCGGATGCGGATGCGGATGTCTACATTTTCGTTATTTTTAGGATATATTCGAGATTTGTTGTGTTTAACGTATATAATAAGTTATTATATAGAGAGAGCTGTAGCTATAATGTAGTATAATTGATTAATTGTACAATAATTGCTGTACTTTTCCCTGAACATATAAAATAATAGCAAGCATTTAACTAATATAGAAATCAATTAGTGAATTCGTCTGCAAATAAATTCGTCATATTTTGTTGAGTTTCAGCCACAATTAGAAACCATAATTGTGTTACCCGACCTCTTTCCCCAACCTCCACCCTTATAGAAAGAGATCTTTAATTAGCTTGATAACTATTTATATTAAGTTTAAAGTTTTATTAGGCATATTTATAAATGAGTAATTAAAATAAAGTAAACTAAGATGTTCATCGTTTAATATTCAAACTTAATTATAGGAAGGTTATGTTTAAGGAACATTAATTTTTCTGCCTTTTCTGCTGCCAGTCTGTTTCTCTTTTCATCATATATTAATCCAACACTGCTAAATAATCTCTCGCTTGGTACGCTTGTTGGAGGACGTGCTAAATGTTTCCTTGTAAGTTTACTCAAGTATGGATAGATATTCTGCGTATTTTTCCACCAACTAATAGGATTGTCACATGCAGCCAGGCGTTTTTCTTGGTGATAGCTCTCGATAATTTTTACTACATCTTTTGACATCGCGTAGGTCTCGTCATCGCTGCTTGACTCAAGAAACTGAGAGAGAGATTCTGTGATAGATTTGCTTGTTGAAGGTGTTGGTTCTGTCACTGAAACTTGTATTCTTTTGGTGGGTGGCGAAGCGACAGATTCAAGAGATTGAAGCTCTTCAACTGCTTTGCCAAGTGATGATTTAACTCGTTCTAATGTACTAGGTGAAAATAACTTAGCTTTGTAACGTGGATCTAAGTAGGTTGCAAGAGAGTAACTTCATACAAGAACAGCCTCTCGTCTTGTCGCTTGCATCACTTTTGCGCACAATGAACTAGTTCTATTATTATAGTAGAATTTGATAATTTCCGCTTATTAATGACGTTTTATCTCAACGGTCCACATCTGCACGACATCCGCAGTCCAAAGTGCGGATTCAGATGCGGATGCGGATGCGAGAAAATGTGCGGATGTTCCGCGGATGCGGATGTTCCGCGGATGCGGATGCGGATGTGACCTACATCACTAATATATATATACACTTTGCAACGTGTAAATCTTACTGAACAAAAAATTGCAGTCCCTTTTTCAAGAACTAAAGAGGTCTTTTATATATGCAAAATTCACCGTCTTAAATCAGGTGCAATCACAAAGTTATATAAATTATATTTTGAAAGTTTCCATTATATTACAATATACTATATATATAATGTATTTCATTTATTTCTATTTGTATTACTGTAAGATTGTATCATTGTATCACTGTATGATAATTATTATTATTATTATTATTATTATTGGTATTTCAACATATATCGTTTACCGTATTGTTTATCACTTCTTTTTTCTCTATTATTTTTAAGATTGTCCCAGTTTTCATTTGTAATGACAGAAATTAATTAAATGGAATTTCATTTTATTTCTATTTGTTTCTATTTATTTTCTGTCGTAAAAATTTAAATGAATCTCAAAGATTTTTTCCTGTAAAGCTCTCATGCTTCCCACCGGCAAATTCAGATAAGAATGCTTCGTCTCATTAAACAATTTACCACTAAAAATGCAAAATTAAACGTTAATGCCAACATTGAGTAAACTTAAATGGATGTGATGCGTACCTTAAAATACTATTCTTTCTGAATAAAGATTGTTTGTTGGTTTGTTTGTACTGTTCATGCAATATGTTGATAAAATAAAATGCAATCAACATTCTAAAATATATAGTTTCCTCAGAGGTGAGGATATAATGTTTCTGCATTTACTGAATAATGAATCTATATCAGTGTTCAGCTTCGACTCCATTTCGATATATCGATATCGAAATTTGTGTCACTTAGAATGCTATTTCAAAACTGCCACATCACTATCGTTTCATTAACGAGAGGTTGATTCATCACTATTTCTCTATCATTATGTCGATATAAGTGTGCTACCTTGGTAACACTTTATTGTAAATGGGAAACATTATGACAGAGGATATATATATATATATATATATATATATATATATATATATATATATACAGTAGGCTCTCTTTATTTCACGATCCTATATTTCGCTTTCTTTATTTCACGATACCCTAAATTACTCCCATATTTTTTTTTTATAATACGGTCTAAACACCATTTCTCGAAAACAATATTTCACGGTAATTCTCGGTCCCAATCTCGCGAAATAACGAGGGTCTGCTTTATATATATAAAAAAATTTCATATAGGGCCTATATGTGAAATATATATATATATATATATAATATATCCTTTGTCATAACGTTTTCCACTCACACTAAAGTAAAATATTCGTCGTAGGATAATACACTCTTCATGTTTATCGTCACTCAGTTTGTGCTTATTTATAAATTTCTTTACAGACAAAAGTGGTTCAAAATGATTAAAAAAGTTTGCTGTGTAACGTTTATTTTACTTTTTGGAGTTCATTTCTTCTTTTAATTTTCTGTTATTATTTACTAGATGTAAAAGTATTATGGTTTATTTATCTTCAGCGCTTTAGTATCATTTTACTTTCATTAAACAGCATAAAATATACACGCTCCTTCGCTTATACATGTGCGTCTAAACACAAAATTTATACGTAAACTGGAGCAGATTATACTTCTGTTTGGTCTTCCACTATTTTCTACTTTAAATCTTGCCTCCTTTTCTTCCTTTCCGTCTGACCAGCGTCTGGAAATGGTTCGTTCGGCCTATCTAATGACCGCCGAATCCGTCCCGAATGACCATCGAATTTCAAAGGTTGAAAATAAGTGTCGAGATGAAGCAAGAACAGCGGTAGCTTATTCACGAGACTTCCACATACAGACCCACTTCAGATGAAATTGCACATACATTCAGTATGAGAGGAAGAGCAGGAAAGAGAGGTAAGAGAGAGAAATTAAAGGTTCTTTTACACGAACGCATCACCTTTATTAACAGCTAATGAGAAAAAGAAATACAGAGTTTCTGTTTATTGTCAAGATTAGGTTTTATACAGGGTGTAACAAAAGTCCGTTCTCATAGGGAAATAAGATATAATGTAATTGAACGAGAAAATAGTTTTAACTGTACATTACAAACAATACAATCAACTTACCAATTAATTTGAGCATGTACTGGATAAGTGGTAAGTTGATTGTATTGTTTGTAATGTATATTTAAAATTACTTGTTCTTTCAAATCTGTTACATCTTATTTCCCTATGAGAACGGACTTTTGTTACACCCTGTACATATAAAATAACGAGAAGTATCCAAGGAAAAAAATAAGTGACAGCAGTGTATTACATAGCTTAATATATAATAATACCATATATTTTAAAGGATATGGAGAGAGAGAGAGAGAGAGAGACAGACAGACAGAGAGAGAGAGAGACAGACAGACAGACAGACAGACAGACAGAGAAAGGCACTGGAACAGAAAAAGGAAAACACACTGAAACTTTGAATAATATTGTGGAAAAAAAGAGAAAAAAGTGAAAAATTGAATGCAATTTTAGTGGCACTTTTATATTATATATTAACATAAGGTTACCAAATACATTTAATGCACCATTTCCATTTCACTGACTTCTAATTGGGACTTTGAGAATACGTACGACAGACCTCAAAACGTCAATCATTACAACACATATTTGGATATATTTGGATTTGGATATTTATTTGGAGTAGGTTAACACGGACCATTGATGGTTTCAGTGGTGATGAACCACGTACGGAAGTTTCGTCAATACATTGACTCCCTATTTGCTTGGCAATGCTGCTGCTGCCAGCTGTTCGTACCCTGAAATGGGCGTATGGGCGGAATGATGCTCTTTGTGAAAAAATGTTAAACTCTCCATTCTTCCACTTGAGCTATGAATACATCAATATATATATCCTTCATTATTATTAATACAAAGAAGGTTTGAGTGACTGTGACTGCTCCTTATTTGATAACGTGCATCGACTGATTGGATGAATTATCAAACTTTGAAATATTCACTTCATTATTTTTCTATTATAATAATAATAATAATAATAATAATAATAATAATAATAATAATAATAATTATTATTATTATTATTATTATTATTATTATTATTATTATTATTATTGTGACGATGATGATGGAGATATAGTAATAATCTGATCTCGGGTTTAAATTACAAATTGAAGAATTTATATTCAATTTAGACATTAAATCCAGTAAAGAGAACCTGAGAAATATCATAAAATAACGACAAAAATCAATAAGAAAATGAATTTTCATTTTTGCTCCTAAAATAAAATCAAGAAAGGCAAAAAATAAAACTAATAAAAATAACAAAATAGAAATTTTTCCCCGAAAGATATATCGCTTTTTTCAACCTTCCTTGCATTTATTGCACATAATAAATATACTTTCGCAGACATTTAAGCTATAAATTCACCCTCTGCTATATGATCTCCAATGCAATTTAAAAGGTTCGCTCTATAAGAACCCTTACGCGCCAAATAGCTGGAAACTGCAAATCCTGGACTTTGGAAAATGCATCATATTTTCCGAGAGCATAAAGTAGGCCATCGATATTCGTTTCTGGGAAGTTATTATGAGCAATTACGATTATTTTCTCTAGGGTTCTTGTCATTAGACCACGGATATGAATTAGGCCAAATCTTCTATTAATAATAAAGTTACATGCTTCATTCCAATCTGCTCTCGTTAATGTAGATTTAGATATTATTTGCAAATTAATTGTACGATAATGTAGTGAAATTTGGGACATGAAATTAATTTGGGGAAATAATAATAATAATAATAAGAAGAGAAGAAGAAGAAGAAGAAGCGTGATATTGGAACAAAATTTCAAGCTATTCAACACATACTTTCCTATTAAATACAAAGTAATATCTAAAACTAAATACAACACCGAATGGATCATTCTAGGCACTCATTGTAAATGTGAAACGCAAACATACTTTCTTTAAATGAAGGAAAACTTATATTATTACGGAACAGATATACAAAAATTACTGTAACAGACTTAATGAAGTCGTTAAAAGAGTGAAAGCAGATCGCTATTGTTCAAAAAATTAATGAACAAAAGGTCAATCCCAAAAGGCTATGGAACCCTCTGAAGGATTTAATTTGTTTTTGTGCAGAAAGGAGGGGCCAAGGGCGAATGCCCGCGAAACCGGCCCCCCACCCTCAATAGAAGAAGAGAGCCAAAATCAAAGGCCAAGATTTTCGAGATGCCTGGACACTCTGTGTTTAAAAGATTGGAGGATATACTCGTAGATAGGAGAAAACATGGACTGAGGAAAATTGTTCCAGAGTTGACAGGTTGAGGAGATGAAAGATTGAAAAATACTGATAAACCTTTGCGTTAGAGATTTGGACAGAAAAGGAATGCGAATGGGTCGAAAGTCTGGTACTGCGTGCTCTCCTTAAACGAGGAGGCACAAAGTTAGAGTGTTCAAAAGAACAGTATCCATTATAATAACGATAGTAAAGAGAGAGTGAGGGAACAATACGGCGAAGAGAGAGAGAGAGAGATTGAAGATAGTCCGTAAGAGGCGGAGAATTGATGAGACGAAACGCCTTTGATTCCACCCGGTCAAGTATGGGTTGAGCCACCCCACACATCAGAAGCGTATCCCATATAGGGGCGTATAAGACCCCTGTACAGAAACTCCGTACTCAGTTGTCAGCCAGATTCCTTACCGAGCGGACGCATTTCCTGAGCTCTCTGATATTGCTGCTGCTTTTGGATATTGCCAATAACCTTAATTTTGGTAAGTTCTGAATTTTATATACTTGCGTTTATAATATATAGTTAAGTACTTGAATGTAAGTGGTTTTTAGTGATTTAGAAGTTTTCATCGCGTGCCGGCTTAATTTAACTTAAATTGTGACAGTTATAAACTAATTCAACTTGCGCGATGCCGTCGCAGAAAGCGTCGTGTGTTAGGTGTGGAGTGAATCGGTGGTATACGGATTTTAGGGACTATGACGGCGGTCCTATGGCAATTACCGAGAGATCGGGGCTTTTTTTTTGCGAATTAAGGGAGGAAATAGTTGACATAAAACGCAGTGTACGTGAGGTAATGGAAAGACTTGCAACGCTTGATGAGGGCAGGGGTAGGGCTACGGTTGACGAAAGCCGAACCAATACTAACGTTGAAGACGTTAGTAACTTGAAGGGTGAGGTGCGTAACCTAGTTTCTAGTTTAGGTAGCTTATCGGGAAGGTTGGATAGAATTGAGGAAGGGGTTAAGGTTGGTCCGAGATTATTAGATGGGGAGGGATGTAGAGAAGTTAAGGGTGGAGCTAGGCCACGTACGTTAGGTGATAGGAATCCCCCCCCCCCCCTCGAGCTTTCGAACCCTTTCGCCCATTTGGAAAGGGACGTGAATGAGGGGGAAACTATTTTAATTGGGGACTCTTTAGTGCGCCATATGGACACAGAGTTCGTTGAACGGCATCCAACCAAGAGGAGGAGGGTATGTTTCCCAGGGGCCAGGGTTGACAGAGTTAGAGACGAAGTGGATAGGATTGACGTTGCCTCCCGTCACTTGATGTTGGTGACGATGGTAGCGGGCAACGACTCGTATGGGCCCGATACGAGAGTGCCTGACCTTTTGAAGAGATATAGGGGGTTAATTAGGTCCCTAAAGGCGAGGTCAGATAGGTCTTTAGTTCTAGGTATTACCCCTAGGCACGGTTTGGGTCTTAGGATTACGTCTAAAACGATATTTTTTAATACTAAATTAGAAGAGATTTGTGCTGAGGAAAATGTACCCTTCGTAAAGCTGTGGTCAGAATTCAGTGATCCTAGCCTTTTTATAAAAGATAGGGTGCATTTTAACGAAATAGGTAATGCTAGGCTAGGTAGGTTAATTGACGAAAATGTTCGAAAGCTGTATAGGTCGAACATAACCCAAAAAAGTTTTTCGATTACGTGAATAATCGTAAGCCGATAAAAGATAATATAGGCCCTCTCTTGGACGCTAACGGCGCTTTGGCTTCCGACGCTCAGGCGATGGCGGGTATTTTTAATAATTTTTTTGCGACAGATTTTATCGTAGAAAACGTAAATAATGTCCCCGATGTGGACGATATCGTTCCATTTAGCAGCGAGACTATTTTGGATGAAATAACAGTTTAGGAGGGTGAGATTGCGCATTATATCGATAAGTTAAAAGTTAACAAGGCTCCAGACCCTAACGCGTTTTATCCTAGACATCTGAAAGATTTGAAAGACGTTGTCGTAGGCCCCTTAACGAAGATTTTTAATCAGTCACTGGAAACGGGGATTATTCCTGAAGACTTCAAATTAGCTAACGTCACGCCCATTTTTAAAAAAGGCGACCGCACAGTAGCTAGCAATTATAGGCCCATTAGCTTAACGTCAATTGTCGGTAAACTTTTGGAATCCATAGTTAGGGATCGTATCATCGAACACT
The DNA here is from genome assembly GCA_023014485.1 of Bathynomus jamesi. NCBI lineage: Eukaryota > Metazoa > Arthropoda > Malacostraca > Isopoda > Cirolanidae > Bathynomus > Bathynomus jamesi. The sequence goes on along the minus strand of JAJOZX010001428.1, from coordinate 556,849 downwards.
TAGAAAGTCGCGATTTGATTAATAGTAGTCAGCATGGGTTCGACGCCATAGATCTTGTTTAACTAATTTGTTAGAATTTTATAACGAAATAGTGCGCGAATACGATAGGCATAGAGCGGCTGACGTTATTTAGTTAGATTTTAAAAAAGCGTTCGATAGAGGTCCGCACAGAAGATTAATTGCGAAGGTTAAAGCGCACGCTATACGCGGTCAGGTAGCTAACTGGTTAGAGGAATGGCTTTCTTGCTAGGAGGCAGGGGGTCGTTGTTAATGGTAGTGAATCGGGGTGGTTGGCTGTAGGTAGCGGTGTCCCACAGGGTTCAGTGTTAGGCCCATTGCTATTCGTAATTTACATTAACGACATAGATGTAGGTTTGACTAGTAACGTGTCAAAATTCGTGGACGATACTAAAATAGGCGGTAAGGTTGTTAACAAGGACGATAGAAATAGGCTCCAAGACGATGTAAATAGGATTATGGAGTGGACGGATAAGTGGCAGATGCAATTTAACGTAGACAAATGTAAAGTTTTGCATATAGGTTCTCGTAACAATAATTACACGTACACGATGGATGATAGAGAGTTAGCGAGCGTTGACGAAGAAGTAGATTTAGGCGTACGCGTATCTAAGGATTTAAAAGTTAGGAACCAGTGCCTGGAGTCTTGCGCTAAAGCTAATAGGATGTTAGGCTTCATAGCGCGTAATTTCGAATTTAAATCGAAGGATATTATATTGCCCCTTTACAAGTCCCTAGTCAGGCCTCATTTAGAATATGCCGTTCAGTTTTGGTTCCCGTATTTGCGTAAGGATATTGATAGGTTTGAAAGGGTTTAGCGTCGTGCCACGAAACTAATTCCGTCATTGTGCAACGAGCCTTAAGAAGATAGGATTAAAGAGTTAAACTTGCATTCACTCGAAACTAGGAGTGAACTCTACCAGCGTTAATATGTTTAAGAACCGTTTACATAGGCATTTTAAAAATATTAACGTTGTTTAATATAATAATAACACAATCACCCTTCTCACTCTGAGCCTCCCCCTTCTCCCTCCGAGCCTCCCCCTTTTCCCTCTGAGCCTCCCCGTTTTCCCTCTCCCTCGTTAAAATTATTAACGTTGTTTAATATAATAAAACAATTAGTAACAGGAGCTCTCGGGGTGGTGATCGAGGATGAGCCTGTTGACGATAATGCCAGTTTGTGACATGCCAGCGTGGGATGCCAGCAAAAAAAAAAATTAGACTAACACGAACTTAGATGTAGCTCGTAGCGTAAAGTAACCCACTTTTTGTTATTCTTTATACTTTTTTTTCTCTCTCTCCTTATTTACATGTCTGTAACTCTCTTCATTGCATGTCTGTAGTTTGCATGGTATGATAGTGTTTGAGTTAAGAATGTGTTGCATGGTTTGTAATGCTTCTTATTTTACTTCTTTTCATCTTCCACCTCTTTCCGGCGGAGTGGGATCCGTCCTCTACCTCCCTATGGAGTAGAGGACCGGTCTGCAACTGCTGGAGGTATGTGTTGCTTTGAGTTAAGAATGTGTTGTTCTTTGAGTTAAGAATGTGTTGCATGGTTTGTAATGCGTTCTTATTTTACTTCTTTTCATCTTTCACCCCTTTCCGGCAGAGTGGGCTGCATCCTCTACCTCCCTATGGAGTGGCGGACTGGTCTGCAACAGCTGGAAGTATTCTCTTCGACTATTTTTCCGACTTGTCGGCAGTGGCCGGCGGATGGTGATGGTGTCTTTCTTTCTCTCTCTCTGAATGAATTTTAACCTACGAGTGATAGGTTTTGCTACTTACTTAACCGCTTATTCTCTTCTTTTAACCCCTTACTTTCTTCTTTCTCTCGGGCTAACCTTAGAATGGATCTTAGGGTCTTTGTTAGCCTTAGCTTCTGTAGATCTGTAGATCTGTAGAAGAAACTGCGGAGGCGGTACAACACATCTAACCTCTTAGAAGTTGTTTTAGAAAGAGAGTATATGTGACAGTGATGTAGTTGAGACAGTATCATGGGCGCAAAATGGGAGAGTGCAATTGCGATGTTAAAAATAGCAATCAGTGTTGCAAAAGGGGAGGGGAGTATTGCAACAAAGTGAGGGGGTTATGCAACAAGGGGTAGGGGGAAACCCCCAAGTTGCATGAAGGGGGAGAGCTTTGGGGGAGAAGTTGGGACGGCCTCACCCACCAAATGGGTATATCTAACCTAAGAGAGAGAAAGAAGAAGGAGAGTCTTTGGAGGAGAAGTTGGGATGGCCTCACCTCCCATAGGGGTATCCTAACCTAAGAAGGTAAGCCTTAACCTAAGAAGAAGAGAGAAGAGAACACATGTGTTCGCCTGGCCCCAGCCAGACGCATAATGCGAGTTCAGGATTCCAACATCTTATATAGAAGGTCCTCAAATTGCCAAAGAGCACTATTGATTTTATTTATATAGAGGGGGTTGCCAGTTATTGAATTTATTTATATATTAAAGGCAAAAGAGAGATGCTCTCAATGCTTAGAGGGGGTTGCCAGTTATTTATTTTAATTTTATATATGGAACGGTTACCAGTTATTTAATTTATTTATATGTAGAGGGTTGCCAGCCAGCATCATTTATTTTAACTATTTATTTATTAAAACTTCGTGTAAATCCATACCATCTGAGAAAAAAAATAATACGAGATAAATTCCAATAACCGACATTGAATGAAAAACAAATGACAGAAAATAAATATACAAGCAAAATAATAATAATAATAATACATACTTTATACGATATATATATATATATATATTCTTAAATAATTGTACGGGAGAAATCTATATACATATTTATATTAAACAATAAAATTTTAACAAACTCCCCGTCTCTTTGAAGCGAGTGAACAGTTTTCCAAATTTTAGCCAACTTCCCACATTAATTTTATTAAACATAACACAAGGAACTCTCTCTCTCTCTCTCATATTTTAGGCTTAGCGTCTTTCATATAGCATACATGCTCTACTCCATCCGCCTTATATTTATATTGTAATTAGAAGTTTATTATTATTTAAAACACTGTTGGTGAGATAGAAAATAAATTTGGCAACGCATGTGAATCCTTCATATATATATATATATATATATATATATGAAGGATTTACATGCGTTGCCAAATTTATTTTCTATTTCAGCAACAGTTTCAAATAATAATAATAATACATATATATATATGTGTGTGTATATATATATATAAGTAAATAACAGATTTTGAGTCTGCTTTTTATGATTTTGCTGTGTACAATCATAATGTAATAAAAAAAAATTATTATTATTATTATTATTTAAAACACCGCGATGGTCAAAAGCGAACCTTCCTCTCGACCTACATAAAAATTAGGTGGGTTGGTAGCCGCTGGCTCTACTAACGCATGGGACGAGAGATGTCTCACACACACACACAGACACACACACACACACACACACACACACACAGACACACACACATACACACACACACTTGGGGATGTTTGTGGTGTGTATATGTGCACTAAATACCTAAGATATACACATCTACTTTCATTTTACAAACTTTAGCCAACTTCCTGTTTCTTTGAAACGATAATTTCATTAATGATGTACATATACATTAACTTGTACCAAGCAAGCAACTTTTTACCTATAAAATAAATGAATAGTTAAAGAATTGTACATAACTAAACCTCGATTTCGGCATTCTTAACCCGAGGCGGAATTGGAGACTGTAACTTTCACCTCACCTGCCGAACTCCTGTTACAGAAAAAACAATATATATATATATATATATATATTACATACTGTGTTTCTACCTCGTGGTGAACGGACGTTTTGTTTCCGCTCTGTAATATCGAAATAACTAGTGTTTATAAGTTCAGCAGTAAATTCTATCTTATGCCAGTGTGTTTATTAAATACCAGTGAATTCACGATAATAAATTATTAAGTGAAAACCGATGGCATATAGCTTGCACAAAGAAAAAACATCAAATTGAAACATAAATTGAAAGCACTTCGAACGGAAAACGGAAAAACAGTTCCTGAGATTGTACATTAGGCCTATAGAGGGAAAAAGGTCAGACAGACATTGGAATAGCCATAAAACGAAGGTCGAGTTATCGAGAGAAATTTGAGAAGCGAGAAGAGGGAAATAAAGGAGAGAATGGCAAAATATACGAAGAAATGTGTAAATTGCAGGAAAGTCAGAACATTGAATAAAGCCGGATTATGTGTAATGTAATGCGCCGCATATCAGCTCTGTGACTGCAAAAATGAAGCAGACAAGACGGCGGGGCTTAAACTGCATTCTGTGCAATACTTTTAAGCACTACGAATGCGTGAACTTAAATAGAAAAGACAGGAAAATGGTAAATAGAATAAATAACAAAATCATAGGCCTTTATGGTTTCTTGTGCGTCAAGTACATGGAAAACAATAGAAAATTAGTACAGAGGGGAATACAAAATGTTGAAATAGAAGAATCAAGTACAGCAGTTGTACCGACAGAAAAAGAGGAAACAGAGAACGCCTGCACAACCGAAGAAGTGGTGGCGGAGCAGAAGGAAATAGAATCACGTAAGACCCAGAGGGAATTTAAACGACGTGCCATATGCGAATATTATAAAATAGGTTCGTGCAAATATGGCTCAAACTGCATATACAATCAACCCACAAAATGTTATATGTGGTGAGGAATGGGAAGTGCAGGTACGTACCAAACTGCAACTTTTTCACCCTCGTATGTGCAATCAGTTAATTACTGAGAAAAAATGCCTGAACATAGAGTGCCCGGATTTTCACATAAAAGGTATGCAAAGAAGAGAACGGGAAAGAACAGATCATATTCGACATAGAAGTAATAAGAGTAATGAAACATATTTTTTAGAAGAAATGAGGATAATAAAAGCACAGTTTCCCTTCTATCAAGGAAAGACAGAACGCCGCAAACATATGCACCACAACATTATGCACATCACTCTCCTATTCAACACCATCCACCAATAATACAACAACCACAGTGGTATCACGGGTCGCAACCCCAATACTCCCGAATGCAGCGGCCCAACCAATAATACCAAACAGGAACCGACATCGACCAGGAAACGACCATCATTTAGGAAAATCGAACACGAAGATTAGAAACCCGGTAAATGTATTATACACAAATATACAAGGCCTCTATACCGACCATACAGACTGCAAATTACAATACTTGCAAAATTTAGCTACGGAAACCAGCATAGATATCATATGCCTAACGGAAACACACTTACATAAGTGCGAAAAAGGGCTTGAAAACTGCATCGAGAATACTGAAATAGCATTGCTGGACTACAACATATACAGAGCAGACAGAGTGGCTAGACGAGGGGGAGGGTGTTGTATCTACGTGAAAAACACACACACATGTGAATGAAGGTAAACAAATCAAACAGCACAGTTGAAGTTATTATATTAGAAGTAAAAGAACTGAACCTAACCATTATGAACATCAACAGACCACCAAACACCACAAGAAGTGAATTCCAATTTGCTACAAATGAAATAGAAAACATTAAAATTACTTGAAACTCCAGCAACAAATATTCTAATTTTCGGAGATTTTAATTTCCCATTCATATCATGGAAGAAAAATGACGAAGTTATATATGTTAAGAAGTTTCATGGCAACATTACTAAAGATGATACAACGCCCTTACCCAGGAAATCTGTGAAGCCAAGAGAAAGGAGAACGTTTTGGGTTTAATCTGGACAAATAACAACGAGATAATAATAAATAAAAAAGTAATGCACACAAAGTTCTCCGACCATAACCTCATCGATATACAATTGAAGTTAGCACGCAGAGGTCCGAAAACGCATCCGAGAGAGGCAAATGGAATATTTGAAGGCTTAAACATAAATTCAAAGAAAGTAAATTGTGAAAACGTAAAAAAAGATTTAAAGGAGGTAAATTGGGAATTGCTACTTCACAAGAAGACCACAAGAAATACTATGTACAATAGAGACTGAAACCAAACCTATAATACTGAAACATATTCCAAAGAGACAGGAAAGAAAACGTAGCAAGCTCGAGAGGAAAATCAGGACACTATTCAGGCAACGAAGACAAACCGTAAAACATCTCCACAGATGCAGAACTGATGCAAACAGACTCAACCTAGAGAGGAAACTTGGCGAAATAGAAATGCACCTAAAGCAAACATTCATACATAAGACAAACGAGGAGGAAAACAAGGTAGCAGAAAACAAAAAATAACCGAAAATACTTCTACACGTTTGCGAAAAGGAAAATGCAATGTAAGGAGAGTATTGGACCGTTGATAGACGGGAGGCCGAATACACAAATGACCCGAAAGAAATAAGTGAACTGCTTAGGGAACAATTTAAATCTGTGTTTAACACCCCTAAGTCCGAGATGGAAGTGGAAAACCCAGACGAATTTTTCGACATAGATACAGATCAACCAAGAACAAATTCCGGCACAAACATATTAATGGACTTGTCGAGTTCAAGGAAGGAGATGTAATTACGGTCTTATCACAGATGCGAGACAATTCAGCGCCAGGGCCAGACACATGGCGTGCCACATTTCTGATGAAATGCAAAGAGAGTATTGCAAAACCGCTATACTTACCATGGAGGAAATCACTGGACACAGGACAAATTCCACTGCCATTAAAGAACGCGAACATTGCTCCCGTATTTAAGGGTGGTAAAAGAGCAATGCCCAAAAATTATCGGCCAGTGGCTCTCACCTCACACCTTATAAAGTGTTTTGAACGCATAATTAGAGGCAAAACTACCTACTACCTACAAGAAAAAGACTGATACAACCAAAATCAACA
>JAJOZX010001428.1:412500-545000 GCA_023014485.1 Bathynomus jamesi | reverse complement strand
TATAAAATTCTTTATTTATTGCAGGTATTAAAATTACTCTAGCTGATAAAGTGATAATATAATGGCTTCTCAATTAATTGGTGATTCAGAGAAGCAACGTGTGATAGATCGCATACGAGCAATAACATTTCGGGAAGCTCATGATGCCGGAGCCACCTTTATAACACGTTCATGGGTTGCCAAAAAGTTGCGAAGAAGTGAGGACTTCGTCAAAAGAAATTGGAATAAAACTTTGGATGAATGTAAAATGGATACAACCAAATCTGGGCGCCCAAATTTGCCACTCTCTCAGGAAACAAAGGACATCATTGAAAGCGGTACGCGTAAGCGGAAAAACAGCTGTGCTAAACTTTCTAGAGAGATCGAAGTGTTGAGAGGAAAGATCGTTAGTGGTGAGATCATTCGACTGTACCGTCATAGGCAAGGTTTAAAGCCTTGGCATGAACTTCCAAAGCCAAGAAAAACTCAACGTAACATCGATGACAGAATGTGGTTTGCCCATTATCTTGAAGATTGGGATGTGGATGATTTCATGCATTTAGCTATCTCCGATGAATTTTTTGTTTACGTAACACGTCGGCCTAACTACCAAAATGATCGAGTGTGGGCCACAACACCAGATGAAATCGATGACGATGAACATTATCGCGAATTATTAAAAAGTCCAGACTGTGTTGGTGTGTTTGTTTTGTTCACTGCAAAGAAGCTCATGTGGGTGCTGAAGCCAAATGGTCAGAGTTGGGATGGACAGTATTTTCGTGATATTATTCTATCCCAGCATGTCGTTCCTTTTCTAAGAAACCCAAACAATGTTATGGATGTCGATCAGGTCACACTTCTGCACGATAAGGCCCCCTGCTTTAAGGCATTAGCCACTCAACAGTTGTTGCGGAACCATGAGATCGATTTCTTTGGAAATGAAGAATGACCAGGAAATTCTCCTGACCTAAACGTCTGTGAACACATTGGATCAGGTATAAAGGACAAGGTTGAATGTCTCTTGTTTCAGAACTTGCAGCAAATCGATTTACGAAGGATACAATGACGCAACACATTGAAACTGTTTTAGCAAATTTTCGTAACGATCAAGATCTTTTCACGTCACTTTTGGCAAGCTACCCAAAGCGAATTCAGGCTGTCTTGGAAGCCAATGGCGGGAATACCAAGTTTTAATTGTTTCTCATTAAATGCAGGATTAAATTCTCTTTTGTAAGGTATGTTTAGTTTTACTGTACCTCTAATGGTTTAGGCCATGGGCGGGGGGCTAAGGTTTATTGGAGCCCCGTACACAAACTAACATTATTGGAGACAACATTCATGCAAATATTCATTTTATATATACGAGCAAAAAACATCATACAACACACCGAGTGCGCACAAACAGGTACCTTTTTTATAAGTCTGCATAACATTTGATCATTCCGTTCAGTGTGACACAGGTCGAATAATTTTTAAAAGTTTATAAATTCCTTGCCACGTGACATGTGAATGAGAAATGAAAGGCAATACATACCACATACGTAACTAAAGTGTCCCTGGAATCGATAGGGATTCCATACAATTTCTGGAATGTGTAGCTGTTTGAGAAATTTTACAATAATAACGTTATTCCATGGACGAGTCACGAGTGAATTAAAATAGTAAAAGCGGTCCCTAGTTTTAAAATATATAGCTATCCAATGAATCCCTTCACCACCAATAACATCGGTATTCACAATAAGACTACCGGTGTCACGGTTTGAACCGTCCGCCGTACTGAACTCTCCGCCGAGCACTTCTGCGCATGCACGAAATCTAGCGGACGGTTCAGAATATAGCACTCATGATTTGAAGTGACCGCTGGTTTGAACCGTCCGATAAGCATGTTATGTAGAAATACGTAATTGAACTGCGTTCATTAATCAATTATGGAATTCAATTTGTAATATAAACAATAAGCTCATGAATATTTACATGACTGTTGATTTTCATCGTTATTGAGAAATTAATCGTGTTCAGTAATTATATGATATATATATATATATATGACTCCCTAGGGAGTCATTGGGACTTAGAAATTATAAATGTTGAGGAAATTTTTTATTGATATAGAGGTTGTAACATAATTATTATAGTCTTTCAACAGTATTTATTAACTTTTAAATCTCAGCATCTGTACGATCACGTCCACATATATATATAATATTCCTGTTGAACGTGCTTTGCTTCGAACTGTTGAAAGTATATATATATATATTATATATATATATATATATATATTATATATTTATATATACAGGGTCCGCAAAAAAAAAAGGAGCATGACGAAAATTGCTCTCACGCCCGCACTTTTTGCCGGACCCTTAAATGTTATATATCTAGCTAAAGATAAAAGAGCCCAGAGTTGTATAAAACACATTTCATCAAAATCGGTCATAAAATAAAGATTTTATGGCCACAAACGTGCAATGACTAAAAAAAGTGAATTTCCGTGTAAAAATTTAATGTTCTTCTCATTTTAAATTATTTTTTCAGATGCCTAAATAATTTTAATCAATAAAAATGATAATATGCCCTTTTCTAAAGAAGATAAAATATTAATAAAACATTATAGACTTGATAAAAATTATGGCGCAATAAAATTATTACAAGAGTAATTATTACATATTATTACAAATTATTACATATCGAACAATTTTTTTAGTCTTATAATTTCGTTTTCTTTGGAAATTGTAAAATTATATGACATGTTGTAGTAAAACTGATATTTTCTTTAATTTTTGACGTATTGACATGAAATTTGGTACTAACTTAGTTTATTTGTTGCTTATTTGCCTAAAATAAGTTATTTGTCATTATGTTTAAAAATAAATGTACAGTAAACATTTTCGTCATGCTTCTTTTTTTTTTGCGGACCCTTGTAATAATTTTATTGCGCCATAATTTTTATCAAGTCTATAATGTTTTATTAATATTTTATCTTCTTTAGAAAAGGGCATATTATCATTTTTATTGATTAAAATTATTTAGGCATCTGAAAACAATAATTTAAAATGAGAAAAACATTACATTTTTACGCGGAAATTCACTTTTTTTTAGTCATTGCACGTTTGTGGCCATAAAATCTTTATTTTATGACCGATTTTGATGAAATTTGTTTTATACAACTCTGGGCTCATTTATCTTTAGCTAGATATATAACATTTAAGGGTCCGGCAAAAAATGCGGGCGTGAGAGCAATTTTCGTCATGCTCCTTTTTTTTTTGCGGACCCGATATATAGATTTGCTCAATCTACGAATACGTTTCTGGTAATTTGCAGATGAATTAGGAATATACTCACTGTTCTTTAGATAAAAAATTAAATTGTCACATAAATCAGAATACTTTTTCAATCTTTCCGATCTGTTCTGCATTTTGTTATCAGCCATTGTACAACTTTAGTAAACGAAAAAATTAGCAAACCAAACAAACAGCGGACGGTTCAAAACGCAAACCAACATAATTTGACATCTGTTCTGCTAGCATGCGCAGAAGTGCTCGGAGGACTGTTCATTACGGTGGACGGTTCAAACCGTGACACCGGAATCTCTCGTAGTTGGCAATTTCACTGTTTCATTCTTCGCATACACACCGATAAATTTGGTATGTGTTATTCGTTCACTATTCATTACTCTCTGAAGTGTATTCGCGTCCATTTTAAAAGTCAGTGACAACGCCCCTAAATCTGTCAATTACTATTAGGGCTTGTGACTCGAGGTATAGTAGTACACTAATAGGCGTGTCTATCGGCTTGGCGAATTCCAATCTGACTGAGATGTTTCCACTTTGTTGTGGACTAAAGTGTGTATTTACACTAGCACATAAATCAGGTGTGATATCAAACGGATAACGGTTAAATTGATGGATGAATTCTTTCTGCGTTACCCCAATTCCGAGTTCATCACAAGCACCTGCAATATGGGCCAGATTACTATAAGCTCTCGCGCAAAGCGCGAACACAGTATCTGATGAATAATCTGTATCCATAGCCCAGCCCAACGCAACACCATTGACGTATAGAATTATATTTTCAAGGCCGAAATTCTCGAATTTAAAGGCACTCTTTTTATATTTACTATTCACCGAGGCGTGTTCCTGCATTCCAATTAATATCCTTTTAGGTGGGACTCCCAGGGCGATGTTTTCTATCTGTTTCGATGCCAACCCTGCTAGCACCGTGAATAATTTGAGCTGTACTCTGTTAATTGGGTATTTTATTGTGGCATGTAGTAAATTTTTCTCAATTTCTATTTGTTTAGGGGAACTTAATTTCACACGGCGTACGCGAAAGTATGTTTCCATAATATGAATCACAACGAGCTTTGCACCCTCTTCTTGATCAGTACCCAGATTTAAACAGATCTCAGGATTCGTGCGGGTGAGCTTTATTTTCATATCCACCCTATCGTATATCTTCTTTTAAGAATTTTTAAATTTGTCCTTTATACTACTTTGGTCTTTAGTCTGATAATAACCCTCGGCATTTAAAAAGGTATCCTTCGCTTCTTTGGAAAAGTTCAGCACATTTTCCAGGTAGGCTCGTAAGTGATAGTACCCCGTTCCTGCCGATATGTTGAACTGATTTAAATATACATCACACTGGTTGAATATGGAGTGCAGAAGGTTTGTTTCAGGGTATACAGCATATTTGTCATCGCAGTCCGTTCCATCAGAATGGGCTATACGCAGTTTAGCGTACATGTGCACACAGCTTGGGTCAAAAAAGTAAGGGCCTGAGCTGGGTATCACGAATTCTATTGCAACACTCGGGGAACTAATTGTGTTTAATGGGTTAATTGTAATAAAGTCACTGTGCTCAATAGAAACTTGAGTTGGGGGCATGTCAAAGAGGGACAGATCCGATTTACAACATTGTGAACTACACCAATGGATGAAGCGTGCCATGACGAGTCAGAAATAGTACCACCTCTCTCGACAAGTAGTAAACAGTCTCTGATTCATGAGGGCAATGTCCTTAGCTTATATCAGTCAAAAAAATGGTCAACCATAGGTTTCATTCGCTTAGAACACTTCTTTTTTGATATCCTTTTACGTTTAACGCCACGTGCTGGTAATTCCTTCTTCCGGACAACCCTCTTCTTCTTACCACCATCACGCATTTTTCTCTTTCCATCTTTGATGATTTTGTCCCGTGTACGCTTTAAGTGTTCTTTTATTTTAAAGCTTCTTTAGGTTTAGCTCCAGCCATTATGTCTTCTACCGTGTTAAGACCTGTTTGTAGTGCTTTCCTCCCGAGATATCTGACACCCCTCTTCAGCAACGGGACAGCCGTACGTAATATGGTTCAAAAAATAGATCCAAGCCCACTACCACGCTGGTATCTCACACCTCGATAGACTGTGAAAGGCTTTCTGTCCATTATAACTCACTGCGTCGAAAGTACAGCTTCACTCTTAAGCTCCCATCACCGAATGGGAAATTTTTTCCCTCAATCGGTCTTATATATATTGAGATATTGGTTATTAGATTAGTCGCGACATTCACATAATGGGGCCTGTCATATGCAATACTCAAGCTCTTCCCTCTATGGTTGGGAATGTGAGCAATGCTCAGCAGGCGTGCCTGGGTATCCCCAACAAACTGGTGCTCCACTATATTGCTGTAAATATAGCACATGTCTGGGGGTGTATAACCAGCAACCAACTTCTCCAATTTCATCTGATACATTAGGCTGGACAACTCATGTTGTATCTCATGAAAGGTATCTCTTTGGAAGGCTGATCAATATCGCCCCTCGGTTATAATTTTGAACAGCCCTGTGTCTTTAATATTTCTGTTAACCTGTGATTTTAGGACTAGAGTATGTGTAGGACTTTCTTTGTTTACGATTTCGTATACTAAATCACCCGTAAGAGTTGAGTATTTCAAACTTACGTTTAAGTCTCTCACAACATCCTCAGCCGCACCATAACGGCCTGGACCTAGTGTTACTACTATACTGTAATACCGTGCATCCCTAATCCGGGGGATACGTATGGTTTCATCCCGAGTTACCCTGGCTTTTCCACACTCCATCAAGGTCTCTAAGAACCGTAAAAACGGATTCTTTATAATCAATATTTAAAAAGAGGGTGTCCAGCTGAATTTCGCATATCCCCACATCATACGAATCACGATCCAATTCAATGGGGCCTTAGAGTTCTGTTACAAAGTTAGCCAGGGTGTTGTTAGGTTGTACAGACAGGGAAGAAGAGGACGGTAGTGTGACGTAGAAATGGGTAGGCGCCATGTTGCATAGTATTCAAGCTTCATTATTGCATCAGCTTTTATATAGGTGTTGAAGCTTTCTGGGTACCCTAGCCATTTCACCAGGTACATTTTTCTGTTTCCTGAGCCTTTGTTTCCTAAAACTTTTTCAATTTTAAACACATTTTTTCCTAAATTAAATGTCACTTTCTGCAATTCCTCGCGGTAAAAGCCTCCTGCGATTTCTTCCCCATTCAAATCTTCAACGTAATACAACATTATCTTACCTTTAGGTCTCATAGCCCTAACTTTAAAAATCTCACTTGTCCAACCTTGCTCAAATCCCTTCGCGAATTTATTTCCCGAACGCGACAGCCTTACATAATCATTGATTTTGAAACGCGCAGAGTGTGGCAGTGTTCTACGAATATCTCTTCTCACATCAGGTTCTGTGCGCACACCTCTTTCTAAAATCTCGTTAGGTGTTGTTCCAATCGTGCGATGGTGTGAGCGGTTGTATGATGAGGCCAGTGATTCCAGAATGTCTATATATCTGTATGTGTTTTTGTGTAAAATAGCGGTGCATGCGTTCCTTTATGGTACGTTGAACTCTTTCAGCTAAAGAAGCCTTATGTATAGAATTGGTAGTGTCGTAGCTGATATTAAACTCTGTCAGCATGTTCTGAAAAGCTCGGCCTATGAATTCTTTCCCCATATCCGTACAAAAATAGCCAGGAACCCTGTTTTCTTTCAACATCAACGATTTGGTGGCTTTAGCAACTGTTTCAGGCGATTTATTTTTCAGAGGAACTAGCCACAGATATCTAGAGAATACATCTATTATGAATAGGATGTAGCGGTAACCATCGTTATACACTGAATATCTTTGCATGTCTGTTAAATCTGCTTACCAAATAGTCAATCGATGCCGCTGTTGTCTTGGCTCTTTTAAACCTTTTTCTCATAGGCTTATGAAGTGTATAAGCATCCTGCTCCCGCGAAAACCTCCCAACATCCTTTTTCCCTACTCCATTATTGTAAATACTTCTGTACAGTCTATCTACGCCTCCGTAGGAGGCTGGGCTAGAAATGTCATAATAACATCTTAATATGTTAGCCATTTGCGTATTTTAGAGGCACGTGGATAGGGTTGACCGCTGTTGTTGTTTGGCCTCTTCTTTCTCCTCTTCAGAGGTGCTACCGCTGGGGGTAATGACGTTAACAGTTGTGGCACATGCGAAGCATGTTCCAAGTCTTTCAACCTGTTCAGATTTCCTATCAATGTTTTGGTGACATTTATCTGTTGTAGTCTTGCTTTAATATGCTTCCATCCTGATGGTGAGGGCCTATCCCACTTTCTCACAAGATCATGGACGATGTCTACGCTATTCGATCCCTGTACATTTGATCCTTCCACAATGATCTCACCTGTATCGGTCCACTGTATGTTGGGATCCTCATTCAATAGCTTATGAAGACTTAAACCTTTATTCCTCAATTTATGTGGGAGGGTGCTTTTTAATACATGCTCGATATGTTGTGGGGCCGACCCGTTATTCTTTGGTTGGTCAGTTCTCTCGTCGGACACAGGTCCTATATCGCCATGCTCATCGTTGTCCGTGCAGTGCCTAATAACCACGGGGATCTCTGTCGGATTCTTATAATTTTCGTACTCGTGAAGAAATTTCTGCAAAGCTTCTTGGTATAAGATTCTTTTCTCATCAGGTGTTTTTTCACTGTTTAATAGGGCTAACAATTCGCTTTCCATTCTTTTAAGCCTGCTTTTACGGGGTTCTAGAACCGTGTCTGGATCTTTGAACTTTGCAGTGAAGCATACACCTCGTGTGGAATCACTACCACTTTCTTCATTATATTAATCTAGTCAGTAAAGGACCCAAAACTGAAAATAAGATGGGGAGGAATGACCCTCCTCTTTGTACAATAATTCGTTTTTTCTTCCCCACAGTCTGACTTTTACGAGCGAGTGTACGTATTATGTTCTTGTAACGGCGTAGGCGAGCCTTCTGAGGGGTTTCATTGATACATTGCAATTTATAACGTTAAGACAGATTTCACAGATGCATTTTAAAAAGTCGGAGTCGATATTTTTAGCAAACATCTGTTGCATTGCCCGGGGCAGTCGATGATAGATTTTTATTAATTCATGGTATTTCTTTAGCCTCTTTGTCATTCTGGAATATACACCGTTTCAGGCTCGTTTGGAATATATTCGTTCTTAGAAGCACCCTAAACGTGTTTCGCGGATGAAGGTCACAAAGCAAATATCCGTAACGTTGACTTGTTATAATGTTATAATGTTATAATGTTTCAGACCAACAAAGACCCTAGGATCCACTCATGGCTGGTCTACCTAACTGTGTTCGTAATCGTGTATTGTGTATGTCCTCCGTGGTGGCGGAGGGGACCTACAATTTTACGTGGGTTCCGAACCACAAGAACATAAGAAATTTATGTAAAAACTGCCGGTAAATTGGCAACGACCAATTTTTACGAAACTAAATAATTATCAATTTAAAACTAATTAATTATCGATTTAAAACTAAAGATAGAATCTCTGGATCCAGAGGATCAAGTCATAATAGACTACTATCCACAAATATTACACTCTATATCTGTTTATAACGGACATGCAAATATATCAGATCCAAAGAATCCAGTCAATTTCATTACGGTATCCATCAAGTCACGGTCCATATCGATTGCGGACCAAGTCAAAATTTACAACCATATACATTACAATATATACACTTACGAGGAAAAGTGTAGGTGTGGCTGTAAAGACTGTACAGTAATGTAGAAATGTGTGTGCACCCATTATGGGTCTCCCATTTAAAGGTGTTTGTGGGGCAAGTGAAGATCATGAGTTTTTCAATACCTCAGAGTACTATGGGGGGCACCGCTCGGCAGAGGAATCTCTTTAAATGGGGTGTGTAAGGACAGAGAGTATCCCCTAACCCAAGACGCTGCCTCCCTATATCCCACAACACTTGTGTTGAGCTGTGGGATCTATCCCCACAAAGCCTTAATTTTACTACCTTAAACTATACCCTTTCTATCAACATGCGCGTCTAATCGATTTTTAAACATGTTTATAGACATGCTACTAATTACTTCTACCGGCAAACTATTCCAGGTATTTACTATTCTATGCGTAAAAAAGTTTTTCGCAACTGCTGTCTCGAACCTTCTACTTGTCAACTTACACCCGTTATTTCTAGTCCTATTATATTGAGATATTTCGAAAAAGCTATCTCTATCTACGTTATCGAACCCATTCATAATTTTGAAAACCTGGATTAGATCACCCCTTAACCTCCTAGTCTCGAGAGTAGTCAATTTTAACTCCTTAAGCCTATCCTCGTACGACTTTGACCTAAGAGACGGAATCATCTTAGTTGCTCGTCTTTGAACTCTTTCGATTTTGTCTATATCTTTGCGCATATGCGGATTCCAAAATTGGACCGCGTACTCCAAATGGGGTCTAACTAATGATTTATAAAGAGGAACTATAATATCGCGCGATTTGTACTCAAAATTTCGAGCTATAAAACCTAATACTTTGTTCGCCTTATTGACCGCTGCTGTACTTTGTTTCGCTACTTTTAAATCACCAGTGACTATAACTCCTAAATCTTTTTCCTGCTCTACACTTATTAAATCTTTCCCTGACATACTATACACAAAATTACCGTTACGCGAACCTATATGCAAAATTTTGCACTTATCGACGTTAAATCTCATTTGCCATGTGACTGACCAATCAACGATTTTATTCAGATCTTCCTGAATTTTACCTCTATCTTCGTCATTAATCGCCCTACCACCCAGCTTCGTGTCATCCGCAAACTTTGAAACTGTACTGACTAGGCCGACATCTAAATCGTTAATATATATAAGAAAAATAGAATTGACTTGTAGCTTCTTTATAAACTTCCAAAAACTCCTTACGCTGATTCGGGAACATTTGATTGGCTAAATACCTCAATTTGTGACACATCTCTACGTTGCTCGAATAAGACTAGATATTGTGTATTTAACGACACAGCGACACATCGCGCATGTATCTATTTTTGAAAAATAGATTCCGATTGATGAAGAACACGCTTATGTTAAGATGGTGGGAGAACACTGTAAATGTCTCGGCAAACGTTTTATCCATTTCCAACATGAGATCGTCAATTACAATGACTGTATGTTCATTTCCCTTTAACGAATTAACGGCATATACACCTTTGTGGAACAAAATATCATCTTCGTACTCGTTGAACACTGATTGATACGTTGAATAGCACTATATAACTTGATGCACAAATTTTGAGAACCTCTCTCCCTTTTATTTAATGATTTTAAGCATAAACACAGTTTTACCACATCCTGTTGGGTCAGGTATAATACATGTGGATGGGCTCGTGAACTTGAATTTTTCTACAGAATCCATCTCTAACACGTGACACTTCTAATTGGGTCATTTACAAAATATAATAAAAATTTAAGTGGTATTCCTTATATTCTACAGTCTTGTCTTTCCTCTTCTTCCACAGAACCGTGAATGACGATGAGGTACAGCATCATGTCCCCATCATCGATATTACAGACAACCCCGATGACAGTGTAGTTGTTGTCACAGACTCCACTCCCGCTAACGAGCCCATACCAGTGACATCTGTAACACCACAACGCACCAGTTCAAAGCGGAGGCATGATGAAAAGCCTTCCACGTCAGGTATAAAGCGTGCCAGGAGTGCACCGGTTGTTAGACCCTCAGTAATAGAGCCCCAACCATCTACGTCTTACGACACAACCCACACAAGAGTAACTTCCTCAAATAAAAATGTACCCCCTTATTCCTGTTCAATTCCGGGTACATCCTCCACAACAACAGCAGCAGCTTCTCGTGCTGCAGAGGAAGGTATAACATTCTAGTTGGTGCGCACCGCTACCCCCACCCCAGCCCACACTAGAAATCGGTATATAGTCAGGGTTGGCCCTGGATCCATGTATAGCATTGGTGTTGAACACGGACTACGGCGCATAATTGAACGTATTGTGGAGTTTGCACTTCGGAACCGCGACGAACGTGAAATCAGGACGAGGCTGTCCTTCGTGATCGGGTCAGATGACGGGAATGTAGATGATTTTTGGGCAGTAATACCATTCAGACGCTTGGCAGTTGTAGATATAGAGTATATATTAGGCCGTATAATGCAGGCCTCTCAAAGTAGTACAGCCTTCAATATGGACAACTTCACGGTTGATATTGACCGTGTGTTCCGTGTTGCGGGTCATAGTGCCACACCTTATACTCTTAACTTCAATTCTCAGGCTATTTATAGACGGCATATAAACGCCGATCGTGGTTGCGGCTTTATAGCATTAGTCTTGGCCCGTATGTTTACTGTACTAAATACACGGACGCAAAAAATTTGGTTGCCTAAGGTTGTGCAGCGTACTTGTAAATTGGCTTCAAATTGCAAGCTTGAGTTTGGCTGTAATATGGGTCCTGAAGAGTTGAGAAGGGTGGAGCAGGAAATGATTGTATTTGGAATGGATGATCGTCGTAGGGCTGTGTATGTTTTTAAAAGCAGTGTGAGATCGTACAAGACCCCAACTTATTTTAGGATTGTCAGGTTCAACTTATCTCCCCATCCGTAATATAAGGGCTCTTTATGCGAGTTATGATAAAAGTCGAAAATATGGAAGGCATCATATTTTGTGTAATGGATGTCTCGAGTTTGCGGATGATATAGTGAAGCATTGTAAGGATTGCCACATGGTATGTGCGCAGTGTAAAAGCTCCAACTGTGAAAGCCGTGTGGTTGAGGCTGAGAAGAGGGACTGTGATGTATGCAGACAAACATTTTTCAATAATAACTGTTTTGAGCTCCATAAGTCAATTGGCACGTGCAGGAAAATGAGAATCTGTGAATGTGGTATGTTTCATATGATGGATAATTGGGAGAATTTCAAGCATAAATGTGATGAAATTCACTGTTCTACATGCCATGAGAAATATAAGGCGGTTGGAGGAAAGCATGTATGTTATATGAAAGACGCTAAGCCTAAAAACAGACCTTGTATAACTGTGTACTACGAAATAAAAACATATACGATTGCTGAAACCAAAGAGGTTATCCCACATCTACTTGTAAGCCAGACTATCTGTGATGAGTGTCACAAATGTGGTAAACGGACAAACGTTTCCTCCTTGAAAAGAGGAAACAAACTTATACAGATGCAAATAAGAGGTAATGTACAGTTTAAAGACACTTTATTATTCACACCTTGTAAATTAGCAAAGCTACCCAAGATGATGGGTGTAGCTGCCGAAGTTTCAAAAGGATATTTCCGTTACACATTCCTCACTAGCGAAACTTTAAATTACGACTACCTCCACCCAAACATTACTTTAACTATGAATGTATGAGTACAGGTGAACGTGAAGATTTTGACCGCTACTACAACAGTTTTAATGAACCTAATCCTTACAGTATAGCTGATGAATTTGGGCGTTATTGCGTGAATGATGTGCGCGTGCTTAGAGTATGTTTCCAGGCCTTTAGAAGGATGTACATAGACCGTTTCAAATGTGATCCGCTGCAAGTCGCAACCACAATCGCCTCATTGTGCTTTAGGGTGTTCAAGAACAATTTCATGCCTAAAGACACCTTAGCCGTCATTCACAGAAACAATCCCCGCAGTTATGGGCCCAAGGCTATTTACTGGCTCATACACATACAGCAGCAGACAGGTGTATACATAAAGCATGCCCGCTACACGAGGGAAGTACCCATTAAGGTTAATGGTCGTGTTTTTTGGGTCGATGGTCTAAGCGAAAACGGTGCCACTGGTGAGAAGACCGTGTACTCCTTTAACGGTTGCTGGTGGCTAGGATGCCCCCGTCCTGAGTGTGGAATCGTAGGAGATATCCACGGTAGATCTCCCACCGACAGTCTTACATGGACCAGCACCCGTGATCAGCTTATAGGCGCCCAATTCACTCACAAGGTCTTGTGGGAGCATGAGTATGATGAACGGATGGAAACAAATGGACAGTACCGTGAAGAAATAAACACGATTAAGCGTTCAATGGTGTTGGATCCTCTTAAATGCGGTGGTAGTTTGTTTGGAGGGCGTACAAATCCCTTCAAGCTATACTTTCCGTCTACGGAGGGCGTGAAACTCCATTACTACGACTTCTGTTCTTTATACCCCTACGTGATGAAGAACAATCCGTACCTCGTAGGTGCACTGAAAAACTGGTGGGACCTGACCTGCCCACCATCGAGGTGTTCTCATCAAATTTTAACAAGTACTATTTCGGTCTTTCTTTCGAAGATGTGCTCCCCCTCGCGATTTATGGATGCCGATCTTACCCGTCGTTACAGACCAAAGCTCATGTTTCCCCTGTGCGTGAAGTGCGCAGAGGAGAACAATGGGGCTTGTAATCACACAACCAACCAGCGGAAAATCAGAGCCGTATATACAAGCCATGAGCTGTCCCTAGCCGTTCGTCATGGCTACCGAATATTGAAGATATATGAGGTTTGGAGGTTTCAGAAGCTACCCAACCTTTTCAAGCCATATATAAACACTTTTTTGAAGGATAAGGTAGAGGCATCAGGGTATCCGCGAGGAGTTGATGCCGAAGATGAAAAGTCGGCGTATATTCAACGTTACCGTGACCGTGAAGGGATACAGCTTGACCGTTCCCAAATTGTAAAGAACCCATGCAAGCGCTTTAGTGCAAAGTTGTGTCTAAACAGCCTTTGGGGAAAATTTGCACAGAATACAGGTAAGGGAACGTTCATTTGGCCCAAAGTTATAGTAAAGTCTGGGATTATGCCAACGCTCCCGATAAAGAGGTCATGGAGATCGTGAATGTAGGTAATACGTACATAATAAAGTATAACATTACCGAATTGGCCACAGACACATCGTGTGTTACAAACATACCTGTAGCCATCTTCACAACGGCCTACGCACGCATCAAACTTTGGGGTCTATTGCATTTTCTTGGACAGAGGGTTCTGTATGCCGACAGAGATAGTGTGATATTCACAGTGAGGGAGAGTGAATACATGCCGCCTATTGGTGAATTCCTCAGAGAGTTGACTGATGAGACCAAGTATGAGTATGGAGACATCGCATACGCTGACTCCTTTGTATCATCAGAGCCAAAAACTTATTGGGTACAGGTGAGGGTAGGGGAGGCTATGAAATATAACGTGAAGGCTAAGGGTATCACGCTCAACCAGGCGAATCGGCGGGTCGTTAACTTTGAATCGTTGAAGGATCTAGTGTGGTTGGAAGATGAGGGCGACCAGCCGCCCCAACTGACTGTTGGGACAAACAATTTTCGGTCGCAGAAGCTGGGGGGCGTGAAAGAACTTAGGGGTACAAAGGTATGCCTTAACACCTATAGGAAACGTTACCAGGTGCCTGGTGCCTATGATACCGTACCCTTTGGATACCATAAGCCTTGATTGTTATATATATATATATATATATATATATATATATATATTTACTTGTTAACGATATGTTTATTGTATTTATTACACGTATTTGTAAAAGTATACCTTGAATAATTCGATGACATGTTTATTAAATAAATTTTGTTTCAATTAGCGTTTCACTTTCTCCTTTGTGTGTGCGTGTGTGCGTATGTACAGGATAAAGTTCTAAGCTCCGCCCCCTGTATGATCGATCAATGGTCACGTGACTCTTGCTACTACCTGGGCATATCTCTATCCCTGCGTGTTCAGTTAACCGCTGCAAGCCCTGGATCTCAGACGTGTATTTGACGAAATCCTACGTAGACGAAAAATAGTGATCGCTACCTTTAATATTGCGTGCTCAGGTTTTATGGAGTAGTATTCGGCAAAGTGTGAAGATGTGGTGAACACCCAAAGACTCCCGATCCCTCCCTCTTTTGATACTTTTAAGGCTACATTGAACCGTGCGAAACTTGAGGAACAAGAGGTACAAATACTCTACGGCAATTCTGGAGAGAGCATTGCAGGATTTCGTGGTACAAACGATGTATTGACCCTATGTTGTAGTACTAAACTTTACAAAAGCTCACATATACCGTGAAGTGGAAGAAACAACACGTGCAGAAGAGAAGCAACAGTTATGGTTCGCAAGTCTTGTTGATGAGTGGTTGACAAGCGGTATTATGTCATGTTGCATCATACCGAGTACTCATACCCTGCGGCTGAGAATGTAAATCTTGTCATAATGGAGAATCTGAAGTATTTTTTCCACTACATTAATATATATCATGACGAGGTTTGTAGTGAAGTTGTAGCTAAAGGCCTGCACGAGTTTTTAATAGAATTTAGAGACGAGTATTATCTGATAAGCAAAAAGGAAAAATATGGGCATATGTTTCTCTCAAATAGTGCGCTGGAGTGTGAATAAAATGTGTTTAGTTCATGAAAATCCCCCTGAACGAAAATGTCTGGTGCGCATTCTGGGGAGTGGGAGTGATAAAACATTAAAACCGATATTACTTCATGTGTCGCAGATGGAAAATTTCTCAAAACATCTACCCAGTATAATGGGATACAAGTATTCACATGAATCTTTCACGTTGGAACAACACCGTACACGATTCAAAAGCTTATGGTGTGACTCACTCCTCCACACCTCCCGTCGAGCCGATCTGCCCACCTGTGGCTCATAGTCATTTCAGAGCTTGAACCGACTGGACGTGCACTCTTCACAATAGAATACGATGGAGCTTCCTTTGGGCAGCATTCTCAATTCAATGCCGTGTACGATGTGTCCGTGACGAAGTCACCTGCAGGTGTAGGTACAAGAGAACAGATTAATGATACCCCCTTATATGCCATTGTTTGTACGTTGTGTATAAATAACGATCAGCCATGCATTGATATATGATTGATGTGGAAGAATGCATCTGAAAATATCGTTTTTGTCCCTACGCGAAACCGTTTCATCGTCGACAGACTGTTTGAAATCGTCGGTTTCCGCAAACTGAAGCCTATATTAGACGCACGTGTTACGGCTATGCTTTATTTTGATGCTGTTCTTGAATACACATACACCGCTCTGCTCGAAGAGTTTACCGAGTGTAGGACTGAACAAGGCGAGAATGGTCTAGAGTTGGATGCTTATTTAAAATATGAATTTTGGTACAAAGGACTTGACCGGTATACAGGGCTGAGCTCACCTACACCGTTCACCCTGAAGAACTATTTCTTTATATTGTGAGCAGCTGTTGTTACGACTTGGAAGATTATTTCAACTGCCGCTATACATTGTGAAGAAGAGTTCACGATTGAAAAGCTCGGATCGGTAAGAATAAACCCTCGATTGGAAAGGAGTGTTTATAAACTTGAATTTAATAATGATGTTTTGGCTAACGATGACCTCCTTGTATGTGCTTTTAATTGTATTCTGTCCGTGTTTAAAGATAACTTGTCAACCGTGTAAAGTGGACTATAGTATTGAACGAAATGAAGGCCCTTTACATCGAATATAGGCATCCCTATAACTTGGGCGGTGAAATAATGTTAAATTTTATTTATTGCATAGTGCAAAGCAACAATGATGTAACTGCAGATTCGATCACGTGCGAGTTTAGTGTTTTAGTTAAGCGCAGTAGGACATAAAGTGTATGTATTTTGATGGTTTTGCAGTATATTTATTTTCTATATATTTAATTGTTTAATATAAATGTGTATATATAGATTTCTCCTGTACTATTATTTTTTATGATTATATTCCATCGTTTAAAACTATTTCTTATATTATTTTTTTATTTTATTTGTTTTATTATATATATATATATATATATATATATATATATATATATATATCTTCGATTAATGTGTATTTCTTATACTATTATTATTTTTTGATTGTATATATATTCTTCGTTCAACTTGTGTATTTATTATACTATTATTATTCTTTATTGCATATATTCCTCGTTTAAACTGTGTATAAAATGAACTAATTTGATTGTATATTTATTTTCTATATATTTCATGAAATTATTTCCAATAATTCGTCTAAATAAACAGAACGATGTAATGGTGTTTTATTTAATTCTTTTGGTTGTATATATAAACGATATTATTTAATTATATATATATATATATATATATGTATACCAAATGGCTGGTTACGCCTTCTACACCGACTGGCTGCTTAAGACTTCTAAGCCAACTTTCAAGAATATATGCTTTAATTAAATAAATAGTGCGATCTGGCAACTCAAAAATAATAATGTGCACCTGAACAAGCCATTTACGCCTTCTAAGCCACATTAAGCCTTCTAAGCCAACTGGCTGATTAGGACCTTCTAAACCAAGTGCAAAGACCAAGAGCTTTATTATGCGTCTGGCGGAGCCAGGAGAAGGATGGTCTCTCTCTCACAGGGGGAAGGGGTCTTGCAACATTGATCAACATTTGCAACATTGCAATTGCACTCTTCCTTTTTTGCGCCTATACTACTGAGACCACCATGGCCGATACCGAGACCAGAAAAAAATGTCTCGAGACCGGTGAGTCCTACATCACTGATATGTGGTCTTTCCAGGAAAGATCACGAGAAAAGGAAACACCAAGAATGTTAAGAGAAGAAGGATTGAGTTATCTATTGATAAGGGCATAGTCTTGTGGAAGACTGTGACAAGTAGACAAATGAAGGAACAGCGTTTTAAAGGCATTAAAAGCAACACGGTTTTCTCTACCCCAATCAGCGATAGTAGAAAGATCAGAGGTCAGGTGCACCATAGCCGTCCCCGTGAAGCATGGATTGATTGTTGAAAGGGACACTTTGTGAAGCGGGTGGAGAAGTGAAGAGTGGAATCCTCGGCATAGAAATAGATAGGACAGGAGGTGCCACTTAATAGATCGTTGATAAATAAAAGGAAAAGAGTTGAGCCCAGATAGGGTAGAAAAAAACATCTTTGGAAGAGATTCTAATTTCTGACATAATTAAGTCAGAGTGAGGAGGATATGGAGGATCAGCACCGGAACCGTCCATGGTTGAGTTGGAGGCGAAAGTTTGAGCGAAGAGCTCAGCTTTATCAGGAGAATAGACGGCAACTGAGCCGTGTCCTCCTCACACAAGGCGGAAATTTTTGTAGTAATCCCAGAGACAAGTTAATTTATTAAACAACTTATTTGCAAATATCGGCTCCACTGCTGCATCCTCGATTATAATTGCGAACACTCACTACCGACAATGTGTGCCACAACTAGGAGCGGATTATCTGTACGTGTGGCCTGTGGCTAATTTTATTTTGGGGGCCATTTTCTAGATTTTTATTAATAATACATGTGCAGTACATAGTTCATTTACACGAATTACATGTATGGTGCTTAGGCTAATTAAGAAACAAACATAAAAGAACCTTAACACAGTGTATTTCATCGTTTGCTGAAACAAAACAGTATTAAACAAACTTTAAAATTACAATTAAAATTACAATCCACAGTTACACAATCTGGCCTCTCTCACTAATGTCATCTTAGGAGGAGACTTCAACGCTAAAGACACTAGTTGGTACCTGCACAACCAAAGCAACACCAGAGGCGCCAACATAGCCACACAACTAAACAGCTTCTTCATTCTTAACAATACAGAAGAATATACACACATACCACATGAAGTAGGATACTCAAACTCTTCCCGAGACATAACGTTTTGTTCCCCATCACTAGCAACACATACACACTGGAGAACAGAAAAACAACTGTCATCAGACCACCTGCCCATCATCATTACAACACGTTCTACACTCTGCCCCAACAGCCTTAGGCACACTTACAGAAATTACAAGAAAGCTGATTGGGAGGGAACAGTTCAAAATACAGACTGAGGAACAATTCACCACATTAAACAGCACACCCATCATAAACATCAATACAACACTCAAGACATTTAATTAGATCATCAATAATGCAAACAAATACATACCCAAGGGCAACATTAGGAAATATAACCAAAATTACACTAGAGAAATAGCCCACCTCATAAGGCAACGTAACAACCTCAAACGTAACACACAAACACCACACACAGAAGCCATAAAACAGCAGATGCAACAGCTCAACACAGAAATAAACACCAAACTCAAAGAAAAACAAACAGAAACATTTAGGGAATTCATAACAACACTAAACCACTCCACAGATACATTCAGGCTATACAAGACTGTAAACAACATTACCCACTCTAACAGCGGCATTCACACACCACACGCGGCTATCTGTCGCAGCCAAAATAATATCCCAGCATATACACAACAAGCTAACATTCTGGTTAATCACTACGCAAAGATAAGTCACTTAAACAGAGACAACAACCAGAAACACGCAGACAGACAAACAGCCAGACACAAGAAAACCTACAGACTCGACACGAACATTACACCTTTCAATACAGACCAGACCATCAAGATCATCAAAAACATCAAAAATTCGAAGGCTACTGGACCAGACAACATATCTAACATACACCTTAAACACTTGGGCCCACAAGGAATACTAGCTCTCACAAATATCAGCACATATTCATACCAACACTGTATTATTCCTGACATATGGAAACAAGGTAAAATTATTACACTACTCAAACCAAACAAAAATCCAACAGAATCAGCTTCCTATAGGCCCATTACTTTACTATGCACACCTTCCAAAGTAACAGAAAGACTTATCTTACAAATCACAAACCCACACATATCACTATCGCCTACTCAACATGGGTTCAGACTCAACCACGACATTACTCACTAACCTCACGCAGCATATCATGGATGGCATCAACTCCAGACGACCAGCTCAACGTAGACTATTAGCAACATTAGCATTTGATGCTATCCCACACTTCCCTCTCATAAACAAAATACTTAACACAAACATGCCCAATAACACCAAAAGGTGGCTGAGCAACTATCTTTCAGGAAGATACTCACATGTCACATTTAATGGCAAGTCATCCAAAAACAAGCTTTTTCAGAACGGGGTCCCTCAAGGCTCTGTTCTCTCACCAACACTCTTCAACTTATACATGCATGACATTCCAACACCCATAGATAACAAGCTTACCTTATCAGCATATGCAGATGACATCACTTTAACATCCACCCACAACAACATCGACACCGCTACAAATAACCTACAAACATACATAAACAGTATACAAGACTGGCTCACACACAATAGACTCAAAGTAGTGCCCACAAAATCAACCATCACCTTGCTTACAAGCAACACAAAAGAACACCAGATAACTCCACAGATTACACTAAACAACACCAACATTCCACACACTCACAGGACCAAAATACTTGGGGTCACATACAACACATCATTATCTTTTGCAAACCACATTCAGGACATTAAAAACAAATGTACGTCAAGACTTAATACGCTTAGGGTACTAACAGGCACAAACTTTGGACACCAGCAGGAAACATCACTCATATATAAACAATATATTCGCTCAATTATGGACTATGCTAGTCCATGCTGGGCACCCATTATCTCAAACACACACATAAACACCTTACAGACAATACAAAACAGCGCACTTCGTATCATTACAGGATGCACTCCAACAACACCAATAAAACACCTGCACACAGAAACAAAAATACTGAAAGTTAGGGAACATTTAGACATGAGGAGAACACGATTCATGGCAGCAGCGACAACTAACCACAACACCCTTGCCACTACATGTACAATCATGCACCGACACCTCGCACCATTAAGGTAACACCAGAGAGACATTATAATCAAATACTCCATTCCATACTACGCCCCACAGACATCACACAGTACAGAACACACACACACACACACACACACACACACCTAACCCACAAAGTACTGACACGACTCGGTCCAAATGCGGTCCTAGGTGCGAAGCCACCACCCATTACCCCAACTTACAGACATATAAACACAGACTAGACAACTCCACAGACGACACCTGCCACCTGTGCCAGGACACACCACAAGCTATTGAACGCATTATGACAGACTGTACCGCTCTAGCACAACAACGAACACAACACAACATCACTAGTGCGCTGAACCTCTGGTCCACTCTGGAGAGGGCGATCGGTTACCTGCGTGCCGCCGGCTTGCTCGATCAGGGTGGACTGATCGGCTAACCAACAACAACAACAACAAACTTTACTTTAGGACCTATAAAACGTAAAATAAAACAGAATTTTTACCAAATGTTTTAATTCAAAAAATTAAATTAAATATAAACAAAATATTTCTAAAGATAAAATTTTAGATTGACAATGAAGCTTGCAAAATAACAACACTGGTCAACAAAGATTTTTCATCAGAGTAAGATTTGTGGTGGCTGGATAGCATTTTTCACGCTGATTCCAAAACTGCATTCAGATTTGTTCTAGCACGTACAGTGTTCAAGATGAAGGCATATATATAACTACACAGATTTAACCATTTTAAATAGGCAAAATACTAATATTTCAGCATTTGATTGTGTTTATTTTATTGTGTTTTTTTAGTTTATTCATCTTATTGATTTCAATTATCTTAATTATACATCTTATGTATTTCAGGTGTGAGCTTTTACGTCTAGCAGCATTGTGATTCAGGCAACAATGCCGTGCTTTGTGTGTCAAAAGATCAGTCCAGTCCAAGAACTTGTTGTGTCAAGTTGGTGTACATTTTTTTTGAATTTATAGTTTGCTCAGGTCAGTCAACATGCCTCGACAATGTAAGAATGACCCCTGAAAGCAGTTCTTTTGCATAATGGTAATATAATGCCATCCATCCCCATTGCCCATTCCGTCCATCTAAAAGAGACATATGACAATATGGATATACTACTTAAGGCAATCAAATACGACAGTCATCAATGGAATGTTTGTGGAGATCTAAAAGTTATAGGAATGCTTATGGGTATGCAGTCAGGATTCACAAAATTTTGTTGTTTCCTTTGCCTGTGGGACAGTCGCCCCACTATAGAACATTACACCAAAAGTGACTGGCCACTTAGGTATACATATGTCCCAGGGATAAGCAATGTCCAGTCTGTCCCTTTAGTGGATCCCCAAAAGATCTATCTGCCACCTCTTCACATTAAACTTGGTTTAATGAAGAATTTTGTTAAAGCAATGGGTAAAGTCAATTCTGAAGGGTTCCAATACCTTTCAAGGAAATTTCCGAAGGTTACTGCAGCAAAATTGAAGGAAGGAATTTTTGTTGGGCCACAAATAAGGGAGGTTTTGAATGACACTGAATTTGAAAAAGTCCTAAGTCCGCTGGAATTGAAGGCTTGGCTGGCGTTCAAATGGATATGTGAAAACTTTCTTGGAAGCAACAAGTCACCTGCGTATAAGGATGGAGTCAAGAACCTCCTTGATGCCTTCAAAGAAATGCAGTGTCGAATGTCGTTAAAAATTCACTTCCTGCATTCCCACTTAGATTTATTTCCTAAAAACCTTGGTGCAGTGAGTAACGAGCAAGGAGAGCGCTTCCATCAAGATATTCAGATGATGGAGAAGCGCTACCAAGGATATTGGAATGAAAGCATGATGGCGGACCATTGTTGGATGCTGTATCGTGACAATCCAGGCCAAATTTACAAAAGGAAATCACACTCACAGCGCTTTTAATAAAATAATGTATATATTCTTTATTTATAAGTACATTGAATAAAGTATATGATGTATTTGTTGTTTAGCATTCCTAAGTGTGATCTATACATCCATAAATTTTCTTATAGCAATATCAAAAACTTAAAAATATCAAAACCAGTGTATCTATATAACTATACGTGCTAGAAAACAAATAAAACCAGATTCGGAATCAGCGCGAAACGTGCATTAAGAAAATGTGATCATGTTTGTGATGAGAAAAAAGTTTCATTTTGTTGGCCAGTGTAATCAAGGGTTACTGACAATATCTGGCATATTAACGCTGAAATAAGCCCCGGTGAAATTAACACACAGTCACCCTCGCTTAACTAGATCCATTTTGATTGGGGTCCCCCTTCAAGCATGGGGCCTGAGGTTTCAGCCTTAATTACCTCAATGATAATCCACCACTGGCCACAACCCACTCCAAACTCATTTTTCTTTGATCCATTCTTACCGACCACCAATATCTCTTTAGCAATTAAAAAAAATGCTAAATAAAGATTCTAACATCAATATGATCCCAGTAAAAATATACATATTAGCATCCGATGAAATTGCAATCCCACTCACTAAACTAATGAATGAATCAGTAACACTAGGTATATTCACTGACAGTAGAAGCCAAAGTATGGTTTGTATCAGGGTTGGGTCGATTAACTTCCAAAATTAACTAGTTAAGTTCATTTTGAAAGTTATTCAATTAAGTTAATCAATTAACTTTTCCTTTCTTGGAAGCAGTCTGTAGAATCATTATTATATATAACTAATCAAGGTAATGATAACCCCGTAATTATGTGGGATCACCTTGTATATGTGGTTGTCAATGTCTGATAAATTATACAGTATGTATTTGTTTGCATATCATACAGGGTAAGACATAAAGATAATTTTTCTATAAGCTTTTATTATTTTTCTGTTTCTTATAAATAAATTAAATTTGTCTATGGTCTCAACTCAACTTTTCTCAAGAAGTCTCAACTTTTAGGCATATAATAGTTTTCCATTGTAAAAATGAAGGCAAAATGACTTTAATAAAAAATTGTTTTCTAAACTGTATGTTTTATGTTGTACACTATTGACACTGAACATAATCCAGATTCCTTACCAACAATAGTCAAATTAGACATAAAATATATACTTCACTTACAAATTAAACATACTTGTTAACTTTACAGAAGATGAGGTTCTCAAGTCTTTCATCTCTTAGCCTATTACATTTCACTCAGAAAGATAAAAAGAGAATTTTTATAGGAAACTTAATTGAAAATTAATTGAAGTTAATCAATTAATTTGGAGATATTTCAATTAAGTTAAGTTAAACTTTTTAAAAAATTTAACTAGTTAAGTTAAATTAATTAACTTAATCGGTTAATCGGCAAACAGTTAAGTTAATTAACTTAATTGACCCAACCCTGGTTTGTATTTAAGTCGGCTAACCCAAACACACCGTCCAGTTATCGGCTTATCGCCTCATTTCCGTATTGTCAGCTTTAAGTAAAGTATTTGAAAAAATCGTATGCAATAAACTAACTAAATTCTTAATCAGACACGATATTTTAACTAAAACACAATTTGGGCTTAAAGATGGGCATACAACGGAAGATGCCATACTTTTGGAAAATGTCTATCAGAACCTAAACAGTAAAAAACACACTGCCTTGGTCTTCCCCGACTTGTCAAAAGCATATGATACACTTTCGCACGAAATTTTATTGAATAAACTTCACATATCTATAATAATAAAAGGAAGCGCGCGCGCGTGTGTGTCTGTGTGTGTGTGGGTGTGTGTGTGGGTGTGTGTGTGTGTGTGTGTTTGTTTGTTCCAGCCATAACTCCAAAATGGAAGCAGTTACAAACATGAAACTTCACACACATATTGATTAGGTCCCGAGGTTGTGCACCTGGGTGTTAATAAATTAAATAATTAAAATTACTGGGCCCGAAGGCCCCAGCATTGTGATAAAACTACAGAAAAGAACTCAGCCATGAAAATCTTGAGCTTCACAGTGTGTCAAGATTTGTGAATCTTAAGATTTTCATGACTATAGTTTTATTGACCAAATAATTGAACTCCCACTTACTGTGGTTCAATTATTTGGTCAATAAAACTATAGAAAAGAACACAGTCATGAAAATCTTGAGCTTTACATTGCCGCCCGTAATCTTCTATACTATAATAAGAGAGCTGTCCGTCCGTCCGTCCGTCCGTCCGTCACACTTTCTTTAGCCTGTCTGTTTGTCTGTTTGTGAAATTTATCCCGGGCAGTAATGGGGGAGGGGTGGGGGTGGGGGTAATGGGGGATGGGTGGGGTAATGGGGATGGGTGGGGGTAATGGGGGAGGGGGTTAGCCCCCAAGTTGCATGAATGGGGGTGAGGAGGTTTTGGGAGATACCAGATTCAGAAATGTTGACACAATGTGAAGCTCAAAATTTTCACGGCTGCGTTCTTTTCTGTAGTTTAGCCTGTCTAACCGTCAGCGAAGCGACGGGAACTGTACTAGTCTATAATAATAAAAGGACGCGTGTGTGTGTGTGTGTGTGTGGTGTGTGTGGTGTGTGTGTGTGTGTCTGTCTGTTCCAGCCATAGGTCTAAAATGAAAGCAGTTACAAACATGAAACTTCACACACATATTGATTAGGTCCCGAGGTTGTGTACCGGGTGTTCAATGCCCTGTTAGGTTAATTGAATGCCCAGTTAGGTCAACTGTACACCCTTGACAATTGGTTAGGTTAAGTCGTAATATTTTCGTTAGCTTTAACGAAAATATCACGACTTAACCTAACCAATCGTCAAGGGCGTACAATTAACCTAAGCGGGTATTCAATTAACCTACCCGGGCATTCAATTAATCTAATCGGGCATTTAGTTGACCTAACCGGGCATTTAATTAACCTAATCTGGCATTCGGTTGACCTAACCGGGCATTCAATTAACCTAACGGGCATTCAATTAACCTAACTAATAACAGCTAATAACAGCCTTCGAACTACAAAACATATTCCGCCCGTCGGCTGGGATATTTTTGCCACCCGCACGAAGGACGGGTTCTCTGCTAGTATGGAATAAAAAGAAATATCCTCGATTGGTTCAAATCGTAACTGAAAAATCTTCGTCAGTACACCAGATTAAGAGCTAATTTATCCGACAAGGCGATAATAACTAGTGGGGACCCACAAGGATCTCTTCTTGTTCATTACTATTTCTAATTCGCGCGAACGATCTTCATCTCTCAACTACTTTAAATTCCATACAATACGCAGATGATACGACACTTACTTCTTCTCATCATAATTTAGACTTTCTGATAAATGAAACGAACAGGCAATTAGATCATGTCTACAAATGGATTTATGCTAATAAACTTTTTGTATTTAACCTGACAAAGTCATTTTATTTAATATTACTCTTGCAAGGGTGAATGCTTGCCATTAATTTAAACGAAAAACTAAATTTCAAAAGTAATGTACATTTTATAATATCAAATATAAAATATCAAGATTCCTATCCATATATTTAAACTATAAAAGACTCTTACTCAGAATTCCTCACCCTATATTATTCCTTCATCCATCTACATTTATTATATTGCATTACAACATGGGGTACCTCAAAGAATTATATAAAACATCTTTTAGAAGTCATTTATAAAATATGGCTGCGAACCTTCTCAAATAATGATAACAGACAAACTCACACTTCCCTAATGTTTAAAGATCTAAATATTTTTAAACTGAATGACTTACACAAATTCAGTGTTGTTGTGAATATGTTATCTATAAAAATTAACATACATCACATATTGAAAGAGCAATCACCCCACATCAAATACATCATAATTATAACACTATACTCTCGAGAGATTTTATACGCAAATGGAAACTGTATGAAATGCAATTTCCTTAAATGTCAGACAGGCTTCATCACTAAATGTATTTCGCAAATCACTGAAGATGTAATTCATTAGCTCCTACTGATGTATAATTCACTAATGCCATTATTACCATATTAATTCAGTTTCCATTTTATAATTACTAACTAAAATATGCTAATTTCATTAAACCATTTTAATTTCAGAATTTTTCCTTTTCTTTTCATTAAACATTTTATACTAATATACAAATTATCATTTTTTTTTTTTTCAAAATTGTGTTAAATAACCAAACATTACTTTTGTAAATTTTTACCTTTTGTTTATTGTCATTGTTATTATTATTATTATGAGTAGTAGATACATTTATTATTATTATTATTATTATTATTACTTGCCCTTTTCTCTTTTCTTATGTAATAAATAAACTGAAACCCATTAATTTTGCAGAAAATGCTCTCATGCTTCCAATGGCATATTCACATTAGAATACTTTAAATATATCATTGTCATATGAGATATCTAAATTCTAGAAAATAATATTGAAAAATAATGCAAAACTTTATGTAAGTTTTATTTGTTTCCCTGAATAAAGGTTTTTGTTTTGTCGTTTGTTTGAAAAGGTTACAGGTTACAAGTTACAGATTAACAAAGACCTTTGACTAGCCCAAGAATAACTAAAAACAAGGAAATAAGAGAGAAAAAGAAAGAGTCACAGTAATTGAAAATAACAAGAACTAAAAATTTTCATACCATGTTTACACCTACTGTACAAGCATGTAAAGCTTTCTCACTGAAATATAGTAGCAGAACAGAATTGAATAGAGAAAGCTCTTTGTCTTCTGTCAGCCATTCTGACAGAAAAAGTTGTTAACAAAGGCTTATAGGAAAGCAAGAAAAGTACCAGTATAATGGAAAGAATAGTTTTAAAGTTCATTCACACCATTTGCACACTTCGTATGTTCAAGTTCTCTTTCATTCTATTAACTCAAGGAGGAGATTGTAGACACCAATCGACCATGGAAGTGCTCCGGTGGGGGTGGGGGGTAGGGGACGTTAGGCAGAAAACAGGGAGTGCTGGAACTCTCGTTTCTTCTGTCACTGTCCTCTTTAGCTGATCTTTTTCTGTGTCTCATTTACCCTGCGAACAGTCCAGAATGCTCTCAAACACACACTTCTCCCTTTATTCTTCACTACATATACATGCATTTTACACACTACACAATCTTTTCAAAATTTAAAAAAAAATGGCATCGTGGGCCTCAGAGTTCTTGAGTTTGGCTCTCTCCATCTTATATACAGGGGGTGCATTTTGGCGGGCACTCGCTCTTGCCCACTCCTTTCTATATATAAAAAAAAATCTGGATATACGAAAATAGCATGAAACACTACACTACATAATCTACTCTACACTATAAACATCATTTTAAGAGATTTTTCTTTATGGGACAGAAAATGCACGATTTCATCAGTGCATCATTCTATCCCTGAAGTCCAAACAAAGACCACCGTGCTGTTGGAGTGAATGCTTACTTTAGCTTATATGTATCATACTCCCTCACACCACCACCAAGAGGCAATGATCAAAAGAACCGTCCAGTGTGTGTGTGTGTGTGTGTGTGTGTGTTCTTGGCTACTAGAGGAAACCGCGACAGTCTTTAGGATATATACAGAGCTCATATCGACATGAACATGCGAGTAACAACATTATCGATGTCGTCATTGGTTCAGACATTTTTTTACTGAAAATTATTAAATATCATGACAAAAAGGGATACAGTGAAGGTTACGTTAGGTTAGGTCGGGTCAGATTACGCTAGGTTATGTTGTGTTAGGTTAAGTTAATTAATGTCGTGTATTGGTTTTTAATAAAGAATATAACAATGTTTAATAAGAAATTGAATAATGTTTTGTATGAAAGTCAAATAAGTAAAATGCTATTGGCAACAGTCCTGAGGCCGCAGGCACGTAAAATGCCCCAGAATGTCAGTCTCGGGCGTGGTTTGTCCTAATTAGATTGTTCTCGTTTCTAATAATTATGTGATTGTGATTTTAAATTTAAGTTAAAGCACCTCTCTCCACGATCAAATTAAAATAGTGAATCTGCACTCACTTTCCCCGCGTCTTGTTCACTGTTTCAGCATAAATAAAAACCAGTAAATAACGTTAAAGAGTCGTCTTTTTCCCCCCTCCCTTGTTTTGTTCGTTCGTTCTCCCTTGTTTGTAAGACAAGTCGGAATGAGTGTAAAAGAGTAGAAAGAGTGAGATAATTGAAAGAACGCGAAAAGTAGAAATAAAGTCGTTTTATTTTTCACTATATTAGGCTATTTATATTAAGCTAAATTTCGCCATTCACAATCGAAACTATGTAAATGTTGCGTTTCATACAGTAACCACAGTTGTGTGTGTATGTGTGTGTATGTGTATGTGTGTGTGTGTGTGTGTGAACAATTATTTCTGAAATACTGTACGAATAAGCTTGCATGTACGAGTGTACTGAAGGCTTCCCATAACAAAATGAACAATCTCCAATTTATACGAACCTCCCTACGATAGACTGGCGCGCTCCCAAAAGCAGAAATGTTTTAAAATATTTGAATATTTTGTATTGCAGAGGTATGAAATTTTGATGTAGCTAGCCAAATTTAAAATGCCACGATTTTATAGGAAAAGTGCTAACACTCTTAGACTGTACGAGTGTACAGTATATCCAAGTAGGTTCCATTAAACTGAAAACGTTTATTCGAAGGTTTGGCTCGGGTGAATCCTCTTTTGCTTCTCGCCTATGAGAACTCACATTTGCCTGGAACCAGACCCGTCCAGAGACTCCTACAACATTTTCTTAGCAATGATCAATATTACTACTAATACTCTGTCTGAACTAATATTCCCTAACGTAAAAAATAGTAGCAGAAAGAGCAGGGAAAGAAAGAGTGGCCTCCCATAGTTATCCAGAGGTTCTGACTCCCGAGAATTTCCATCAATGAAGTAAAATAAAATAAAAAATAAAAATGGAAACATAAAATGTTATCATTTGATACTCTCGGTGCTCTGATACCCGTGCCTCCTACTATACTACATTTACGAGCAAAAGAGAACCCACCACTCGAAATCCCACCCCAACCAACTCTCCTTAGAGCTTTCCTTCATAGACTTCTTCGGAGGTCCTTTGAAACCAGAACTAGCGGCCAATTTATATATTATATTTGCCAAAGCTGGCTATCACTACTTTTGTCTCTAAAAATAAATACAAAAATCCAGACCCTGTCAGCGACTCCTTTTACATTTACTACAAAACAAACATCAAGACTTAACCTAAACTATGATAAATAAGGCACTATTTTCCCTCTCCCAATATAAAAATACAATACTGTACTATAAAATATATAGTAAGTTCATGATATCAAAATACCTATCTTAAATTTGTACTTATAATGTAATTAAATTCCTTATTCTAACAGCCCATATTCATGACTTTACATTTATCTACAATGAAATCTACAGCTAATATAGTCACAAGACTATGTTAGCTGGGTGAAGAGATGCATCCAGTTTCGAAACTGATCTTGAGAGTTATTTAACCTAAAAGAATTGTAATTTGTCATTAAACCTGAAGTAGTTAATTTGCAGGTAGTCTTGGGACGAACCCGTCACTTGGCGATGCGAAATAAATTGACTTATTTAATTTTCTTGAAACATTGAAGTGTACGAAGAATTTTACCACACATTTTGAGTTTGAATTCAAACTAAAACCTTTCGCTGCCACCTCTTCTTGAAAACTTAAGTTTATGTTTGGTTTTAATTTTGTTAACGGCGTTTTTATACCCTTTGAGGACACGTAAACACTGATAAAATGGCTGATTTTAGTTTAAGAATGTAACACGGAATTTTGAAACTTTGACAAGAAAACTAAACTTAAAGTTAGCCGACAGATCATAAACAAAGCTTGAACGCACGAAAAAAAAAGAAGACACTTACGTTTTGAGATATAAACACAAATAAAATAACACGCGCAATTCGAAGGTTCACACGCTATACAGTTTAAGATTTTTACTTATATAGGTTAATGGATTAACAGAAGCTGGATCACAATTACATTCGCTTCTTCTGATGGTGTCTCTTCCCGCGCGTCTCTCGGGTGAATCCTCTCTCTCTCTCTCTCTCTCTCTCTCTCTCTCTCTCGTCTTCTTTTTAGGTGCGAGATGACGCAGCGATTTCGAACCATTCCACAAAGTTCTGCAACTCACATGCCTCGCTTCCGAGTTCTTCTCAAAACGAGAAAAAGGTCCTTTTAATATCCTTTTAACTTATTTACAGGTGAAACTTTTCAACATGTCAAATGAATAATGTCTCATTCTAATTTTAAATCAGTTCACTAGTTTTATTTTGTGGTTAACTGATAGAGAGACTAAATTTTGAAAAGCGAAATAAACCATATAACTAATCGCGCTTTTCATAATAATTGTAGAGTAACTACATAGTTTCATATTCAGGTTAACTAGCAGTAAACAAAGTGTAATACAGGGTATTCAAACAGAAACGCAACCCATTGGAGAATGCATATATTATTTAACCTAACCGTTTTATTTTCTATTTGGGTTGCGTTTCTTTTTTGAACATCCCGTATAAATGGGAAGTAGGAAAGAAAAAACATACCGCTCGTTCCAGATAAGTGCCACAGTGGTTTTATTATATAAATGTGGTATACATACTTATAGAATAATACTCATTAATAAATAATTTATCCTTTTTAAACCAGACTCAACAACAATTTTTTTAGTATATATGTTACAGTCAAAGTGTGTAACCAGCCATTTCGCGTAATGGCTGAAACTTTTAGTCATTTCGCGAAATGGCTGTTTCAATTGGTCATTTCGCGAAATTACTAAAATCTTCAGCCATTACGCGAAATTGCTGAAATTCCACCTTAGTCATTTCGTGAAATGGCTAAAATGACTTTTGTCATGAATTCATAGAAATAACAAACATCACAATAAAATTTGAAACCTTTATTTAACTAACTAAATCTGCTAAAACATACATACATCCACAGGTCTGTTCAAATAAGTGAGAAACACTCTTCAAATACACATTTGAACACATTTGAACATTTGAACACATTTGAATTTGAATTTTCAATATAGAGGTTTTCAAATACTAACCAGGTCTTCAATGTTATTCCGATGTCCGCCATTGAAGGCCCGGTTAGGTAAATTGTATGCCCTTGACAATTGGTTAGGTTAAGTCGTGTTATTTTCGTTAAAACTAACGAAACTAACACAACTTACAAGATCATTTGCCCGGTTAGGTCAACTGTATGCCCAGTTAGGTCAAGTGTATGCCCTTCACAATTGGTTAGGTTAAGTTGTGTTATTTTCGTTAGTTTTCTCTTCATCTAGGGCACATAACGAATCAAGTTCTCAAAGTCAGAAACGACACGAACAGCACGTCATAATTCTATCACAAACACGACCAAACTGAATCCAATTAGAAAAAAAAATAGACAGAACAGAATCCAACCAACTAATTAAGTCGCAGAGTAGCGAAAAAATAGCCCAATCAGGAAAAATATTTTATGAAAAAAGTACATTATAGCCAAAACGAAATATCACGACCTAACCAATCGTCAAGGGCGTACGGTTGACCTAACGATTGGTTAGGTTAGGTCGTGATATTTTCGTTAGTTAGCCTTATAAGGATAACTAAAGAAGGCTGGGGGCCCTGATCTTCAGGTGATCCAAACCTTTAGCTAAGTTGACAACTGTACATTGCACGGATAACATTGATATGACATTGTACTTACTCATTAAGTTACCGTTTGAATTGACCAGTGGTCCAACATTATCCCTTAACGGATTTCTCTAACTAATGTATTTTTAGAACTACTTGAGGTTGCTTTCACATTCAATTCCCAATTTGGATTTCAAATTACCAAACGCACTATAAGTGTTTAACCTTTCGTCTTAAATTTATATTAAAGTGTTGCTGTGAGTTTTTCTTTTGTACCTTTCGTAAGCAACGTTCCTCTCCTCAGGTTTCCTATATCCCTATTTCACCATTCTCGCTGCACCTTTTAATGGTCTCTTTTGGCTTTCCTAGGTACAGGGTGGCCACACAGTCCCTTTGTACGAAAAACAAGGGCAACATACAGATATGCTGTAATTTCACTGCAAAGAGACTTTGTGGTCACTCTGTACATATTATTGTTTATCATTAAAGTTTTTACCCTCTATTGACATCTGGGTCAAATATCAGGTCATCCCATAAGTAATGTCGTTTTTTTACGATAGATTAAGTTTAAACTAGTCCTACTCGGTTTAAGCATAAATTTTCCGAAGGTTATATCTAAGAGAAGATCTATCGTGTTTCGCTACTACTTTACAGACCTGACCAGTGAAAGACGTGTGTTTTGCTTTATGTGAACCCCTCATAAACATGCGGTATCAGAAGAGCATATCAGGCAATAATGCTTTACGAGTTCAAAAAAATAGTGCTACTGAAGCAACGCGAAACATTCAGGAAGTTATGGCAACGATATTCTGCATGTGAGGAAATGTCAAAGATGGTTTCAAAAGTTTAGGAATGGTGACTGCTGTTTGACAGATGCAGCACGCTCTGGACGCCTGCTGAGTTTGATGATGACCTGCTGTTAGCCGCACTTGAAGAAGACTGTTCAACAACTGTCGAAGAATTGGCCAGAAACTCAATTCATCCCAGTCCACCATCCATCGACATTTGCACAACTCGGGAAAGTGCCTAAGTTAGAAAAATGGGTGCCACATGAATTGTCGGGCGACAATCTGAGGGTGGGGTAAACATTAGCACAGCTCTTCATTCCCGTGAACTCCAAGATCCGTTTTTGCACTGTTTAGTGACTAGTGATGAAAAGTGGATACTGTACAGAATGTTAAGCGCCGTCGACAGTGGGTTTGGTGACGGAGAACCAGCGACACCACAGCCAAAACCAAATCTTACCCTCGGAAGGTGTTGCTTAGTGTTGGTGGGATAAAGGTGGCATAATACACTTTGAAACCTTACCACACAAACCAAACAATCACCGCTCAAGTCTACTGTCAACAACTGGATCGATGAACACTGCACTAAAAGAAAAGAGACTTCTTTGGTTAATCGGAAAGGAATCGTGTTCCACCACGACAACGCACGTCCTCATACCGCTCGGATCACTTCTGCAAAAATTGAGGAGCTTGGGTGAAAACTTCCACATCCTCCATATTCTCCAGACCTTGCGCCTTCAGATTATCATCTCTTCAGGAGTCTGCAAAACTATCTTGACGAGAAACAGTATACTTCTTTAGATGACCTGCACACCAGTCTTCGTACGTTTTTTGCCTCAAAACCGCCTGAATTTTATAAACATGGCATTGAAAAGCTTGTAGGACGTTGGCAGAGTGTCATTGATTCCGATGGAAAATATATACTAGATTAAAAAGTTTCAGTCGAGTTTTTTTTTATCCTTTAAATTCCGATCTAAAAAACGACATTACCTATGGGATGACCTGATACGTACCGTTTCAAATCCACGAATTCAGACGGCGTTAAAAGTTTAAAATTATCCCACATGATTACTACACTATCTATTGCTAATAGTTCAGCCAATTTATTAAATTTAAGGCAATTCGAAACCCATCAAAACTGCTCTTCTAAAGTCAGGGATTTTAAGGCTATTTAATGCTTTATTAGTTTTGACGTTAAGAGAAATCATTGTGGTATAAAATTTCGCACACTTCTACATATTGAACCAAATTATCATTAGTAATATTATAGCTAGTTCCAGGCGCGAATACAGCGGGGCAGGCCGGGGATTTAGGATTTGTCATGCCGGTGTCATGTAAATATTGCCAACCCAATGTTATTATATAATATTATAAAATAATATTAAAAATTATTAATTATTAGAATATGAGATGTCATTCAGGTTAAAGCTAGAGAAGTTAAACCCCCGCGACCTCCCCATGTATCCACGTCTGAGTTTTGGTATATTATCACTAAATGTCAGCTCCATTACTCATTGAAAAAGAAAATTATCTTCTAAGAAATTGGTTAAATATTTAACTTCAGCATCGCTATTCCAGGTATCATAATTAATATTTGGCCACAGAGAGTTCCCGACTATAAATAATCTTTTTGGGGCGTGTAACCACATTACCTGAAAGCTGAATATTTCAGTATCCGATTCTACTTCTGGCGAAGGTGACCTATATAAAACCTCAAAATTCTAAACAAAGTTACGTGTATTCATTT
Source organism: Bathynomus jamesi (assembly GCA_023014485.1). Lineage (NCBI taxonomy): Eukaryota > Metazoa > Arthropoda > Malacostraca > Isopoda > Cirolanidae > Bathynomus > Bathynomus jamesi. Next base: position 509,948 of record JAJOZX010001428.1, on the reverse strand, counting down.
CTGAAATTATTATTATTATATCTATAAGATCGATAATATTAACTACCTTTAGAAGTGTCCTAAGGTTTTCCTGACAACAGAGGAGAACACCTTCTATTCTATACCTATTCTATCATAATTAAACAGTTTATACCCTTTTGTGTGTGTGTGTGTGTGTGTGTGTGTGTATGTGTGTGTGTGTGAGTGATATTCCCATATGAAATTTGTATCTATACAATTCAAATATTGTTATAATATCAAAGTTTTCCACTTAAACGATTATTCTAAATTTTGTAAAAAATTGCCACATATATTACGCGTGTTGAAATAAAATGCTTTTAATCTACAATACTTCCTAAGTTAGTACTGTGTATGTTCCCCCCTTTCACGTAAAGTTTCCCCGCGAAGGTGAAACCACCAATCCCAACGCAGGAGATGACGTTTTCATCTTGTTCGATGTTTAACATAAATCTTGTTCACTTTTTCTCGACTTAATTAAAATGTTTTTCGTCAATACGCCACAAAATCAAACGTTTGTAAATTGCAAATTAAAATATTAGTACATCACAAACCAAAAAAGGTTAATACACCGCCACTTAATTGAATTATTGTTATTATGATTATTATTATGATTAGTAGTAGTAGTAGTAGTAGTAGTAGTAGTAGTAGTAGTAGGTTAGCAAAGACCCAAAGAGCCAAGCTAGGCTAGCCCAAAAAGGAAAGAAGCTCAGAGAGAGAGAGAGAGAGAGAGAGAGAGAGAGTAAATGGAAATAAAATAAAGTAAAATACCTCATAAGATAAGTGCACTTAGAGGATGTAAAAATAGGAATAGTATTACAGTGTACAGGGTGTCCTGTAAGTCTGGACCCATAGGGAAAAATAATAAAATTACAAAATAGTCCAAAAATTTATTACCTAATCTGTTCAAAGTGTCCGCCGTTGTGTCGCACACATAGTTGAAGACGCAATCTCCACTGCGACAGCACTTTCTGAATCACAGTCGCAGAAATTTCTTGACACGCCTCCACAATGCGTGCTTTAAGGTGGAAAATGTTCTGAAGTTTGACCTCGTACACTTTGGCTTTCAAGTGGCCCCACAAATAAAAATCATAATAAAAAATAATAAAAAAATAATAATAATAAAATAATAATAATAACATAATAAAAAAATATATTATAAATCCCTATGGGTCCAGACTTACGGGACACCCTGTAGAAAAGAGAAGGCTTTTCTTCTTCCGGCAATCACTGCTGACAAGAAAAAATTGGGAACAGAAGGAGAAGAATACACATATAAAATACACATAGAAATACAACGTACATCCGCAGTTTCGAAAAAAAGATTCGCTTACAAATACGAAATATGTAGAAGCCATTAAAAATCACTAATCACCAATGACTGGATTTGCCAAGGTTCGTAACTCATTGGATAAACAGTGAATCATTGAGGGGGCCCAGAAACTGTCAAAGGGCTCAGGCCAACTAATGAGGCCTTTTGCCCTAACTCCTGTATTATTATTATTATTATTATTATTATTATTATTAACAACATCACCAGGGTTCGAACCCCCGATCTCCGTGTCTTCACTTCGCTTATAGGGAAACGGTGTTACTTACATAGCTATAAACGCTGGCAGGTCATTGGGTTGAGAGGTTCGGAGTTCGAATCCAGATGATGCTGGTAATAATATTAATTTAGGAGTAAACACAATTGGCCGAATTAGTTGGCCTGAGCTTTGTGCCAGTTTCTGACCCTCCTCACTAATAAAATAACTATATTTTGTTTTTAATCGCGTTACTTTCACCAAAAAGAATAAAATATCGAAAGTAAAACAAACTCTAGCAATTAGTTAGGTTTTTGCTTTTTAGAAAATTCATGTTTGTAGACGAACTTTTTTCGAAACTGTAAATAAAACTATTTAAATCGTACGGGAATATAGATTATTACATTACTTTATTTGACTCCTATTTGAGAACACAAAATTGCGTTTTTAATGGCAACGACCGTCAAATTACATTATAATTTTTCTACTTAAGTGACTCGAAAGCTCTCGAATGAAATCCTAAAAAGATAATATCCTAAATTTCAAGTTGATAATTCACTGAATGTAATAGAGAAGCTAATTTGTCTATCACAAATTCGTGAGGAAATAAAAATTTACTTTAAATTTTACGACAATAAAGAATAAAAAAGGAAAATAACGAATAAATTCATAGTTTCCATCAACAATTTTAATGCTTTCGTTGTTAACATAAAATTCCACATGAAGCGCTTCATGTTAAATTTTCTTCAGGATTATTTAAACATCAACTCTTCCATGTGAAAAGGATCTTCTCGCTATTTCATGTGTGAAATTATGTTTGGAAAGTAAAAATTGTTCGTTTAATATGGTTTCTATTATCATTAAGGACTATGTTCATTATATATATATATATATTTTTTTTTTTTTTAATTGGGGTTGTTTAACCTCCTTCCCAACATCTAAGATCATATGACGGAGGGGACCTACAGCTTTACGTGGGATCTGAACCACGGGTCGCTACATAATCTGGGCGCAGAGGACGGTCTCCATCCAACTACTACCAGACGCAGTGTCGCTTAACTTCGCTGATCTCGGGAAGCGGTGATACGACATCGGCCACGACGTAGCCCAATATATATATATATATATATATATAATATATATATATATATATTAGGGGTTGTAATGACAGATGATGCGAAATTTGAAACACACAAAATAAGATAGCAGTAACAGAGCAAAGAGAATAACGGGTCAGATATTGAGAACCTTTAAACGAAGGATAGGAATGTAATGATTCCTCTACTGAAAACCCTGATCATACCCAAATTAGAATACTGCTCGGTCCTAACTTCCCCATATAAAAAAGAAGACATTAGACAGCTGGAGGGGATCAGTAGTATAGCCGAAAAATGTCGGACAGCAATGGATCAATTTGAAAATTTCCCCCCCTCACCGGCCTTCATGAGGATCCTCCACCGTCCTTCATGGCGGTCCTCCACCGTCCTTCATGGCGGTCCTCCACTGTCCTTCATGACGGTCCCTCCTTTATGAGGTGTCCTTCATGGTCCTTCAAAAAAAAAAAAAAAAAAAAAAGGGGAAAAAAGGGGAAACTAAATTTAAAAAATAAATTTAAAAAAATAAATTTAAAAAATAAATTTTAAAAATGATTCGTCTTCACCTTCCTTCAAAAAAAAATTTAAGAAAGGTTGACCTGGCCTTCCTCCTTCGAAAAAGTTCTTTCATGAGGCAAACAAGAACAAACATGAAAAAACATACATACATTCAAGTACTTTCTGTTCAGGCAAGTTAGAAGACAGTAGAAATGAAAACTTATAGAATATCTGAAAGGTTTTAATAAGCCTAAACATTGCGCGTCAACACATCCAATTTCGTCTGTTACAATTGCGAACAATACATAAATCAAAATCAGATGTGACTATTTTAATCGAAAAAACAAGTTCTTTGTTTAAGATCTGTATTATGAAAATAAAATGAATATTTATTATTTTAATTTAAATAAATTAATTTCTCTCTTTTTTAAGGGAAACTGGCTTATTTTCAAACGAGATGACTTCAAATACAATATATACTTATAGTACACTCATATTTGTTTATTTACTTTTAAATATGTAGTTTTCTGTTATTTACACCGATATATACCATCACATTCACTTTCACTGCCATCTTCTGGTATGTGAATTAATAATTTTACTATACAGCAAATTTCGTTATAAAATTGCATATGTTAAAAAGAACATCAAGCTGCGTAACACAGCTTTGAAACTGAAGCATCAATTCTGTTATCCTCCTCTAAACATCCACTTAAATATTATTACTAATATTGATTTATTGTTATTATTACATATATTGTACACGTGTTAAGAGTATTTAAATTAAATATATTGACTTCAATTCCCTTCGTAATAAAAGCATCTAACAACTCTACCCAATCTTGCTATATTTTTCGCACAGTAACTGTTTTGAGAGTAGTAGGTAAGTTTAACTTTCTTTTAACGACAATTAGCTGCAACTAAACTTATTATTATCATATATATATATATATATATATATAATAACATCCAAATAAGTAGGTTCGGGTAAAAAAATTTCTTATTAGATGCAATTAAAGAAAACGGGATGTCGAATTTGTGTGGGTTGTCATTTTTAAATAGATGCAGCGGGAAATAGGTACTGAAAGTTGAGAGATTTTTCATTAAGAACCTTTCTACTTGTAGTTATAGTTAGGACTATTCACATTACTTTAATTATCATTTCTCTAATTTAACGGCTGTTCACAATTCCTCATAATTCTCATAATAAACGTATTTGTTTTCACACCAGTCAGGCCACTGTTTACATCAATCACACAGAATGTTCATGCTTATTGTTTTTGTCATTAGCTGTACCAATCATGTCTTTACAGACTGAAGCCTACCGTTATACAACGTTTAAAATCTTATAATTTAATACTTTATGATATCAGATCTCGTATAAAAACATCATTTTCTGTACAAATGGCCACAAAAATACTTTCAATCATAATAATGTACTCATAGAACGCACCATACGCTTTTCACTTGTATTAAAAACGTAAAACTGAAAGTTGTATCATCACGCGATATTCGATTCTGCAATGGCGTAAGCGAGCCCTAATATTTAATTTAAAATTATTTAACAGATCATTCGAGGGAACTGTACATCGATCTCATTATAACTTCTGACTCATAATAACCCGCTATGCATATTTACAAGAGTCGAATTTAAATAAATAAATAAATATATATATATATATATATATATATATATATATATATATATATATATATATATATAAGGAGTTTGTATGTGGCATTCCAGCAGAAGGCAGGAAGTGTCTGAACCCTGTTTCTCCCATCACTGTCCTCTTCATCTGGCCTTTTTACATGTCACGTCTACCCTGTAAGCAGTCCAGCATACTCTCAAACACGCGCTTCTCACTATATCCCTTACTACACACGCATGCATCTTACACACTACACAGTCTTTTCAAAAAAGGTGTAATTTCAATAGTTTCGGAGATTCGCGATTGGCCCCTCCTTCCTGCCTGCATCGTATATAGTACCAAGCAAGTCTCTCCACAGTTTACAGGTTTCCTCATTGTCTAAAATTTATAAAGTTCTCTCTTATTGTTTTCCTTATTGTAACGGACATCACAACCGAATTTAAATAGTATTTAAGTATTATGTCGAGCAACATAGCTAGATAACCCCGCCACAGCCTAGTTTCTTTGCATAATCATGAAACATGAAACAAGATTATATATATATATATATATATATATATATATATATATATATATATATATATATATATATACACGGCAAAAGTAGTTTGAAGATTTATTCCATCACACGACTGATTATAATTATACACTTTAGAGGAGTTTGCAAATTGCATATACTTAGACAAAAAGTATTAGATCTTATGATGATTTCATGTCATTATCAGCATGCTTCACTGTCCTTTCAGTCATTGTGACCGTAGAACGTACCAGAACTATGGTCTTGACAAACCACAATGTGTTAAATTTAAATATTGACTTATTGTTATTATTACATATATATGTACACGTGTTAAGAGTATTTAAATTAAATATATTGATTTAAATACATTTCGTAATAAGAGCATCTGGTAACTCTACCCCAATTTTGCTATATGAAAATGAAAATGAAAAGGTTTATTGGCAGACTATAGTCCATATGGCAAATATTATTAATACAATGACAGTTCATACACTAAGGGTAGAAATATATACAATTGATTAGAAATAATACTGCACTGTCGAAGTTAAGTGGAGCTACAGACAGACAGACGTTTTCGTACCAAGAAGTCCATAGCTTAGGCCTTAGAGGATAAATGGCAGGACTCATGGATAGCTTGGATGATCGGGTTGGTTGATTTTTTAATTCTTTGCATTAGAATGTGTTGAGCACGTCTTGTTACCTCCGGGAAGCTCGGGACATTGCGGGTAGCAAACATTTGCGAAGCTGAGCATCTCGGGGGTAATTTATGTAAGAGTCTAAAAGAACTGTTGTACAGCAAATTTAGGGTACTGCCAGAACCTTTTTTATAATTCACCCAGAGTTGCAGACCGTATATATTACTGCAGAAAGTACGAAAGAGTGTGTCTTTAGCTTCACTTGTACAGAAACGAAAGCTCCTTATGGTCATATTCGCTTTAGCATACAGGCTTCGAGACTGTTTTCTTATATCCGAGTCATCACTCAAGGAGCTGGTAATAGTTTGACCCAATTACTTAAACTCTTGTACTTCCTCAATTACTTCACCATTCATTTTAAACCTTATGTGAAAAATGCTCTGTATCAATTGGTCCACAATTAACCCACCCCTTATATCCACAGTCTAACTATAGAGTAGATTAAGTCTAGCCTTGTAGGGGTCAGCCTAGAGATTCCGGAAATGGTCCAGAGCGGGCAGATAAATTGAGGTCCACAGTAGGATTCCTCACCAAATTAGGTTAGGGCAATCTACCTTCACCTTTGTTACGCTATGAGTTGATGCTAGGTCTTAGGCCACAATGTAGGCCTAATTTGTCTGACCCAGCTTAATTTACTGCGTTTACTTCTAACTGGGTTAAAAACACAATTAGTCACTTACTACTAGTTATTAGAGACCCTTTTCCCCTTTTGTTTAATTGTTGAGAGCGTACTTGCTGGTGGGGATCTTTTTTCCGTTGTTTGTTCTTCCCCCTTCCCTCGTTCCGTCTTGTAGCCCCGTTCCTCGTTTTCGTTCTCCCTTGTCCACCTTTTCGCTGGGCTTTTTCCACCAGCGACCTCTTGGTTTTTTTGGTTGGTTGATCGGTAATGTATATCTATTACCGAGCACGCTCTTGTCACACAGTATATAAATACTAGTGTGGAGAATAACTCTGGTGAGCAACCAATTGGTTTCATCCACCCAGTTATTGACATAAAAGGAATTTAATAATTGTTCGATTAACTACCTACCTACTCAGTGAACCATTTTCGTTACATCCCAACTACCCACACATCAGTTTTCCATATACTGGGGGCCCCGGGAGATAAAAATTTTGGTGTCAATGTCACCAATTTTTATGTCTGAGTGTAGACTAGCTAACTATTTGACTGTAAATGCCTGTTAATCTGATTAACAGTGACTATCCTCACCATCTCATGGAGAAGATGTAGCATTTAATTAGAAGAGAAAATATACATCCATAAGATGAAACTGTCTATGGTCTTTACCATAAGAAAAGGAAAAGTGAAAGTTAGAAGATAAAATTACAATTCCCCAGCATCTATTTTTTGTTGTAAAACTAGTCGCGCCTTTAATGCTGTTTGTCGCTGAGGTCATGTGTCTGTCAATGTTGTAGTAGGATGCGTTACCACTCCTACTGTCAAAGGAATAGTTACTGGAAGTTCAGTGTCTCCAGTTGTTACTGGCGGTGGAGAAGGTTCTCCAAAGTCCATTGTTTTGGGTCCAGGCTCTAAGGGGTACAAAAGAGAAATGTCTCTTGTTGTGTCACCCGTTGAAGTCCTTAATTTGACCACTCTTGTTACCCCGTCTGCCCCTGGTCTGAGTTCTAAAACTCTAGCCAGAGGCCAGTATTGTCTTGGAGTACTGTCATGTATGAGAACAAGGTCCCCTACCTTAATTGTGTCAGACCAATCCTTCTTAGTCATTTGTTTATGTCTCTCCCTTAGACCCATCAAGTACTCAGTTTTCCGCTGTTTAATGAAATGAGCTTTAACTCTAGTTAAATGTTGTAACTTAGTCTGGAGCTCATCATGTCGTTGAGTCCAGTTTGGGTCTTCTGAAGAGTCTATATAGTAGTCCGGCAGGAGACTAACTTGTTCTCCCCGAATCAAATGATTTGGAGTTAATGGTTCCGGGATCATTAATGTTGTCACTTACATAAGTGAGTGGTCTATTGTTAATGATGTTCTCAATCTCAGCCAGGAGAGTGAGCAACTCAAACAAGTGTATCTGTTTTTTACCATTTGCTTTCTTCAAGCAATTCTTTACTGCTTGTATATTCCTCTCCCAGATAGAACCATACCAAGGAGAGGCAACCGGAATATACTTCCACTTTATGTTTGAATTTTGTATATATAATTGTGTGAATTCATTGCTTAACAAATCGTGGATGACTTGTTCACCAGCCTTGAAATATGTAGCATTGTCAGTCCAAACTGTCTTGGGTACTGAATGTCGTGCACAGAATCTCTTAAAGACAGCAACAAAAGACTCTGCTGTAAGGTCCTCCACAACATCCAGATAAACAGCTCGTGAGGCAGCACATGTAAACAGTACAATGTACATTTTTTGTTCAGTGTCAACCAACCCCACAGTCAATGCTCCTGTATAGTCAATGCCTACAGTCTCAAAGGGTCTGTTGAGAGTAACTCTCTCCTCTGGCAAAGCAGGAGGATTTGGTATCCTATAGGGCCTAGCATGAATACGCCTACATGTGATACACTCACTCAGGACTGTTTTAACAGTGATCCTTCCCTTGGGTATCCAATAAGTTTTTCTTAATGTAGTTAGTGTCTGTGGTACCCCCATATGATGTACATCATTGTGTGTGTTTGTCTGATGATTAATGTTGTCAAATAGCTAAATCTAGGTAAAAGGATTGGATGTTTGCTTTTGTAAGACAGTTTTGATTTGTCTAATCTCCCTTTACACCTTAGATGGCATTCCTCATCTCTGAACAAATTTAGATCCACAACTACTGATGGTACAGGTTCTTTTGTTTGTTTCCCATTAGTCAAGAATTCTAACTCTTTATTGTACTCCTTTTGTCGTGCATGCGCTATCCAGTACTTGGTTGCAACTTCTGTATAATTATGATTGTTTTTATTTAGCTGTTTGTTTATTGTAGTTAAACAGTTGTGAGCAAACCTCAAACAGTAAGCTGTGACCCTGACAAGTTTGCTGAAATCAGAATAATGTTCATAATTAGTGATTGGTTCAACCTTTTCATTTGAAAAGATTAAATTTAATGTCAAGTTAACTTGTTCCACAGGCCATTGGTCTGTATTACAGAGCCACTTAGGTCCCATGAACCAAGTTTTGTTTGACTTCAACAACTTGTAGGATAAACCTCTGGTCAGAAAGTCTGCTGGATTTTGTTTAGTTGGAACATAGTGAAAGTTTACTTGTAGTCTTTCATTAGCTTCAGCTATTTCTTTTAGCCTATTTCTTGCAAAGATATTCTTACTATTAATGCTAGCATTCCGTATCCAGGCAAGACAAATCTGACTGTCAAGCCAGATGTGGATATCAGTTATGTTCACAACATGGTAAGCATCCTTAAGCAATGAATTGGTTTTAATGGCTAACGCAGCAGCCAATAGTTCCAGTTGAGGTATGGTTCGGGTAGGTTTGAGGGGTGCAACTTTCCCTTTTGCATAAATTAGATGATTTTCTGTAGGACTTACAAGGTATGCACAGTACCCATAAGCATGTGTGCTTGCATCAGCAAACACATGAAGTCTCTGTGGCTTATCCCTAAACCCACAGCACCTTTGAATTTTAATGTTCTGCACTTTTGTTAAATCAGCAGCTAACTTCTTCCAAAATTTTTGCTATCCATTTGTTATTGGATCATCCCACCCAACATTTGTCATCCAAACTTCTTGGAGGAGAATCTTTGATTTTATTGTTGAAGGCAGGAATAGACCCATGGGGTCAAAATTTTTTGAAGCCTCTGATAATATTTGTCTTTTAATATTTACTTCCTCATCAAGTTTAAAACCTTTAGTACAGATTGAATCATGACTGATAGAAGATGCATCCAAATAACAGTTCATACCTAAAGTTTTAACTCTGTCTGATGGATCAGTAAGACCATTATTATCCTTTAAAATCTTTTTGTTTAATTCCTCATCATTTGAAATCCACGCACTAAGTTCAAAGTTACCTTGTTGCATAATGTTTTGAGAGTGTTCATAGACCTCAGATAATTCAGATTTTGTTGTTGTTGAGCCTATTAGATTGTCTACGTAAAAATGTTCCTTGAGGAAATTCATTGTTAAAGAGTTATTAAACTGGTTCAAATGATGTCTAATTGTCATTGCTAATAGGCTAGGTGAGCAATTGGCTCCAAACAACACAACATTAAATCTATAGGTTATGAGCCCTTTATTCAAATCAAATGGATCCCTGAACCATAAGAACCTAAGTTGGTTCTTGTCATATTCATTTTTTAGATTTATTCTCAAAATTGCCTTGAAATGTCACTTTGTACGGCATATTTATCTAACCTGAGGAGCCAAGTGAACACCTCTCCTCCTTTCTCTCCTTTCTCTTGGGGGATAACGCCGCCTCTAAGTTTCCTTGTTGCACCTACAGCATTCCCCACCCCCCTTTGCTTTTGCCAAGCAAAGGGGGGGTGGGGGATGCTGTAGGTGCAACAAGGAAACTTGGAGGTGGCGTTATCCCCAAGAGAAAGGAGAGAAAGGAGGAGAGGTGTTCACTTGGCTCCTCAGGTTAGATAAATATGCCGTACAAAGTGACATTTCAAGGCAATTTTGAGAATAAATCTAAAAAATGAATATGACAAGAACCAACTTAGGTTCTTATGGTTCAGGGATCCATTTGATTTGAATAAAGGGCTCATAACCTATAGATTTAATGTTGTGTTGTTTGGAGCCAATTGCTCACCTAGCCTATTAGCAATGACAATTAGACATCATTTGAACCAGTTTAATAACTCTTTAACAATGAATTTCCTCAAGGAACATTTTTACGTAGACAATCTAATAGGCTCAACAACAACAAAATCTGAATTATCTGAGGTCTATGAACACTCTCAAAACATTATGCAACAAGGTAACTTTGAACTTAGTGCGTGGATTTCAAATGATGAGGAATTAAACAAAAAGATTTTAAAGGATAATAATGGTCTTACTGATCCATCAGACAGAGTTAAAACTTTAGGTATGAACTGTTATTTGGATGCATCTTCTATCAGTCATGATTCAATCTGTACTAAAGGTTTTAAACTTGATGAGGAAGTAAATATTAAAAGACAAATATTATCAGAGGCTTCAAAAAATTTTGACCCCATGGGTCTATTCCTGCCTTCAACAATAAAATCAAAGATTCTCCTCCAAGAAGTTTGGATGACAAATGTTGGGTGGGATGATCCAATAACAAATGGATAGCAAAAATTTTGGAAGAAGTTAGCTGCTGATTTAACAAAAGTGCAGAACATTAAAATTCAAAGGTGCTGTGGGTTTAGGGATAAGCCACAGAGACTTCATGTGTTTGCTGATGCAAGCACACATGCTTATGGGTACTGTGCATACCTTGTAAGTCCTACAGAAAATCATCTAATTTATGCAAAAGGGAAAGTTGCACCCCTCAAACCTACCCGAACCATACCTCAACTGGAACTATTGGCTGCTGCGTTAGCCATTAAAACCAATTCATTGCTTAAGGATGCTTACCATGTTGTGAACATAACTGATATCCACATCTGGCTTGACAGTCAGATTTGTCTTGCCTGGATACGGAATGCTAGCATTAATAGTAAGAATATCTTTGCAAGAAATAGGCTAAAAGAAATAGCTGAAGCTAATGAAAGACTACAAGTAAACTTTCACTATGTTCCAACTAAACAAAATCCAGCAGACTTTCTGACCAGAGGTTTATCCTACAAGTTGTTGAAGTCAAACAAAACTTGGTTCATGGGACCTAAGTGGCTCTGTAATACAGACCAATGGCCTGTGGAACAAGTTAACTTGACATTAAATTTAATCTTTTCAAATGAAAAGGTTGAACCAATCACTAATTATGAACATTATTCTGATTTCAGCAAACTTGTCAGGGTCACAGCTTACTGTTTGAGGTTTGCTCACAACTGTTTAACTACAATAAACAAACAGCTAAATAAAAACAATCATAATTATACAGAAGTTGCAACCAAGTACTGGATAGCGCATGCACGACAAAAGGAGTACAATAAAGAGTTAGAATTCTTGACTAATGGGAAACAAACAAAAGAACCTGTACCATCAGTAGTTGTGGATCTAAATTTGTTCAGAGATGAGGAATGCCATCTAAGGTGTAAAGGGAGATTAGACAAATCAAAACTGTCTTACAAAAGCAAACATCCAATCCTTTTACCTAGATTTAGCTATTTGACAACATTAATCATCAGACAAACACACACAATGATGTACATCATATGGGGGTACCACAGACACTAACTACATTAAGAAAAACTTATTGGATACCCAAGGGAAGGATCACTGTTAAAACAGTCCTGAGTGAGTGTATCACATGTAGGCGTATTCATGCTAGGCCCTATAGGATACCAAATCCTCCTGCTTTGCCAGAGGAGAGAGTTACTCTCAACAGACCCTTTGAGACTGTAGGCATTGACTATACAGGAGCATTGACTGTGGGGTTGGTTGACACTGAACAAAAAATGTACATTGTACTGTTTACATGTGCTGCCTCACGAGCTGTTTATCTGGATGTTGTGGAGGACCTTACAGCAGAGTCTTTTGTTGCTGTCTTTAAGAGATTCTGTGCACGACATTCAGTACCCAAGACAGTTTGGACTGACAATGCTACATATTTCAAGGCTGGTGAACAAGTCATCCACGATTTGTTAAGCAATGAATTCACACAATTATATATACAAAATTCAAACATAAAGTGGAAGTATATTCCGGTTGCCTCTCCTTGGTATGGTTCTATCTGGGAGAGGAATATACAAGCAGTAAAGAATTGCTTGAAGAAAGCAAATGGTAAAAAACAGATACACTTGTTTGAGTTGCTCACTCTCCTGGCTGAGATTGAGAACATCATTAACAATAGACCACTCACTTATGTAAGTGACAACATTAATGATCCCGGAACCATTAACTCCAAATCATTTGATTCGGGGAGAACAAGTTAGTCTCCTGCCGGACTACTATATAGACTCTTCAGAAGACCCAAACTGGACTCAACGACATGATGAGCTCCAGACTAAGTTACAACATTTAACTAGAGTTAAAGCTCATTTCATTAAACAGCGGAAAACTGAGTACTTGATGGGTCTAAGGGAGAGACATAACCAAATGACTAAGAAGGATTGGTCTGACACAATTAAGGTAGGGGACCTTGTTCTCATACATGACAGTACTCCAAGACAATACTGGCCTCTGGCTAGAGTTTTAGAACTCAGACCAGGGGCAGACGGGGTAACAAGAGTGGTCAAATTAAGGACTTCAACGGGTGACACAACAAGAGACATTTCTCTTTTGTACCCCTTAGAGCCTGGACCCAAAACAATGGACTTTGGAGAACCTTCTCCACCGCCAGTAACAACTGGAGACACTGAACTTCCAGTAACTATTCCTTTGACAGTAGGAGTGGTAACGCATCCTACTACAACATTGACAGACACATGACCTCAGCGACAAACAGCATTAAAGGCGCGACTAGTTTTACAACAAAAAATAGATGCTGGGGAATTGTAATTTTATCTTCTAACTTTCACTTTTCCTTTTCTTATGGTAAAGACCATAGACAGTTTCATCTTATGGATGTATATTTTCTCTTCTAATTAAATGCTACATCTTCTCCATGAGATGGTGAGGATAGTCACTGTTAATCAGATTAACAGGCATTTACAGTCAAATAGTTAGCTAGTCTATACTCAGACATAAAAATTGGTGACATTGACACCAAAATTTTTATCTCCCGGGGCCCCCAGTATATGGAAAACTGATGTGTGGGTAGTTGGGATGTAACGAAAATGGTTCACTGAGTAGGTAGGTAGTTAATCGAACAATTATTAAATTCCTTTTATGTCAATAACTGGGTGGATGAAACCAATTGGTTGCTCACCAGAGTTATTCTCCACACTAGTATTTATATACTGTGTGACAAGAGCGTGCTCGGTAATAGATATACATTACCGATCAACAACCAAAAAAACCAAGAGGTCGCTGGTGGAAAAAGCCCAGCGAAAAGGTGGACAAGGGGGAACGAAAACGAGGAACGGGGCTACAAGACGGAACGAGGGAAGGGGGAAGAACAAACAACGGAAAAAAGATCCCCACCAGCAAGTACGCTCTCAACAATTAAACAAAAGGGGAAAAGGGTCTCTAATAACTAGTAGTAAGTGACTAATTGTGTTTTTAACCCAGTTAGAAGTAAACGCAGTAAATTAAGCTGGGTCAGACAAATTAGGCCTACATTGTGGCCTAAGACCTAGCATCAACTCATATCGTAAAAAAGGTGAAGGTAGATTGCCCTAACCTAATTTGGTGAGGAATCCTACTGTGGACCTCAATTTATCTGCCCGCTCTGGACCATTTCCGGAATCTCTAGGCTGACCCCTACAAGGCTAGACTTAATCTACTCTATAGTTAGACTGTGGATAATTATAAGGGGTGGGTTAATTGTGGACCAATTGATACAGAGCATTTTTCACATAAGGTTTAAAATGAATGGTGAAGTAATTGAGGAAGTACAAGAGTTTAAGTAATTGGGTCAAACTATTACCAGCTCCTTGAGTGATGACTCAGATATAAGAAAACAGTCTCGAAGCCTGTATGCTAAAGCGAATATGACCATAAGGAGCTTTCGTTTCTGTACAAGTGAGGCTAAAGACACACTCTTTCGTACTTTCTGCAGTAATATATACGGTCTGCAACTTTGGGTGAATTATAAAAAAGGTTCTGGCAGTACCCTAAATTTGCTGTACAACAGTTCTTTTAGACTCTTACATAAATTACCCCCGAGATGCTCAGCTTCGCAAATGTTTGCTACCCGCAATGTCCCGAGCTTCCCGGAGGTAACAAGACGTGCTCAACACATTCTAATGCAAAGAATTAAAAAATCAACCAACACGATCATCCAAGCTATCCATGAGTCCTGCCATTTATCCTCTAAGGCCTAAGCTATGGACTTCTTGGTACGAAAACGTCTGTCTGTCTGTAGCTCCACTTAACTTCGACAGTGCAGTATTATTTCTAATCAATTGTATATATTTCTACCCTTAGTGTATGAACTGTCATTGTATTAATAATATTTGCCATATGGACTATAGTCTGCCAATAAACCTTTTCATTTTCATTTTCATATAGCAAAATTGGGGTAGAGTTACCAGATGCTCTTATTACGAAATGTATTTAAATCAATATATTTAATTTAAATACTCTTAACACGTGTACATATATATGTAATAATAACAATAAGTCAATATTTAAATTTAACACATTGTGGTTTGTCAAGACCATAGTTCTGGTACGTTCTACGGTCACAATGACTGAAAGGACAGTGAAGCATGCTGATAATGACATGAAATCATCATAAGATCTAATACTTTTTGTCTAAGTATATGCAATTTGCAAACTCCTCTAAAGTGTATAATTATAATCAGTCGTGTGTTGGAATAAATCTTCAAACTACTTTTGCCGTGTATATATATATATATATATATATATATATATATATAATCTTGTTTCATGCTTCATGATTATGCAAAGAAACTAGGCTGTGGAGGGGTTATCTAGCTATGTTGCTCGACATAATACTTAAATACTATTTAAATTCGGTTGTGATGTCCGTTACAATAAGGAAAACAATAAGAGAGAACTTTATAAATTTTAGACAATGAGGAAACCTGTAAACTGTGGAGAGACTTGCTTGGTACTATATACGATGCAGGCAGGAAGGAGGGGCCAATCGCGAATCTCCGAAACTATTGAAATTACACCTTTTTTGAGAAGACTGTGGAGTGTGTAAGATGCATGCGTGTGTAGTAAGGGATATAGTGAGAAGCGCGTGTTTGAGAGTATGCTGGACTGCTTACAGGGTAGACGTGACATGTAAAAAGGCCAGATGAAGAGGACAGTGATGGGAGAAACAGGGTTCAGACACTTCCTGCCTTCTGCTGGAATGCCACATACAAACTCCATATATATATATATATATATATATATTATATATTTATTTATTTATTTAAATTCGACTCTTGTAAATATGCATAGCGGGTTATTATGAGTCAGAAGTTATAATGAGATCGATGTACAGTTCCCTCGAATGATCTGTTAAATAATTTTAAATTAAATATTAGGGCTCGCTTACGCCATTGCAGAATCGAATATCGCGTGATGATACAACTTTCAGTTTTACGTTTTTAATACAAGTGAAAAGCGTATGGTGCGTTCTATGAGTACATTATTATGATTGAAAGTATTTTTGTGGCCATTTGTACAGAAAATGATGTTTTTATACGAGATCTGATATCATAAAGTATTAAATTATAAGATTTTAAACGTTGTATAACGGTAGGCTTCAGTCTGTAAAGACATGATTGGTACAGCTAATGACAAAAACAATAAGCATGAACATTCTGTGTGATTGATGTAAACAGTGGCCTGACTGGTGTGAAAACAAATACGTTTATTATGAGAATTATGAGGAATTGTGAACAGCCGTTAAATTAGAGAAATGATAATTATAGTAATGTGAATAGTCCTAACTATAATTACAAGTAGAAAGGTTCTTAATGAAAAATCTCTCAACTTTCAGTACCTATTTCCCGCTGCATCTATTTAAAAATGACAACCCACACAAATTCGACATCCCGTTTTCTTTAATTGCATCTAATAAGAAAATTCTTTACCCGAACCTACTTATTTGGATGTTATATATCTATATATATATATATATATATATATATATATATATATATGATAATAATAATAATAATAATAAGATTAGTTTTAGCTAATAGTCGTTAAAAGAAAGTTAAACTTACCTACTACTCTCAAAACAGTTACTGTACGAAAAATATAGCAAGATTGGGTAGAGTTGTTAGATGCTTTTATTACGAAGGGAATTGAAGTCAATATATTTAATTTGAATACTCTTAACACGTGTACATATATGTGTAATAATAACAATAAATCAATATTAGTAATAATATTTAAGTGGATGTTTAGAGGAGGATAACAGAATTGATGCTTCACTTTCAAAGCTGTGTTACGCAGCTTGATGTTCTTTTTGACATATGCAATTTTATAACGAAATTTGCTGTATAGTAAAATTATTAATTCACATACCAGAAGATGGCAAGTGAAAGTGAATGTGATGGTATATATCGGTGTAAATAACAGAAAACTACATATTTAAAAGTAAATAAACAAATATGAGTGTACTATAAGTATATATTGTATTTGAAGATAATCTCGTTTGAAAGTAAGCCAGTTTCCCTTAAAAAAGAGAGAAATTAATTTATTTAAATTAAAATAATAAATATTCATTTTACTTTTCATAATACAGATCTTAAACAAAGAACTTGTTTTTCGATTATGTATGTCCAATCTGATTTTGATTTATGTATTGTTCGCAAATTGATAACAGACGAAAATTGGATGTGTTGACGCGCAATGTGGTTAGGCTTATTAAAACCTTTCAGATATTCATATAAGTTTTCATTTCTACTGTCTTCTAACTTGCCTGAACAGAAAGTACTTGAATGTATGTATGTTTTTTCATGTTTGTTCTTGTTTGCCTCATGAAAGAACTTTTTCGAAGGAGGAAGGCCAGGATCAACCCTTTCTTAAATTTTTTTTTGAAGGAAGGTGAAGACGAATCATTTTTAAAATTTATTTTTTTAAATTTATTTTTTTAAATTTATTTTTTAAATTTAATTCACCTCCCCCCCACCTTTTTCCCCCCTTTTTTTCCCCATTTTTTTTTTTTGAAGGACCATGAAGGACACCTCATAAAGGAGGGACCGTCATGAAGGACAGTGGAGGACCGCCATGAAGGACGGTGGAGGACCGCCATGAAGGACGGTGGAGGACCGCCATGAAGGACGGTGGAGGACCGCCATGAAGGACGGTGGAGGACCGCCATGAAGGACGGTGGAGGATCCTCATGAAAGACGGTGAGGGGGGGAAATTTTCAAATTGATCCATTGCTGTCCGACATTTTTCGGCTATACTACTGGGATCCAAAGAAGCTTCACAGCCAAGATCAATGGGTGCAAAGAACTAAATTACTGGGAAAGGTTACGAGAACTAGACCTATATTCACTGGAAAGGAGAAGAGAGAGATACACCATTATTTACACTTGGAAAATAATGGAGAAACTAGTCCCTAATCTTACTCTGAATCCCATAACTCCCCAAACAACGATGGAAAGTAGAAGCGGTAGACTGTGCGTATTCCCAAATTGAAGGCGAGACAGGGAACATCCTTAACCCTGAAAGAAAATAGTTTTGTAGTGAGAGGACCAAAACTGTTTAATCAGTTGCCCAAAGACCTAAGAAACACGAAGGGAGTTGCAGTGGAAATCTTCAAAAGAAGACTAGACGCCTGGCTCAGAACAATCCCCGATGAGCCGGGCGTACCTGGCTATGTGAGGTGGAGAGCGCAAGAATCCAACTCACTACTTCACCAGGCCAACTCGAGAGGAGGGGCGACAAGCTTGACCTTCGCGAAATGAGAAATCATCGCGCGGAACCTTTGTAAGGTAAGGTATATATATATATATATATATATATACAGGGTGGGCCGTAAGTTTCCATACATAGGAAAAATTAAACGTTTGTTTTTATGTTTCAGATACCCTAAGAATATGCGTTTGACGTAAGATCTTGTTTACTGATGAAGCAAATTTTTACGTCAATGGAGAGGTTAATCGGCAAAACATACGTTATTGGAGTAATGCTAACCCTAACTGGCTGAGTCCGACGAAGATGCAAGGTGCCGGTAAAGTGATGGTGTGGGCCGGGATATGGGGTGACAGAATTATTGGACCAATTTTTGTCAGTGGAAATCTTAATGCCGAAAGGTATCTTAACATGTTGCAAGAAGAGATTTTCCCATCCCTGCTAAACGAGGAAGGTAACTTCCCAGTTTACTTCCAGCAAGATGGAGCTCCACCTCATTATGGTCTTCACGTGCGTCGGTATTTGGATCAGCAGTTTCCGGATGCTTGGATTGGTCGGCTTGGTCCTGTGGAGTGGCCTCCCAGATCCCCAGATCTCACCCCCCTTGATTTCTATCTTTGGGGGCACTTGAAGGCCATGGTGTATCAGGAAAAGATACGAGACATAAATCATCTAAAGGAACGTATCACCAACGCCATTACAAGCATAACGTCAACTGTGCTAATGCGTGTTCATCAACAGTGGGGAACACGTATTGAAATGTGTTTTCAAAACAATGGCAACCATGTAGAGCATATTATATAAAAAAAATGGTTGTCCATAAAAAAATGTTTATTTTTCCTATGTATGGAATCTTTCGGCCCACCCTGTATATATATATATATATAATATATATATATATATATATATATAATATATATATATATATGAAGGTGGGAGCAAGAACGAAAGACTGCAAAAACACACCCTGCCCCATAGGAGGAGAGAAAGAGAGCCGAAATGAAGGTCTAATGTTTTCGAGATGCCCGGACACGCTGCATTTGAAAGATTGGAGGTCAAAGACAGGAGGAAAAATGAACTGAGGAGGATTGTTCCAGAGTTGACAGGTTGAGTAGATGAAAGAGAGAATACAGATTGACTCTTGCATTAAAAAGTCAAACAGAAAAGGAATGAGAATTGGTCAAATTCTGGTACTACAAGCTCAACTTAAAGGAAGAGGCATAAAGTTAAAGAGTTCAGAAGAGCATTGTCCGTTATAGTAGCGAAATGAGGATGACCAAGAGTCAGAGAAATATGCAAGATCGCCAGTAGAGCGTCCCTTGTGCAATCCATACTGTCGATCTGAAACAAGATTGCGAGTAGAGAGGTGTTTAGAATCTTCCTACCAATGGTAGATTCAAAAGTTTAGAAAGGTAATGAAATCGAAGCAATTGGACGATAGTTGGAAGGTTGAGAGCGATCACCCTTCTTTTCGACAGGCTGAATGAGCGAGAACTTCCAGCAGGAACGAAAAGTACCAGACGAAAGAGTTTACGTTGGCAGGGTGTGAGCCCAGAAGCACAGTTCTTGAGAACAACAGAAGGAGCACCATCGGGACCGTACGCCTCCCTTGGGTTGAGCTCAGATAGAGCAGAAAAAAAACATTTTTGGGAGAAATTCGAATTTCAGACATAATTAAGTCAGAGGGAGGAGGAGATGGAGGAACAGCACCGGAATCGTCCATGGTTAAGTTGTAAGCCAAAGTTTGAGCGAAGAGTTCAGCTTTATCAGGAGAAGAGACAGCAAGTGAGCCATCAGAATGGAAAAGAGAGGGAAAGAAAAAGTACAGTTGTTGGAGGGGTTTTTGCCTAAGTGCCAGAAAAAACGAGAAAAATTAAAATAAATGTTCACATTTATGTCTGATGAGGGTTTTATGTTGAGTCGAAAAACAGATTTTGCACGATTCTGGATAGAAATGTAAACAGAGTGAGAATCAGAAGTTGGATGGCGACGGTACCTTCTGAAAGTCTCCTCTTTGTTGCGGATAGCATTAGAACAAGCAAAGTTAAACCAATTTTTTGCATTAATAGTAGGAAAAATGTAGAATGTATGACTCCATACCTGAAAGAGTCACCTCGGTGATGCGCTTACCGCACTCGGATGGGTCCCGGCCACGGGAAGTACTGCCTAAGGGCCTCCCAATCGGCGGCGCCGAAGTGCTTATGGCGCCTCTTCTTGGGAGGATCCAAAGGCCGAACTGGAGTGCGAGAACACGAAACAGATGTAAGTTGTGGTCGGAGGACCCCCACGGAGAAACACGTTTGACAGAGTAAGAAGAAGGATGAATGGTTGGAAATAAATCCAGAATGTTGGGCCTATCTCCAAAGATGCTGTAACGAGGGTTAATTCCAGTCTCACGCGGAACACTTCAGTCTGTAGTCAGAAACTATTCTAAGTGCGCAAAACTTAGAGGACATTTTGAACATTTGTAATAGTCAAACAAAACTTTTTGAGTTCCTTTATGTATCACATAAATTATATGGTCTTGCATTAAAAAATAGCAGATTTTATAAACATTTCAAATTGAGTACATTTTTTATGACACCCTATATATATATATATATATATATATATATACTGGGATGAATTTTACAATTAGACACATGAAATGAATGAATGATGCAAACTCGCAAGGAAAAAGAAAAATGATTCCAAGGCCTTTCGTGTATTCAGAAGTACACCTCGTCAGGGAATGAAGGGTGGAGGCAAGATGACCAAAAATATATACAACGGGACAGAAAAACAAAAAGATTAACAGAAGATTTACAAGAGTTGATTAGAGGCAAAAGGTATTTTAACAGGATATTGTCAATTTTATACATTCCCGCACTGTTATTGAAATTATTTTTAAAATGGATAAATGCACATTCTAGAATATTCAGGACTTTCGATTATATCTGTTTTTAACGAGAGCTTTAGAACTATCCCACTTAATACTATGATTATATCTATACATATGGTTTAACAATGCATTAGAATTATATGCTGTTCTACACGTATATTTATGCTGTTTTACCCTAATATCTAACGTTTTACCCGTTTGGCCTAGATATAGATACTAAGTCACACTGTGTACATCCGATCGGATACACACAACCAACCTGATTATCCGGGCTATTCTTTATTAAGCGTGATTTAACAGTATCATTATACTTAAAGACTACATTGATACCAATTGCTTTTAGTAAAGTCGGAAGATATTGAAAATTTACATGGTAAGGTAGGCTAAGGATATTTTTACGCTCAAATTCGTTTACAGTTACACTATTATATTTGGCTAACTTATATATGGAATTTTTTTAAAGCAGAATTTTGCCTACTGTTGTTAATTTTAACCTTGTTTGGTACAGGTATATGGATGATATTTTATGCTTTTGGCCTAATAATTTGGATGTTGACTTATTTCTTGGTAGGCTCAACAATTTAGTCCCATCTATTAAGTTCACGGTTGAAAAAGAAAATGACGGAAGCTTATCTTTTCTGATCTAAAAATTCGAAGGTGCTTTAATCAGTTCAAATTTGAAGTTTATCGTAAACCTATTAATAATAACTTTTATGTGCATTTTTATTCCGACCATCATCCCGCGATTAAATCTTTGATTTTCTCTGCTATGTTTCTTAGAGCATTGAGAGTTGTCAGTCCTGAATTTTTAGATTCCGAGTTATGCAATATCATGAATATTGGTACTAAATTATGTTACCCTATTTCATTTTTAGATAACTGCCTTAGCAAAGCCAAGAATAGGTATTATAATAGTGTAACTGTAAAGGAATTTGAGTGTAAAAATATCCTTAGCCTACCTTACCATGTAAATTTTCAATATCTTCCGACTTTACTAAAAGCAATTGGTATCAATGTAGTCTTTAAGTATAATAATACTGTTAAATCACGCTTAATAAAGAATAGCGCGGATAATCAGGTTGGTTGTGTGTATTCGATCGGATGTACACAATGTGACTTAGTATATATAGGCCAAAGGGGTAAAACGTTAGCTATCAGGGTAAAACAGCATAAATATGCGGGTAGAACAGCAAATAATTGTAATGCATTGTTCAACCATATGTATAGATATAATCATAGTATTAAGTGCGATAGTTCTAAAGCTCTCGTTAAAAACACAGATATAATCGAAAGGAATATTCTAGAATGTGCATTTATCCATATTAAAAATAATTTCAATAACAGTGCGGGAATGTATAAAATTGACAATATCCTGTTAAAATACCTTTTGCTTCTAATCAACTCTTGTTAAGCTTGTGTTAATCTTTTTGTTTTTCTGTCCCGTTGTATATATTTTTGGTCATCTTGCCTCCACCCTCCATTCCCTGACGAGGTGTACTTCTGAATACACGAAACACCTTGGAATCATTTTTATTTTTCCTTGTGGGTTTGCATTATATATATTTATATATATATATATATATATAATATATATATATTTTTTTTTTTTTTTTAAGGTCGGGAAGAACCGATTCGCCTCTATTTAAAAGGGCAATCTCGGCGGAAAAACAAAGAAAACGTGAGAGGAAAGACAGAGGTAAAAGAAAGGGTGGAGGGGACAGTCGAAGTGGAAAAAGACCAAGGATGACAAGGACTGGAGGGTCGAGCCCCATCATCCTTGGGTGCTAGGGCCGGAAGGGCACACGTGAAACCTCCAGGAACAAGCACGTACCAAGAGCACAAGCTTAGAACCACCTTGCGGGGATATGTATATATATATATATATATATAATATATATATATATGAAAAGAAGGATCAACACAACGGCAAACATTTTCATTTATTTGTACATCAGACGTTTCGACAAATCTTTTGTCATCATCAGTGAGTTAAGTCTTAAAACCTTAAAACAAAATTGAAAAGTGAAAGTTACATCAATACAATATTAAGACCATTAAAATTAAAACCTTAAAGCAAAATGAAAATTGCATCAATACAAAATTAAAAACATTTAAATTTCATCACTATAAAAACTAAAATTAAATTAAATTTCATCACTATAAAAACTAAAATTAAATTACCTCAATAGGTAAATACACAATGTTTACATCCACCTCCATACTTGGCAAAGTCTAAGTGAACACTAGGTGGTCAGAGGATTAGGAAGGGTATATCTGTGAAACACGGTTGGTTGTCAAAAGAGTCGTAATTTGTAGGATGAGCTATTATTATTAAGGGAGGGTTTGTTTCTATAGATGTACAAAGATTCTAAATTCGGAGTTCTGTAAGGTTATTAGAATCTTTGTACATCTATAGAAACAAACCCTCCCTTAATAATAATAGCTCATCCTACAAATTACGACTCTTTTGACAACCAACCGTGTTTCACAGATATACCCTTCCTAATCCTCTGACCACCTAGTGTTCACTTAGACTTTGCCAAGTATGGAGGTGGATGTAAACATTGTGTATTTACCTATTGAGGTAATTTAATTTTAGTTTTTATAGTGATGAAATTTAATTTAATTTTAGTTTTTATAGTGATGAAATTTAAATGTTTTTAATTTTGTATTGATGCAATTTTCATTTTGCTTTAAGGTTTTAATTTTAATGGTCTTAATATTGTATTGATGTAACTTTCACTTTTCAATTTTGTTTTAAGGTTTTAAGACTTAACTCACTGATGATGACAAAAGATTTGTCGAAACGTCTGATGTACAAATAAATGAAAATGTTTGCCGTTGTGTTGATCCTTCTTTTCATCTGTAAGCTCCGGTTCCCTAAGGAGAAGTCAATAGCTTTGATATATATATATATATACACAGTGCGTTCGAAAAGTCTCTCCGCAGTGCTATGTTAAACGCATAGAAAATTGAAAAACTACAATGTTTTCATTCAACCATGATTTACTGATTTTATTACATAACCTTTTGATTTTACAGCATGTGTTCAAAGTGTTTTCCATTAATTTGCCGGCACAGAGCAACTCGTCTACACTTGTTGTCAAACACTTTTTTAAAGTGTTGGTTGACTGCGGAGAGACTTTTCGAACGCACGGTGTATATATAATATATATATATATATATATATATATATATAAGTTATATATATATATATATATATATATATATTATATATATATATATATATATATGAAAATTATTTCACGAAAGTAACACGTGAATAATATTTATGATGAAAATAACCACGAAGGAAAAAGGAAACACAGAATGGTGCTCAAGCGCTTTCGTCTAATACATCCTCCTGAGGATGTCATTAGACGAAAGCGCTTGAGCACCATTCTGTGTTTCCTTTTTCCTTCATGGTTATTTTGATTATACTGTGTATGTATATATATATCAGTGGCGACTCGTGGTATAAATGTATGGGGGTGCGATTTCATAAAATTGTACGACAACACGGACTCACAATAGGCAAGCGCGAATCCAACTGCCGCTCACAAGAGTACTTGTATTAACATATGCGGCTATGCCAGACGTACAATTCTAGTTAATTACAAATAAGTAATAATTTCAATAAAATACATATAAATGGTTTATATCATTATTACTGAAGTAACTATTAGTAAAAATAAAGTTGTTATTATAAAAAAAAATTCGCGATTGTACTTATATTTTCATTACAACAGTAAAATATAATTTAAATTTACTTGAGCGAAAAATCTATCGCTCCATTCGGCTGCAATATTATTTTGTATTCAAACAGCGATACGCTGTTTGAAGCTATGCTATAAGTTTAGAATATTATGTACTGTATGAAGGCTTACTCAAAATGCCTCATGAATCATGATGTCACATGAATTTTTAAAATATATTTCAAGAATATTTAGTTTAATATCTTAAAATTAATATATTTTTTATCTGTTAAATTAATATTTATCGTTTCAAGCAAGGGGGAGCGACCGCTCCATCGCTCCTATACGCCAGTCGCCACTGATATATATGTATATATATATCCCCATTATAATAATAGCCAAGTTTTGTTTGTTTGTTTATATGTCTGTCTGTTTGTTGCAGAATTGTGTCACGCTCTGAAGGAATTAGATAGGAATAATTAGAAGCTATGAATTATTGTATTACGGGCGGCAATGTGAAGCTCAAGATTTTCATGACTGTGTTCTTTTCTGTAGTTTAGCAATGGGGGAAGGGTGAGGGTGGGGGGAAGGGTTGGGGTGGGAGGAAGGGTGGGGGTGGGGGGAAGGGTGGTTGTGGGGGTAATGGGGGATGGGTGTGGTAATGGGGAGGGGTGGGGGTAATGGGGGAGTGGGTTAGCCCCCAAGTTGTATGAATGGTGAGGAGGTTTTGGGAGATTCCAGATTCAGAAATGTTGACACAATGTGAAGCTCAAAATTTTCACGGCTGGGTTCTTTTTTTGTAGTTTAGCCTGTCTAACCGTCAGCGAAGCGACGGGAATAATAATAAATATTTATAACGATCCTATCCTTTTTTATACTAACAGTGTTCAAGGTATCATTCCTGACTTAATAAGCTTGCTCTTCTCCTACGTTGTCGTTCTCTTGCCAATCGTCTTCTTATTTCTGCAGCAGTCTCCATTTTCGTGGTTCATATATATTTTGCCGTCAAGAATGACGGCACGGGTACACTAGTATATATATATATATAATATATATATATATATATATATATATATATATATATATTATATATGGGAATGGACTCAGAATGGTTCCCTGAGTTTTTTATGATACACACAGACCGTGCATGGAACAAGGAACTTTCTGGGATAATTAAATCCACTATAGTCCGAATAAGTAATGGTAAATGACAAATACCATAGTTTTCTTTTTCATGATGCAAGCCCGACGTGGGCAACGGGTCTCTCGCAAAGAGGTCCATAAATATAGCTTCCCTCACCAGCTATCTGCAAAGCAGACAGGATCCAGCTTTGGACATGGATCTAGGGTCCTGTCTGCTTTGCAGATAGCTGGTGAGGGAAGCTATATTATGGAACCTCTTTGCGAGAGACCCGTTGCCCACGTCGGGCTTGCATCATGAAAAAGAAAAACTATGGTATTTGTCATTTACCATTACTTATTCGGACTATAGTGAATTTAATTATCCCAGAAGAGTTCCTTGTTCCATGCACGGTCTGTGTGTATCATAAAAAACTCAGGGAACCATTCTGAGTTCATTCCCATCATGAAACGGACATGTTATGTGCTTGAAAAGTGGACGCTCAATTCTGCCAGTTGAGGTTTAAGTTTTGGTTTGGCTAAAAATATAATAGTTACCCCTTTTTCTTTGATTTATCAATCCGACGTGAATGCAACGAGTCTTTACTTATATGAGGTTCTAAATGTAGTGGGGCTAGCTGCTTTAAACCCTAGATCCATGTCCCAAAGCTGGATCCTGTCTGCTTGCAGATAGCTGGTGAGGGAAGCTATATTTATGGGACCTCTTTGCGAGAGACCGTTGTCCACGTCGGGCTTGCATCATGAAAAGAAAAAACT
Source organism: Bathynomus jamesi (assembly GCA_023014485.1). NCBI lineage: Eukaryota > Metazoa > Arthropoda > Malacostraca > Isopoda > Cirolanidae > Bathynomus > Bathynomus jamesi. The sequence goes on along the minus strand of JAJOZX010001428.1, from coordinate 483,034 downwards.
ATGGTATTTGTCATTACGATTACTTATTCGGACTATAGTGGATTTAATTATCCAGAAGAGTTCCTTGTTCCATGCACGGTCTGTGTGTATCATATATATATATATAAATATATATATATATATAGATATATATATATATATATACTCTGTGTGTGTATATAATGACTTTAAGCAGACAGAAACTTATTACATATTAACGGTAGGAAGATTGAGCTTAAAGATAGCAGCTGAAGTATTTACTATATAACGGATCTTTCCGAAATGAAATAGATTTGAGATGGTACTCGGCTGTTCAGGCTTAGGATATTATAGTCTAGTTTACATAAAATATAAATACTTAGGATATATTATAGTCTAGTTAATATAAAATATAAGTACATTACTTGGATCACCAATCGTTAGGTCAACTGTACGCCCTTGACGATTGGTTAGGTTAGGTCGTGATATTTTCGTTAGTTAACCTTATAAAGCTAACTAGAGAAGGCTGGGGGCTCTGATCTTCAGGTGATCCCATTACTTTAGTTATCAAATGATAACACTGGTCAACACTCATTTTATTGCCAATCATATTAGAGTGATTTTGGGGTAACTTTGTGGTGCTGATTCCGAATATGACATCGGTTTTGCTAGATTGGCTCTAATTTATGAGATAATTGGTACCCCATTGAAACACGTAAAAATGCAAAAAAATTTAATGTTCAGGCGGAGCCTACTTACAAATCGCATTGAAATGTTTCAAATCATACAAAAGTAAACACATGAAATACATAATGGCATTTTATTCGGTCTCACCATCTAGAATGTTCCGGTAGTTTCCATGCACGCGTTATGGTTACGTTTCCTATTAATTGAGGGTATTCATTATCTCAAGAACTAGAGCCAAAATCGGAAAAACTACTTTCATTTTGGAATTCAGCAACCCAAAATACCCTAAATTCGTACGAATTTCCTTGGCAACGAAACAAAAAAAAATTTTGTTGAGCTGTGTAATCTAACGTGTGTGGATTTTGAAATATAATTGATCATACAATTTATCATCTATAGTTTATTTATTGTATTGATCGTCGTTTTTTGCTCATTACTCGACAACCATTTATTGGCAGACTAAACAACTATGTCTGCTTTTCATGTTATCATTTATGAAGATTTAATGGGTCATTTCTATTTGGATAGTATTAAAATCATTCGCGTAGCATAAAAGTAAATGAGGGACTAATATCGATCGCCGCGGTAAACGGGCGACTGTTTATAGTTAAGTGGTATATAAAATTGTTTCCATTAATTAAAAGAAAAGTGTGGCGCGGTAATAAGTAACTCCGTTTAATATAACCTTCCAGAAAACATTCTACGACAGTTAACGGAATAGAAGAGAACGTAACTTCCGTATAATTTCCTTATTGCCACCTTAAAATTTATGACACGCGATACCCACGTTATGACGAACAGAAATTTTTAGGTCTATAATTAGCGTCATTATAATAATTAGAAGTTGGAGTGGAGATAAATGGTCTCTATAAAATTTATATATTTTTAGTATTTATCAAATTCGGAATTGCGAATTAAAGTCATTCTAACTTTCCAATCAGAATAAAATGAGACATTTTCGAATACATTATTTTAATCGAAATAATTCTGGAGTGGATGCGCGAAATAGTCTTCTAAAACACTCTTTCATTCATTATCTGAAAGAATATTTTGGCATGTAATTAGCACTGCTATTTTTTAATAATAATAATAATAATAATAATAATAATAATAATAATAATAATAATATGAGCAGAACCTAAACTTATCCAGATAGCTAATTACGTTATATCACCTATAGATAAGATTAAAATCTGTTAACTATAGTATAATGTGAATAACAACATAATGATCGAGTGATTGCAGCAGATTAACGGGATACTCCTTTCATAACTCTTCTTACTAATGAAGCAAAGTACCAAATATGGAATTACACAATTAGCAAGTGGTTTCCATGATACACACACACACACACACACACACACACACACTAAGCAAATTATTTCATAATAACTGTTACAGAACATCATCATATGCTACTAAAGCTTACACATATTCTACGTAACTTTGACAAAAAAAAATTTCAAAAGCGTTTTGATATTTGTAAAATTAGCAGGCGTTTTTTTCCTTGATAATTGATTTGGGCTGAATGTACAATGATAGTGGTCAATTTGAATTGCCTGGTTAGCAATTTTAACAGACTACATTGCTGTTAAAGATTTTCTTTTTCTAATCCTTTAAAATCATAAACTGAATCTATGCTTTATGAATCTTAGCCATATTTAAAAATAAAAAACTAATTAGTAATTTTTCATTATTTTTATTTTCTAAAGAGTAATTTACTAATCAGAAAATAAAAATAATGAAAAATTGAAGAAATAAAATTGTAAACTGAGGTAATAAATATAGAGTATGTTTGTAAAATGTAAAAAATAATTTAGTTACCCTTTTGTTAGTACGAATGTAACGAGATAGCAATTTAATATACTAGTGTATTGTTACTCGGTAATACTTACGCTTTAAAAGATTTTTCGCAGTTTTCCTTCAAATTTTTTTAAATTACTTTACAATTAAAACGAAACCGAGCCATAGATTGTCTCGAATCAGTCTGAGAAATAGGAAGAGGGTATAAAGAAGAACCCGTTGTACTTAATTTATTTAGCTCACCCAGTTGACTTATTTTTCCCGATTCGTAGCGTTATTGTCCGTCTCAGTAGCCTCAGCTGGATGAACGTAAAACGGGTTAACCAACTAATAAAAAAATCATTACTTTTAGCAAAAAATGGTAATTAAAAAATTAATTATTATCACTGTATAATTACGATGTATTAGGGCCCATAGGGTCGGTACGGTACTTATGTTTGGACAAGTGGTATGCTTTTCACATCCATTTGGACATGATAATATTGTAAAATATTGTCCATAGAGGCTCTAGCGAAACAAATTTACGTTTTCAGTGTAAACTATCTTTGTTGATTCATTTGAAAATCATTATGCCTGTACACTTTAACAAAAAGAACCTTAGTAGTATAGCCGAAAAAGGGGAGAGTGCAAGAATGTTGCAAGTGATTACGTAATGTTGCAAAGGGGGGTGGGGGTTGCAAAAAATAAAAATAAATAAAAAAAAATAAAAAAATAAAAAAATTACCCCAAAGGGCCCTTTGTTGCCAACCGGGGTTGCAAGGGGCATGCAACTTGGGGGCGGAGTTCTCCCCCAAGCTATTCCCCCCAAAGGGCCAGAAAGGAGAGAAAGGAGGAGAGAAAGGAGGAGAGGTGTTCACCTGGCAGGAGCCAAGTGCATATTAAGACTTCAGCCGAGTAGGCGTTGTTTTATAGGCTCCTAATCAGCCAGTTGGCTTAGAAGGCGTAAATGGCTTGAGTTGCCAGATACCACTTTTTAGCGATACCATTGTATACACTATTATAGACTCCTAATCAGCCAGTTGCCTTAGAAGGCGTAAATGGCTTGAGTTGCCAGATACCACTTTTTAGCGATACCATTGTATACATTATTATATTTCTTAAAAGTTGGTTTAGAATACCGGTAGTAGGTTTAGAAGGCGGCGTAACATGATATAATTAAGTAAAACAACATTGCATCATTCGTTTATTATAAATATATAGAAATAAATATACAGTTCAATAATAATTGAGGAATATGCATATAATCATAACAGTACAGGAAATATATACACACAATTATGGAGATATATATATAAAATAAATATACATTTCAAATAGAAATAAATATACATTTCAATAATAATTAGAAATATGCATATAATCATACAGTACAGGGGAAATATCACGCAAAATATATAAATACATTTCAATATAGAATATGTATATAATCGTAACAGTACAGGAGAAATATCACGCAAAATATATAAATACATTTCAATAATAATAGAAATATGCATATAATCATAACAGTACAGGAGAAATATCACGCAAAATATATAAATACATTTCACTTTTTTTCAAAATACTAAACTCGGTCTTAATCGAGTTTACAATTACATCATTATTGCTCTGCATTACGCAGTATATGCGGCTTAATAATATTTCACCGCTTAAAGTATAGGTAAACCTGTATTCGATATGAAGGGCTTTCATATCGTTCAGTACTATTTTTGTTCCCACTTTACAACCGGTTGGTAAGTCATCTTTAAATACATCTAGAATACAATCAAAAGCACGCAAAGAGTTCATCGTTAGCTACATTATTAAACACAAGTTTATAAACACGCTTTCCAATCGAGGGTTTATTTCTACCGACTCGAGCTTTTCAATCGTGAACTCACTCAACATAGCGGCAATTGAAATAATCTTCTAAATCGTTACGACAACTGCGCGTTATATAAAGAAATAGTTCTTCAGGGTGAACGGTGTAGGTGAGCTCAGCCTTGTACCGATCAATTGCTTTGTACCAAAGTTCATGGTATTTCAAAGAGTCTAAACTTTTAAATAAACGTCCAGCACTAGACCATTCTCACCAGCCCTACACTCGGTAAACCCATCGAGCAGAGCGTGTATGCGTATTCAAGTAATGTATCAAAAATAAAGCATGTCCGTAACACGCGCGTCTAATATAGGTTTCAGCTTGCGGAATCCGACGATTTCAAACATTCTGTCGAGGATGAAAACGGTTTCGCGTAGGAACAAGAGCGTTATTATCAGAAGCATTCTTCCACATCAGCCGTATATCAATGCACGGCCGATCGTTATTTATACACAACGTACATACAACGGCGTATGAGGGTGCGTCACTAATCTGCTCTCTTCTTGTACCTACGTTAGCAGGTATTTTATAACGATCTTCACTCCACTTCTCAACTATCACGAAGATTCTATTCATCTCCTCGACACTTAAATAAACCCGTTTGTTTGTTTGTCTACATTCCGTTTCCAGTACATAGCTAATGTACCGGAATTACGCTGAACACGCGCAACGATTTCGTCACGGACAACATCGTACGAGGCGTTGAGAATGCTGCTTAAAGGAAGTTCCATCGTATTCGAGGAGCGCACGTCCACTCGGTTTCAAGCTCTGAGATAACTATGAGCCGTGTGAGGCACGCAGGTAGGCAGGAACGGTTCGACGGGCGGCTGACTCGGATACGTGAATGGGCTTGTTCGTATGATCCGCGAGTCGTACCGAATTGTTGTACATATTTGTTTTTCTGGTACAAGAATTAATTTCATCACTACCAGCCTACGCACCAGACATTTTACCTCAGGATAAGAACTAGGAACATTTTATGTTTTACTAAACATCTTCACACTCCGGCGCACTATTTGAGAGGAACATATGCTCATATTTTTCCTTTCTGCCCATCAAACGATACTCGTCTCTAAAGTCTGTTAAAAAACTCACGCAGGGCACTAGCCACAACCTCACTACGAACCTCATCATGATATACGTTAATATAGTGATAAAAAATACTTAAGATTGTCCATGATCACGAGATTCACATTTTCAGTCGTAGGGTATGAGTAATCGACATGGTGTAGCATGACGTAATACCGCTTGTCACACCACCCATCCGCAAGACTCATTATCCATACCTGCTGCTTCTCTTCTGCACGCGTTGTTTCTTTTACTTCACGGTGTATGTGAGACTTTATAAAGTTTAGTTCTGCACTATACTTCAGCACATCGTCTGTGCAACGAAAGCCTTCAACGGTCTCACCAGAACATCCGTAGAGTATTTGTACATCTTGGAACTTCGCACAATCCAATGTGTTTTTAAAAGAGGTATAGGAGGGAGGAATAGGAAGTTTTTCGGTATCCACCACATCCTGACACTTTGCTGAATACCATTTCATAAACGTTGTACAAGCAATATTAAAGGTAGCCATTTCAATACATGTCTGATCTGAATACACGTCTGATCTCTCGGGCTTACTGCAGTCGACTGACCACGCAGGGTCTTACAGTGGGCGGAGCTTAGAACTTTCACCTGCGCACACACACACACACACACACACACACACACACACACAAAAGGAGAAAGTGAAACGCTAATTGAAACATGATTTATTTAATAAACGAGATATTCAAGTTATATATATATTTACAAATACGTGTAATAAATCAATAGATACGATTACATACAAGACAAATACGTGTGAGTTAACAATAGAAGCATCATACGTTATGGTATCCAAAGGGTACGGTATCATAGGTACCAGGTAACTGGTAACGTTTCCTGTAGGTGTTACGGCACACCTTCGTACCCTAAGTTCCTTCACGCCCCCAGCTTCTGCGCCCGAAAATTGTGGGTGCCTACAATTAGTTGGGGAGGTTGTTCGCCCTCATCATCGTCCAAACATACTAGATCCTTCAACGATTCAAAGTTAACAACGCGCCGATTCGCATGGTTGAGCGTAATACCCCTTGCCTTCACGATATATTTCATTTCCTCCCCCACCCTGACCCGTACCCCATAAGTCTTAGGTCCTGTTGAGACAAAAGAGTCGGCGTAAGCGTTGTCCCCATACTCGTCCTTGATCTCATCAGTGAGCTCGCCGAGGAACTCCCCAATAGCGGGCATGTATTCACCCTCCCTCTCTGTGAATATCACGCTATCTGTATCGGCATACAATACTCTCCGCCCAAGAGAATGCAATAGACCCCAAAGTTTTATACGGGCGTAGGCTGTTGTGAAGCTGGCCACAGGTATGTTTGTAACCCTTGAGGTATCTGTGGCAAATTCAGTGTTGTTGTACTTTATTATGTAAGTATTACCTACATTCACGATCTCCATGACCTCTTTATCGGGAGCATTGGCATAATCCCAGACATCGCTATAACTTTGTGCCAAATGAATGCTCCCTCTGCCGGTATTCTGCGCAAATTTTCCCCATAGACTGTTTAGACACAACTTTGCACTAAAGCGCTTGCCAGGATTCTTTACAATTTGGACACGATCAAGTTGTATACCTTCGCGGTTGCGGTAACGTTGAATATAGGCAGACTTTTCATCTTCGGTATCAACTCCTCGCGGATACCCTGATGCCTCAACCTTATCCTTCAAAAAGGCGTTTATATATGGTGTGAAAAGGTTGGGTAGCTTCTGAAACCTCCACACCCATGGGCGCCCGCAGGTAGGGGCAAGGGGGGGGCGCTTCCCCCCCCTGGAAATGCCAAGAAAATATATTAAATATTTTCTAAGAAAATATTTATATCCTAAACTTGCTGAAAAGTATCCAAACTGCCCCCTAAAGGGTGAAATTTTTTATTTGTGTTATGATAAAAGGTTGCTGTCATATCTGAACTTTCTGTGAAATAAAGATGTCTTTTTAATATATATTGTAGATTAGATAAATAAATTAATAAAATAATAGGTATATTAGGCACTACATAATTATCGAACCTTTCTAAAAAAAATTTCAACCCATCAAAAAAACAAAAAAACTAGTTGGGTTGGGTTTTTGCCAACCCTGAGTAGAAGGGACTGGAGAAGGTGCTCTTGAAGCAATTGGAAACGAAAATATGTTTGGTTTGAAGAAATGGTCAATTTTTGTCTGTTTTACTTTACTTTCTATCTCTCTCAATTTAGTCTTGTATGGGAGACAGGCTGATTGAATTGCACTAAAACACTTAAAGGCCCTGTCTTGTAGGGGATCCTTGTCTGTAATTTTCTTTATAGCATCACTGTAAGAAAACAGCTCTTTTAAATCTTTTCCTGTTAGGTCTTTTGGTGGCTCTTCAATTGATTGCTCTGGTTCATAGTCTTCAGAAACTTGTGGTGCCTCATCCATTTCAAGGATGTCAACTTCGGTTAAACTTTCATTGTGGAACTTTAATAGGTTTTCAACTTCATCTTCATTAATCTGGGGGCCCAAGTTATTGCCAATTTCTGCTATCTCTTTATTTATTTCTTTAGGTGTAGGCTCAAAACCTTCAAAATCAGGAAGCTCATGATCTGGCCATAAATTCTTCTAGGCAGAAACTAAACATTTTTCACTAACTTGCTCCCAAGCTGCTGCAATATTTGTGATGGCATCTTTCACATTGTAACTTTTCCAAATTTTGCCCCCCCTTGGAAAAAATCCTGCGGGCGCCCATGTCCACACCTCATGTATCTTCAGTATTCTATAACCATGGCGTACGGCTAGGGCCAGCTCAGGACTTGTATATACGCCTCTGATCTTACGCTGGTGGGGTATATGGTTACATTCGCCGTTATCCTCTTCCGCGCACTTCAAGCACAGGGGAAACATGAGCTTGTCGTCGATAACGGCAGGTAAGATCGGCATCCATAAATTGCGTGGGGGGAGTACGTCTACGAAAGAGAGCCCAAAGTAACGATCATTCAAATTTTTTGAAAATTCATTGATGGAGGGTAGGCTAGGTCCCACCAGTTTCTCAGGAGCGCCCACGGGGTACGGGTTGCTCTTCATCACGTATGGGTATAAAGAACAGAAATCGTAGTAATGGAGCTTCACGCCCTCCGTAGGTGGAAAGTATAGTCTGAAAGGATTTGTACGTCCTCCGAACAAGCTATCACCACATTTGAGAGGATCCAACACCATTGAACGCTTGATCGTGTTTATTTCCTCACGGTACACCTCGTCTGTCTCCATCCGTGCATCATATTCATGCTCCCACAAGACTTTGTGAGTGAACTGTGATCCTATAAGTTGATCGCGGGTGCGGGTCGATGCAAGACAGTCGGCAGGAGACCTACCGTGGATATCTTCGGCGATTCCGCACTCAGGACGGGGGCATCCATGCCACCAGCAACCGTTAAAGGAGTACACAGTCTTCACACCAGTGACACGGTTTTCACTTAACCCATCAACCCCAAAAACACGTCCATTAATCTTAATGGGTACTTCACCCGTGTTGCGGGCGTGCTTTGTGTATACACCTGTCTGTTGCTGTAGGTGTACGAGCCAGTAAATAGCCTTGTGTCCGTAACTGCGGGGGTTGTTTCGGTGAATAATGGCTAAGGTGTCTTTAGGCATGAAGTTATTCTTGAACACCGTAAAACATAATGATGCAATGGTGGTTTTGACTTGCAGTGGATCGCATTTGAAACGGGCTATGTACATCCTTCTAAAGGCCTGGAAACATACTCTAAGCACGCGCACATCATTCACGCAATAACGCTCACATTCATCAGCTATATTATAAGGGTTACTTTCATTAAAACTGTCGTAGTATCGATCAAAGTCTTCACGTTCATCCATACAGTCAAAATAATGTTTGGGAGGTGGTGGGCCTACGTAGTTTAAAGTCTCGTTGGTGAGGAAAGTTTAAGGGAAGTATCCTTTGGAAACTTCAGCTGCTACTCCCATCACCTTGGGTAGCTTTGCTAATTTACAAGGTGTGAATAATAAAGTATCTTTAAATTGTACATTGCCTCTTATCTGCATCTGTATTAATTTGTTGCCTTTTCAATGGATCACCTGTAAATATCTCAGAGGATTCGTGTTCAAGCAACTCCTTATAAAGGAACTGCGTGTCAAACTTTGCCCCGTTATGGGCGAGAATATACACAGTCATTTTTTTGAACTTGTCGGCTAACTTGACAATATAGGACACAAATAGTTTCACAGGACTATCGCGGACATTCGTTTTAAAAACGTTTGTCCGTTTACCACATTTGGGGCACTCGTCACATTCGATACCCATACACTCATCACAGATGGTCTGGCTCACAAGTAAATGTGGAATTACCTCTTTGGTTTCAGCGTTCGTATATGTTTCTATATCGTAGTATACAGTTATACAAGGGTTATTTTTAGGCTTAGCATCTTTCATATAACATATATGCTCTACTCCATCCGCCTTATATTCCTCCTGGCATGTAGGACAGTGAATTACGTCACACTTGTGCTTAAATTTTCCCCAATTATCCATTGTGTGAAACATACCACATTCACAGATTCTCATTTTCCTGCACGTGCCAATTGATTTATGGAAATCAAAACAGCTATTATTGAAAAATGTGCGTCTACACACATCACAGTCTCTCTTCTCAGCTTCAACTACACGGCTTTCACATTTGGTGCTTTTACACTGCTCACATACCATGTGACATTCTTTACAATGTCTCACTATATCATCCGCAAACTCGAGGCACCCCTTACACAAATCATGATGTCTCCCATATTTTCGACTTTTGTCATAACTCGCGTAAAGCCACTTATATTACGGATGGGGAGATACGTTGTCCCTGACAATCCTAAAATAAGTAGGGGTCTTGTACGATCTCTCACACAGCTTTTAAAAACATACACAGTCCTACGACGATCATCCAACCCAAAAGCCACCTTATATTACGGATGGGGAGATACGTTGTCCCTGACAATCCTAAAATAAGTAGGGGTCTTGTACGATCTCTCACACAGCTTTTAAAAACATACACAGTCCTACGACGATCATCCAACCCAAATACAACTATGCGGACATTCATTTCCTGTTCTACCCTTCTCAGCTCTTCAGGACCCATATTACAGTCAAATTCAAGTTCACAGTCTACAACTAGTTTACGGGCACGCTCCACGACCGTAGGCAGCCAAATTTTTTGAGTCCGTGTATTTTGTACAGTAAACATACGTGCTAAGAGTACTGCTATAAAGCCGCAACCACGATCGACGTTTATATGCTTTCGGTAAATAGTCGGAGAATTGAAGTTAAGAGTATACGGTATGGCACTATGACCCGCAACACGGAATACACGGTCAATATTTACCGTGAAGTTGTCCATATTGAAGGCTATACTACTTTGGGCGGCTTGCATTATACGTCCTGACTTCACGCTCGTCGCGATTCTGAAGAGCAAACTCTATAATACGCTGTACAACCCGGCGTAGCCCGCGCTCAATTCCATTGCTATACATGGCTCTAGGGTCGACCCTGACTCTATACCGATTTCTAGTCAAGGCTGGGGTGGGGGCTGCGGATCGCACCAATTCGAGCGTTATAGCATCCTCAACAGAACGGGGGGCGGCGGATGAATTAGGATATATTAGCGGAAGGTGCTGATGGGGGCCTGTTGCGTAGGAGGTTGAGGGTTGGGGATCTATTATTGTAGACTTAACAGAACGGGGGGCGGCGGATGAATAAGGGGATATATTAGCGGGAGGTGCTGCTGGGGGGCTTGTTGCGTAAGAGGTTGAGGGTTGGGGATCTATTACCGCTGCAACAGGCGCGTATTTCGGGCGCTTTATACCTGACGTGGGGTTCTCACACCTCCGCTTTGGACGTGCTACCGGTATCGCTGGTGAGGGTTCGTTGGCAGGGGAGGAGATCACAACTACACTGTCGTCGAGGTCATCCGTAATGTCAATGATGGGGTGCTCTACCTCATCGTCATTCACGGTTCTGTGGGAGAAGAAAGCAAAATATAAGGAACAGCACTCAAAATTTGTAATATTTTGTAAATGACCCACTTAGGAGTGTGACGTGTTAGAAATGGACTCTGTAGAAAAATTCAGATTCACGAGCCCATCCACATGTATTATATCTGGACCTACAGGATGTGGTAAAACTGTGTTTATGCTTAAAATCATTAAAGAAAAGGGAGAGATGTTCTCGAAATTTGTGCATAAAGTTATATGGTGCTATTCGACGTATCAATCAGTGTTCAACGAGTACCAAGATGATATTTTGTTCCACAAAGGCGTATATGACGTTAATTCGTTAAAGGGAAATGAACATACAATCATTGTAATTGACGATCTCATGTTGGAGATGGATAAAACGTTTGCCGAGACATTTACAGTATTCTCCCACCATCTTAACATAAGCGTGTTCTTCATCAATCAGAATCTATTTTTCAAAAATAGATACATGCGCGATGTGTCGTTAAATACGCAATATCTAGTCTTATTCGCGCAACGTAGAGATGTATCACAAATTGGGGTATTAGCCAATCAAATGTTCCCGAATCAGCGTAAGGAGTTTTTGGAAGTTTATAAAGAAGCTACAAGCACGCGTTACGGATATTTGCTTTGTGACCTTCATCCGCGAAACACGTTTAGAGTGCTTCTGCGAACGAATATATTTCCAAACGAGCCTGAAACGGTGTATATTCCAGAATGACAAAGAGACTAAAGAAATACCGTGAATTAATAAAATTCTATCATCGACTGCCCGGGCAATGCAGCAGATGTTTATTAAAAATATCGACGCCGACTTTTTAAAATGCATCTGTGAAATCTGTCTTAACGTTATAAATTGCAATGTATCAATGAAAACCCATCAGAAGGCTCGCCTACGCCGCTACAAGAACATAATACGTGCACTCGCTCGTAAAAGTCAAACTGTAGCGAAGAAAAAACGAATTATTGTACAAACAGGAGGGTCATTTCTCCCCATCTTATTTTCAGTTTTGGGTCCTTTACTGACTAGATTAATATAATGAAGAAAGTGGTAGTGATTCCCTACGAGGTGTACGCTTCACTGCAAAGGAATCCACACACGGATCTAGATCCCCGTAAAAGCAGATTTGAAAGAATGGAAAGCGAATTGCTAGCTCTATTAAACAGTGAAAAAACACCTGATGAGAAAAGAATCTTATACCAAGAAGCTCTGCAGAAATTTCTTCACGAGTACGAAAATTATAAGAGCCCTACAGAGATTCCTGTGGTTATTAGGCACATCACGGGGGACGATGGACATGGCGACATAGGATCTGAGCCCGACGATACAGCTGACCAACCAAAAAGATTAGCCACACAACATATCGAACATGTATTAAAAAGCACCCTCCCACATACATTGATGAGTAAAGGCTTAAGTCTTTATAATCTATTGAATGAGGATCCAGCCATACAATGGACCGATACAGGCGAGCTCATTGTGGAAGGATCAAAGGTACAGGGATCGAATATCGTAGACATTGTCCATGATCTGGTGAGAAAGTGAGATAGGCCATCACCATCAGGATGGAAGCATATTAAAGCAAGACTACAACAAATAAATGTCCCTAAAACGTTGATAGGAAATCTGAACAGGTTGAAAGACTTGGAACATGCAACGCATGTGACACAATTGAAGGCGTCGTCACCCCTGGCGGTAACACCTTTGAAGAGGAGCAAGAAGAGGTTAAACCAACCTACCCACGTGCCTCTAAAATACGCAAATGGCTAACGTATTAACTAAACGCTATTATGACGTTTCTAACCCATCCTCTTACGGCGGCGTAGATAGACTGTACAGAAGTGTTTACGGAGTAGGAAAAAAAGATGTTGAAAGATTTTTGAGGGAGCAGGACGCTTATACGCTTCATAAGCCTGTGAGAAAAAGGTTTAAAACAGCCAAGACAACGGCTTCCTCGATTGATTCTATTTGGCAAGCAGATTTAACAGACATGCAAAGATATTCTGTGTATAACGATGGTTACCGCTACATTCTATTCATAATAGACGTATTCTCTAGATATCTGTGGCTAGTTCCTCTGAAAAATAAATCACCTGAAACAGTTGCTAAAGCCACCAAAACGCTAATGTTAAAAGAAAACAGGGTTCCTGGCTATTTTTGTACGGATATGGGGAAGGAATTTATAGGCCGTACTTTTCAGAACATGTTGACAGAGTTTAATATCAGCTATTACACAACCAATTCTATACATAAGGCTTCTTTAGCTGAAAGAGTTCAGCGCACCATAAAGGAACGCATGCACCGTTTTTTACACATAAAAACACATACAGATTTCTAGACATTCTGGAATCATTGGCATCATCCTACAACCGCTCACACCGTCGCACGATTGGGACAACACCTAACGAAGTTTTAGAAAGAGGTACGCTCCCGAGAAGCGATGGATCACCACCACCACCACACTCTGCGCGCTTCAAAACCAATGATTATGTAAGGCTGTCGCGTTCGGGGAATAAATTCGCAAAGGGTTTTGAGCAAGGATGGACACGCGAGATTTTTAAAGTTAGGGCTATGAGACCTAAAGGTGAGATAATGATGTATTACATTGAAGATTTGAATGGGGGAAGAAATCTCAGGAGGTTTTTACCGCGAGGAATTGCAGAAAGTTGCGTTTAATTTAGAAAAAAATGTGTTTAAAATTGAGAAAATTTTAGGAAGCAAAGGTTCAGGAAAGAGAAAAATGTACCTGGTGAAATGGCTAGGGCACCCAGAAAGCTTCAACACCTATATAAAAGCTGATGCAATAATGAAGCTTAAATAGTATGCAACATGGCTCCTAACCATTTCTACGTCACACTCCCGTCCTCCTCGTCCCTGTCTGTACACCCTAACAACACACTAGCCAACTTTGTAACAGAGCTCCACGGGCACATTGAATTGGGTCGTGATTCGTATGAGGTGGGGATATGTGAAATTCAGCTGGACACCGTCTTTTTAAATATTGAACATAAAGAAACCGTTTTTACGATTCTTAGAGACATTGACGAGTGTGAAAAAGCTGGGGTAGCTATGGATGAGACTATGCGTATCGCTCGGACTAAGGCTGCACGGTATTACAGTACAGAAGTAAGACTAGGACCGGGTCAATATGGTTCGGTCGAGGATGTTGTGAGAGGCTTAAACGTAAGTTTAAGAAACTCAAACCTTACGAATGATTTAGTATATGAAATCGTAAACAACCCTGCACATACACTAATCCTAAAATCAAAGACTAACAGACGTATTAAAGAACATAGAAAGTTCAAAATTCTAACCAACGGCCGATATAGCGCAGCCTTCCAAAGAGACACATTTCACGAGACACAGTATAACCTGTCCAGATTAATGTATCAATTGAAGATGGAGAAATTGGCTGAAAGGTCCACAGACATGTGCTATATTTACAGTAATATAGTGGAGCACCAGTTTGTTGGGGATACCCAGGCACGCCTGCTGCGCATTGCTCACATCCCCAACCATAGAGGAAGGAGTTTGAGTATTACATATGACAGACCCCATTATGTGAATGTCGCAACTAATTTAATAACCAATATCTCAATATATATAAGAACGATCGAGGGTGAAAACTTCCCATTCGGTAACGGGAGCTTAACAGTGAAGCTACACTTTCGACGCACTGAGTTATAATGGATAGAAAGCCTTTCACCGTCTATCGAGGGGTGCGATACCAGCGCGGTAGTGGACTTGGGTCCATTTTTTCATCCATACTACGTACGGCTGTTCCTTTGCTGAAGAGGGGTGCCAGATACCTTGGAAGGAAAGCGCTACAATCAGGCCTTAACACTGCAGAAGACATATTGGCCGGGGCTAAACCTAAAGAAGCTCTAAAAAAACATTTAAAGCGTACACGGGACGAAATCATCAAAGATGCAAAGAGAAAAATGCGTGGTGGCGGGAAGAAGAGGGCTCCCCGGAAGAAGAAGGGGTCACGTGGTATTAAACGTAAAAGGCTATCAAAAAAGAAGTGCTGTAAGCGAATGAAACCTATGGTTGACCACTTTTTTGACTGATATAAGCTAAGGACATTGATCTCATGAATCATAGTTTGTTTACCACTTGTCGAGAGAGGAGTCACTATTTCGCCATGGCACGCTTCATCCACCCATGTAGTTCACAATGCTGTAAATCGGAGCTGTCCCTGCCTCCAACCCAAGTTTCTATTGAGCACAGTGACTTTATTACAATTAACCCTTTAAACACAATTAGTTCCCCGAGTGCACCTATAGAATTCGTGATACCCAGCTCAGGCCCTTACTTTTTTGATCCAAGCTGTGTGCACATGTACGCTAAGCTACGTATAGGCCATTCTGATGGAACGGTCTGCGATGACAAATATGCTGTATACCCTGAAACAAACTTTCTGCACTTCATATTCAACCAGTGTGACGTATATTTAAATCAGACCAACATATCGGCAGGCACGGGGTACTATCATCTACGAGCCTATCTGGAAAATGTCCTCAACTTTTCCAAAGAAGCGAAGGCTACCTTTTTAAGTGCCGAGGGATATTATCAAACTAAAGATGAAAATAGCATAAAGGACAAATTTAAAAATTCTAAAAAGAAAATATACGAGTGTTTTGGACGGTTGCACACAGATTTCACTTTCCAGGAGAAGTTGCTTGTGAACGGGGTGGATATGAAAATAAAGCTCACCCGCACGAGTCCTGAGATCTGCTTAAATCTGGCTGCTGATCAAGAGGAGGGTGCAAAGCCCGTTGTGGTTCACATTATGGACACATACCTCCGCGTACGGCGAGTGAAATTAAGTTCACCAAAACAACTAGAAATTGAGAAAAATTTACTAAACGCTACAGTGAAATATCCTATTAACAGAGTGCAAATCAAACTATATACGGTTCCTGCAGGGTTGGCATCGAAGCAGATAGAAAACATTGCCCTGGGAAATCTTCCTAAAAGGATATTAATCGGCATGCAGGACCACGCTTCGGTGAATGGAAAATATAAAAAGAGTGCCTTTAAATTCGAGAATTTCGGACTTAAAAATATAACTCTATACGTTAATGGCACTGCTTTGGGTGGAACAATGGGTACGGACTATTCATCAGACGCTGTGTTACCTCTTTGTGCCAGAGCCTATAGTAATCTGACCCATATTGCAGGTGATTGTGATGAGCTTGGTAATGGGGTAACGCAGGAAGAATTCATTGATCAATTTAACCTTTATCCGTTTGACATTACACCTGACTTATCTGCTAGCGTAAATACCCATTTAACCCCACAGCAGAGCGGAAACATCTCAGTGCGGCTGGAATTCGCCAAGCCTATAGACGCTCCTATTAGTGTACTAGTATATCTCGAATCGCAAGCCCTAATAGAAGTAGATAGATTTAGGAGCGTTATCACTGACTTTTAAGATGGATGCTAATACACTTCAGAAAGTAATGGAACGAGTCACACGTTCCAAATTTATCGGAGTGTTTGCGAAGAATGAAACATTGAGTTTGCCAAGTACGCGAGAATGCGGTAGTCTTATTGTGAACACAGATGTCATCGGTAATGAAGGGATTCACTGGATCGCTGTCTATTTTAAAAATAGACAGCGCCTGTACTATTTTGATTCACTAGGTACTGAACCCTGGAGTGACCCTATTATTGTAAAATTTCTCGCTCAGTTACATATTCCCGAAGTTGTATGGAACCCATTTCGTATACAAGGATATTTTAGTAATGTTTGCGGAATGTACTGCGTCTCATTTCTCACGCATATGTCATGTGATAAAGAATTTATAAATTTTTTAAATTTATTTGACCAGTGTCACACTCGCCGAAACGATGAAATGGTATGCAGACAGATAAAAATCCGTTTTCCAATTGTACGTACTCTTTGTATAGTATAATGTTTTTGTTCGTATATTTGTAACGATATATTCTGTAGTTGGTTATTGTACTGATTTCTTTCATTTAATAAATTTATGAAAATATATTGTCTTCTTACCCCAAAAAGATCGAAAAACACTTACATTATTTCGGTGTGACATTGCTGACTGATCAGTATATCCTCCGTATTCATGACACGAGATTCTTCAAAAGATTGTATAACACGTGTCAAATCCTCATCGGACCTTAAAGGAATAATGTTCATTCTTTTAAAACATATACAGAGTATACAGACAGATCCCCATTATGTGAAGATATCTTTGGTTCATTTAAGAGGAATAACATTGATTGCCATAAAAAATTTCGATTTTAGCATAATGGGGGTAAGAAGTAAAACCAAATAACATTGATTGCCATACAAATTTTTTGGTGAGTATCTATTTGACGAGATACTACAACTCTCCATATATATATAAAATCGAATTATAGACACTTACATTTCTGTGGTAGTCCCTTGCGTCGAATTGTAAGGAGCGTCACTGCAAATATCTTCAACGGTTTGCGTTGGAAATAATTCATCACGGTCAATCGCGTTAAAAAGACTAATTGCGGTTAATGCTGCAGTGTCACTTTCTTCATACAATTCCGGGGAGACGTACAGGTCCATGGTGGAGGGAATGATTATTCACTGACGCGAAAATAGCTACTGTTACTCCCAACTGAAAAATATCCCCTTTTATATGCACAATCGCCAAGCTCCGCCCCAAAAGACCAGATGTTCGTAGTGATTGGCTGCCGATGTAGCTGGGTGGAGCTATGATGTGTACCAATCTGCTATAACGGGTCCGGACGAGTAATGGCATCTTTATATTTTCTCCAATAGATTTAATGCTCGTATTACTCCTTGCTGTCTTTACTATGTCAATATTTTTCCCCCACTATTCCCGGATCATTAGTCACTAATGTAATCGAGAGGACTTTATAATAAAGAAATATATCCTAATTATATTTTTAAAAGAGCGTTCGGTTTCCACGTTAAACTGTGGGTCTAAGCCGGAGTGAGAACCTTTCCAATTCGTTAAAGAGAAAATCATGCATGTTTTTCGGTCATACTACTGACTCGGTTCAAATGATGCATTAACATGCTTTTCGGTCATACTACTGGCTTTACTCAGAGTTTCCCGCAGACCTTATAGACAATGCAGGTCCTGAGCTTTAATTATCTCGATGAAATAGTGAGCAATCGACGAGGTGTATTTCTGAATCCACGTTAAACTGTGGGTCTAAGGCGGAGTGAAAACCTTTCCAATTCGGCGAGAAATTACACTAGGGTACAACGAAAATTATTTGGTGATTCTTATAGAACTTTTGGTACTGATTCCGGTTTCAGAATTTTTCTATCACCCATAGTTTTCGAGAAAATAATAATATTACCATTTACTCAGAGTTTCCCGCATCATTAGTCACTAATGTAATCGAGAGGATGTAAAGAAATATATCCTAATTATATTTTTAAAAGAGCATTCGGTTTCAACGTTAAACTGTGGGTCTAAGTTACGCGTAAATATAAAATATTTTAATTGTAGAAATAATAATAATAATAATGATAATAAGAATTGATGTGAAAGGTGATTGATTTAAGCAGTTAAGATGTAGTTATAAGAATATGACAACATACAAATTACGCGTAAATATAAAATATTTTCATTGTAGAAATTTCTGAATCCACGTTAAACTGTGGGTCTAAGGCGGAGTGAAAACCTTTCCAATTCGGCGAGAAATTACACTAGGGTACAACGAAAATTATTTGGTGATTCTTATAGAACTTTTGATACTGATTCCGGTTTCAGAATTTTCTATCACCCATAGTTTTCGAGAAAATAATAATATTACCATTTACTCAGAGTTTCCCGCATCATTAGTCACTAATGTAATCGAGAGGATATAAAGAAATATATCCTAATTATATTTTTAAAAGAGCATTCGGTTTCAACGTTAAACTGTGGGTCTAAGTTACGCGTAAATATAAAATATTTTCATTGTAGAAATAATAATAATAATAATAATGATAATAAGAATTGATGTGAAAGGTGATTGATTTAAGCAGTTAAGATGTAGTTATAAGAATATGACACCCTACAAATTACGCGTAAATATAAAATATTTTCATTGTAGAAATAATAATAATAATGATAATAAGAATTGATGTGACGGGTGCTTTTTGCTCGAATATCTTGGACGAAGGATTAACCCTCGGCCGAAAAGGTCTCTAGGGACGAATTGACACAGTCTCCTTTTCCTCGTGTGTGTGTGTGTGTGCACGAGTGGTTTATTCGTTTATTATATATATATATATTATATATATATATATATATATATATATATATCCGGGTTTGGTTAATGACATTCGTGTGTTTCGATTTTGCCGTAAATTTCTTTTCATTTGGAGAGAAGGGAGACTTATCAGGGATTGGGGAAGGTCTCTCAACCAGCAGGTGTTCTTCGAAACCGACCCCGTTATAGCGGATGTGTTTTGGCTAATTTCAATTGATTAATTTCTTTAAATTTCGTTTTTTTCAATTTTCTTCGCAGGGGATGAGGCTCGTGTGTTTCATAAATTTTCATTTCGTTTGGAGTGAAGGGAGACTTATCAGGGATTGGGGGAAGGTCTCTCAACCAGCAGGCGTTCTTAGAAACCGACCCCGTTATAGCGGAATGTAAGTAATTTCGAAAAACTCCATATAAATATTGGAGAGGAGGGGCGATAAGGGGTTGCCCATGGCCATCCCAAAAATTGTTGATAATACTCGTTATTGAAAGTGAATTTACAGTCTTTGATGCAAAGCTTAATAAGATCCAAAACAATCCCATTTTTGGATGTGCGTGTACATAGGGAAAGCCCAGGTTTTAAGTTTAGTATCTATCGGAAAACAACAAACAATTTGTCCTACGTACACTTTCACTCGGGACATGACACCCCAACTAAGAAGGCCATTTTTTCATCAATGTTTCTCCGCGCCCTTAGGATCGCCAGTCTGAATACATCGATGCCGAATTGGAAAAACAACGGTATTGGAAGTGATCTGTGTTATCCATCTGCGTTTATGGAATCTTGTCTCAACAAGGCAAACGAAACTTCTATCGTGTCCAATAATAACACTTTACTTTGTCAAAAAAATATTTTAGTACTTCCATTTTTCCCAGGCTTTTTAGGCATTGCTCTGTACTTAAACTTTTGGATAGTAAGTAGTATTTTCATATAACAATATTGTGAAAAATATCATAGTAAAAATAGCCCTACAATAATTCAGGCATTATCTATAAAATTGGTTGTAAACAATGTGATTCCTTTTACATAGGTCAGACGGGAAAGGATTTGCAGACACGTATAAAACAGCATCAATATTCCGTTAGAACAGGACAGTTGTCTAGTGCCCTTTTTGTCCATTTGTCAGAGTTATCCCACTGTATTGATTGGAATAATGCTTCAGTTTTATTCCACTCTAGCAACATTGTTAATAGAAATATTCTTGAGTCTGCATTATCCAACTTTCAAATAACTTCAACATAAGCAAGTCTTTTTCAACTCGATCCTGTTGTTTGAATTCTTCAAAACAGATTAGATAAGGGTAGAACGCTAAATCTTTGGTAAACTTGTATGCTACTTTATTACTTTTAATTTTCATTTTATTTTTATATACATCGAAACTTAACCAAAAAGGCAGAGTGTAAACCCGGGCAGATTTCCAGTAAAATTTGTATTTTTATAATTCATTTGATCTTGTGCTAAAAATCGATATTTTTTCCTTACATCTGTATGCCTCTCTGATAATCTTTATTTTAATTTTATTTTTACTTCTCCGTTTATCGCAATATATATATATATATATATATATATATATGTAACCTATATATAGGCTGTAACCTTTTATGTACTTCAGTGTTCCTGAGGATGTCATTAGACGAAAGCGCTTGAGCAGCATTTTGTGTTTCCTTTCCTTCGTGGTTTTATTCATCATAAATATTTTTCACGTGTTACTTTCGTGAAATAATTTTCATATATATATATATATATATATATATATATATTATATATATATATATAGCTTCTGTACTGTCCCATCTACGGTGGGACAGGGACTATGAAAACGAGGATGGAAAATACCCTCAGAATACAAGGCACAAAACTTTTTAATATTTTGTCAAAAGAACTGAGAAACCTCTATCATACCAACCTGAATAATCCAGAGAACCAACTGGACAGATTTTGTGAAAAATATTTGACCAGCCATGTGCAGGAGATCGGAAACCAATTCCTTCCTCCACCAAATCCCGCAAATGAGGCGTGATGTTGTAGAGGGATCGACCGCAGTTCGATCCTGAACCGTCATTCGAAACCATCATAAGGTATCACAAGGTAAGGCATATACGCTTGAATGTGGTTTATTTTTCCTATATTAAGAAATGTTATTCATTTATTCATTTATAAAATCGTTGATGAGCAATTCGGCAATTTTGAAATCATAAAATTTATGCAAATACTGTACGAGTAGAAAAACCTTTTGGCAAAAGAAAACGTAGCGTGTAATAAGTGTTGGTTATTCCCTATAAAAATCCTTCCTTGTACGTCATCAAAGAAAGGGATCAAGTTTTAGATAAACAGTACACTATTATTTCTCTAATAATAATAATAATAAACAGTAGCTCACATGAAAAATTTAACAAACACATTCTATACATTCAACATTTACGGATAACATTGCGTGTCAAAGCATTATTTATATATTCAAATTTAGAAAATTCTAATAACTTTACTTAATTACGATCACAACTCCCTCATATATGACCCAAAGTTTAATATATATATATATATATATATATATATATATATATATATATATATATATATATACACCTCGTTAACCTCGTTGCTGTTCCGTGCGTTGGTCTCTCTTCACACGAAGGTCAAGCTGGTGGCCCCGTCTCTTGGTGGAGGAGCGAGTTGCTTTCTTGCGCTCTCCACCGTACATAGCCAGGTACACCTGGCTCATCTGGTACCGTCCTGAGCCAGGCATCTAGTCTTCTCTTGAAGACTTCAACTTTGACTCCTGTAACGCTTCTGAGGTCCTTTGGAAGCTGGTTAAAAACTCTTGGTCCCCTGACAACCAAGCTATTTTCCTTAAGTGTTGAGGAGGTCCCTTGTCGGGCCTTTAATTTGGGAACACTACACATCCTGCTTTTCCTATTTCCCAGTGTTGTTTGAATGGTAATTGGGTTTAGTTTTAGGTTTGGTACCAGTTTTTTCATAATTTTATATATGTAGATTATGGTGTACCGCTCTCTTCTTTCCATGTTGTTGTCTTCTGACCCTTTGTAAATTTTGTTTGTGTCCCTCTGCAAGGCCTCCACTTCATTTACATCGCTGATTTTTCTGCTGATCTTTGTATCGTCACCAAAGGATGTTACTATAGTGTTGCTGTTTACTTCTCTCTGTATGTCTGTTAGCAGTACTGTACCTTGTGGTACTGAGCTGCGTACTTCCGATTCTGATGATGAATATACCTTCAATTTTGATGAACTGTAGACGTTCTGTGAGGAAGTTGTAGATCCATTTTCCCACTTTGCCTGTTATTCCCATATATTTCATTTTATGTGCTATTATACCGTGATCACATTTGTCAAAAGCTTTAGCAAAATCCGTGTATATGACATCGTAGTTGTCATTGCCTTCCAGTGCATCTAGGATATTGTTGTAGTGCTCTATTAGTTGTGATAGGCATGATCTGCCTAATCGGAATCCGTGCTGATTTTCGTTGAATCTTTCCAGTGTCTCCAAGAAATCATAAGTTTTCTCTCTAACAATTCTTTCAAATACTTTGGTGAGGTGGGACGTCAATGACACTGGTCTAAGTTCTTTGCTTGAGATCTGTCCCCTCCTTTATATATATATATATATATATATATATATAGGAACAATGTTTGCTTTTTTTCAAGATGCTTGGTATTTCCCCAGTGTCTAAGGATCTTCTTCATATCCAGTATAAAGGTGTAGCTATTTCATTTTTACAGTTTTTAATCAATAATGCGTTCTAATTGTCCGAACCTGCAGCTACATCTTCTGGGGTAAAATTAAAGTCTGTTATACACTCTCATTGCAATTTCTCTCCAAAGAATGCATCTATGTCAGGTATCGCTTTGTCACTTTTTGGGGTACTGAAAACTGATTCACACTGGGCTCTCAATGTTTCAGGTATTTCTTTTATTTCTCTTCCTTAAGGGTCCAATAGCGGCGCGCGTTTTTGTTTACCTTTTCCCATAGCTATAGAAGTATTTTAAAATTTTCCTTTATTGCTTCTACCGCCTTTTCCTCTTCCCTCTCTGTATGGTCCTTAATCAGGGCTTGTATTTCCCTATCGATACCCTCCAGTTTTTCTTGTATTACTTTCCCGGCATTATCTCCGCAGTTGGCTAACTTCGCCTCCACTCTCTTTCTTTTGCGGAATATTCTTCTCTTTTGCCTCTCTAGCCATCTCCTCTTTCCTTTTGGCTGTGATTTCGGAGCATATTTTTCTAAAATTCTCAGCGTTTTTTCTTCCAAGGTTGTTAGCATTTCTTCAGTTGTTTTATTCTCTAAAACTGTTCTTCACTCTATTTGGGCCATTTGCGATCTGATTGCTTCCCAATTTATAGTCTTGGAGTTTGAGTTAAAGGCCCCAAATTTGCTTCTTTCCTCAATATGTGTATTGGCTTTTAATGTTGTCGTCATATTTGTTGATATCTCGATTAAGTTGTGGGCTGAAATAATGGTGGGGTTATTTTTATATCAGCAATCAAGTTCGTGTTATTTGTGAATGCCAGATCTAGGTAGTTATTTTTTCTGATATTTTCTGTTATCTCCTGTGTCAGCATGAATTCATTTGTGAGAGCCACCAACATTTTTGCTTGCTCCTGATCTTCTATTGTGCCCCTCTTGTCCTGGTGTATATATGTATATATTCCTATCCACTTTTTGTTTTTTATAAATGGGACGTTAAAGTCCCCGCAGATTATTATATTAGGGGGATGGAGAGTTTATGGCCTTTATTAGCTTTCTGATGTCATCAATGGCCTCCGAGAATTTTTCGGTTGGGGTGTTTGGAGGTCTATAGATGAATATCGGTATCACGTTTAGTTTTTCTATTTTCACTGCTAGGAGTTCCACAAAGCTGTTTGATTTACTTATTATCGTCTCTGTCATATGACTTTCATGTACATATATAGCACAGCCGCCTTTACGTCTCGTTGTTCTATCCGCTCTTAGTAAGTTGAAACCCTCTATATTTATCTCTTTCTTATCAATACAATGTTCGCAGTTTTCACAATTTCCTTGGCAATCCTTAAGATGAGTTTCTGTGAGGCATGCGATGTCCGCCCTTGTTTCGTCCATAAATCCTTTCAGGTACGAAACTTTGTTGAGTGATTCGTTTGGTCTTATTCCTTGGATATTTGACAGGACAATATTTATGTTCTTTGTTTTTCGTTGCCCCTTGTGTATTTCAAGTTCGTTTTCCTTCGAGATCGCTTGTTTGGTTGCCCTATGGTCTTCCGAGAGAGATCTGCGTCCGCCTACCTGTTTTGGTAGCTTCTTGCCCGGAAGAGGTTTGGCTCGGGGGTTTCCAGCTGTGTCAACTGCATGCGTTGGATGACATTTAGCAGCCGTATTGTCTCTGCAATGTTGAAAAAAAAATTTTGTTCGCTTATTGTGTTCCTATTGTTATTCCTATTGTTAGTGTTATTCCTATTGTCATTGAAACTTTGTCCTTTGGGTTCATCGGGAGATGGTGATAGTGGCATTTTTTCTCGTATTTGCAGGTTCCATATTTTGCGTAAGTCCTGCAGATATCCGGGTGGTAGAATTTGCATGTCTCCAAATTTACAATGACCATTATTATAGAAGAAATTGCATATTGGGGGATGTCCATATATAAGGGGTTCCAAAAAACCTTAGCCCCCCATTTGCAGCTTACATGTTTACTTATATCGAAATACTTTTTAGTGATTATAAAAATATATAAAATTCTTTATTTATTGCAGGTATTAAAATTACTCTAGCTGATAAAGTGATACTATAATGGCTTCTCAATTAATTGGTGATTCGGAAAGGCAACGTGTGATAGATCGCATACGAGCAATAACATTTCGGGAAGCTCATGATGCCGGAGCCACCTTTATAACACGTTTGGGTTGCCAAAAAGTTGCGAAGAAGTGAGGACTTCGTCAAAAGAAATTGGAATAAAACTTTGGATGAATGTGAAATGGATACAACCAAATCTGGGCGCCCAAATTTGCCACTCTCTCAGGAAACAAAGGACATCATTGAAAGCGGTACGCGTAAGCGGAAAAACAGCTGTGCTAAACTTTCTAGAGATCGAAGTGTTGAGAGGAAAGATTGTTAGTGGTGAGATCATTCGACTGTACCGTCATAAGGCAAGGTTTAAAGCCTTGGCATGAACTTCCAAAGCCAAGAAAAACTCAACTTAACATCGATGACAGAATGTGGTTTGCCCATTATCTTGAAGATTGGGATGTGGATGATTTCATGCATTTAGCTGTCTCCGATGAATTTTTTGCTTACGTAACACGTCGGCCTAACTACCAAAATGATCGAGTGTGGGCCACAACACCAGATGAAATCGATGACAATGAACATTATCGCGAATTATTAAAAAGTCCAGACTGTGTTGGTGCGTTTGTTTTGTTCACTGCAAAGAAGCTCATGTGGGTGGTGAAGCCAAATGGTCAGAGTTGGGATGGACAGTACTTTCGTGATATTATTCTATCCCAGCATGTCATTCCTTTTCTAAGAAACCCAAACAATGTTATGGATGTCGATCAGGTCACACTTCTGCACGATAAGGCCCCCTGCTTTAAGGCATTAGCCACTCAACAGTTGTTGCGGAACCATGAGATCGATTTCTTTGGAAATGAAGAATGGCCAGAAAATTTTCCTGACCTGAACATCTGTGAACACATTGGATCAGTTATAAAGGACAAGGTTGAATGTCTCTTGTTTCAAGAACCTGCAGCAAATCTATTTTCGAAGGATACAATGACGCAACACATTGAAACTGTTTTAGCAAATTTGCGTAACGATCAAGATCTATTCACGTCACTTTTGGCAAGGTACCCAAAGCGAATTCAGGCTGTCTTGGAAGCCAATGGCGGGAACACCAAGTTTTAATTGTTTCTCATTAAATGCAGGATTAAATTCTCTTTTGTAAGGTATGTTTAGTTTTACTGTACCTCTAATGGTTTAGGCCATGGGCGGGGGGGCTAAGGTTTATTGGAGCCCCGTACATTTTCCTCTTTTAAATCTGCAATTATCTTTTATATAATATCTACATATAATTCCTTCCCCATATTTACTCGGGGCCTTTGTTTTTTGCTCCTTATTTGCTTATATATATAATATATATATATATATATATATATATATATATATATATATCAGAGGCGTTTTTACAAGGTAGTAGGGTAGGCTTTGCCTGACCATTAATTTTGTCAAACTTTAGAAGCATAAATATATCAATATAAATTAGCGCAATTAGACAAAATCTGTCGATCGCGCCCTCTTAATCCAATACCATATGATTTCTTTTTTTCATATTAGCTTTTACAACCTAAAACGCCCTGCCTACCTTGAATGTATAATATAAAATCAACTGGTGTGGCGGATTTGATATATGCCATTTATAATACAGAGTAAATGTACATGTAGTCAGCGCGCGGACTTTCCTACTAAACGATACATTTTGCAAGCTTACGCTCATTATCAAGCCATCCCGTATGAAGAAATATGAGAAACTACGATTTGGGGCATGGTGTTAAAGGAAGAGGATTGATAGGCGAATAGTGTATGACGTCACAAGGGGATTGGGGGGGGGGGATTTGCGCGAATATACAAATCATTTAGTCTTTAGTATGAGAAGTTTGACAACGTGTGAGTGATGGATGATGTGATCTATGTGCTTTCTTTTCAATATAAGTTACTATTCTAGTGCCTTATTACAATGGAAATTAGTGTCTACTATTTGTTAAAAAACAATTTTTTAAATTGGAAAGAAAACTGCAAATTCAGATTAAAAACTCAGGTAGGCCTAAATTAAATAATTTCAAAATAATAACATCTGATAAACACGGCAATAGAGCCTTCTCAAATGATTGGTTTAGCAAAAAAATATGGCTGACTGGATGCCCAATAAGACAGAAATTGTTCTGTTGGCCTTGTTTACTTTTTAATAGTGATTCTGGAAACGAGGTATGGAGTAAAGAAGGCTATCGAGATCTTAAAAATTTGAGCAAAGCATGTACAAAACACGAATCATCAAAACTGCATTTAAAATGTGTAATGAAATTAAGGTTTGTTTGCCAAGTATATATATATATATATATATATATATATATATATATATATATATATATATAATATTCTGCCTACCCAATGCACCAGTCCAAGAACCGCCTCTGCTATATATATATATATATATATATATATATTATATATATATATATATATATATATATATTCCTTTTATTCTATATTCAGAGATAACAGCTTAGGTTATATTAATGTTTTATTACTCCTCAGTCGTACACGGATGAGCTTTAATGTCATCATTAAGAATACGAGCTGAATAAATTAGCTGAAGACTAGAATGTATGTGTGTGTGTATATATATATATATATATATATATATATATATATGCTGCAAACCCACAAGGAAAAAGAAAAACGATTTCAAGGCCTTTCGTGTATTCAGAGCTACACCTCGTCATTCCCTGACGAGGTGTAGCTCTGAATACACGAAAGCCCTTGGAATCGTTTTTCTTTTTCCTTGTGGGTTTGCAGCATTCATTCATTTCACATGTTTAATTGTGAAATTCATCCCATATATATATATAGTTGTGTGACATTCCGAGGTGAACGGACGCTTTTCTTTTCTCTGTATCATAATACTAAATTAAAAGTGACTCATTACTTGGCGGCTTAAGTTGTATACATCGGAGTGGTTATAAAGTGTCAGTGCATTCCCAGTGATAATCTATTAAGTAAAAGTAAAATGCAACATAATATAGCTAAATAAATCGATGTATGAATATATCAGGAATTGAAAACATACAGTGAGCTTAAATATCCTCAGAGCAGTTTAACAAGCAAGCAAGGGCTGGGAAACCAGGAAGACGATCATAAAACTCGATACGTCTCAGTTTTCCGAAAAGGAGAAAAGTGACCAGTTGCCAAGATCAGTCGAAAATAGGAAGAGGAAGAAGATATAGAAAAAGTGGCAAAAAAAAAAAATATCTGCAGAATAAATGTGAAAAATGCTTTCAAATCTGGAAGTTCAAAAAAAATTCATGCCTTAAGGACTGCGCCGTTGCATGCACTTGCAACTACGAAACAGAAACTAACACCACCACGGGCCTGAAATGCATTCTATGAAACGCATTTAATCATTACGAATGCATCACTGTGGGAAGAAAGGATAGAATGGTAATGAACAGAATATAACTGCGGCTATAGATGGCTGCTGTTCTTCTCCTAAATGTATTAACAGTGGTGTTCCTCAGGGTTCTATCATGTCACCCACTCTTTTCCTTTTACTTATTAATGACCTTTTATTTCGTACTTCCTGTCCTATTCACTCCTATGCCGATGATGCCACTCTTCACTTCTCCACCCGCTTCCCAAAGCGTCTCTCTCAACAGTCACTCCATGATTCGCGTAGGATGGCTATGGAGCACCTGACCACTAATCTTTCTGCTATCTCTGATTGGGGCAAAGAAAACCTAGTGGCTTTCAATACCTCAAAAATTAAGTTTTTCCATCTGTCTACTCGTCACGATCTTCCACACAACTATCCTCTTGCCTTCAACAGCACACAACTCAGTCCTTCCTCTTCTCTTAACATTCTTTCCTGGAAAGGTCACATATACTCTCTTTCCAAAACAGCTTGTAAGACGTTAGGTGTGCTGTACCGCCTCCGTACTTTTATCATCCCCGCTCAGTTGCTGTCTCTGTACAGGGGTCTTGTCCGCCCCTGTATGGAGTACGCTTCTCATGTGTGGGGATAGCTCAACCCACATGGCTCTACTTGACCGCGTGGAATTAAAGGCTTTTCGTCTCATTAATTCCCCACCTCTTACTGACTGTCTTCAATCCCGCTCTCTTCGCCGCAATGTTGCCTCACTCTCTCTTTACTGTCGCTATCATAACGGACATTGTTTTCTGAACTCTCTAAAGTTCATCTCTCCTATATATATATATATATATATATATATATATATATATATATATATATATATATATATATATATATATATATTCTCATTCCTTTTCTGTCCAACTCTCTAACGCAAAGGTTAATTGATATTTTCAATCTTTCATCTACTCAACCGGTCAACTCTGGAAAACTCTTCCTCTCTGCATATTTCCCATCCTCTATTGCCTTGAATCTTTCAAACGAAGAATGTCCAGGCATCTCGAAAACCTTGAACCTTGATTTTTACTCTCTTCTTCTTCTATGGGCGTGGGCGTTTTTGTTTGTCCCCTCCTTCCTCCATAAAATAATACTAAATCAGTGTTTATATCCAGCATAGTAGACACACCTATTTGCATTACTGTCAGATTTAAATTAGGCGAGGCTTAATAGTGGTTCTATAATTTTTAATTATTAAATTAAGATCGAAAGATGTTTAAAGTTTACATGGTAAGGCAAGCTAAGAATATTTTAATGATTAAACTCATTCGGGACTACACAGCAAAACTACCTCATTTTAGCTTCGATTAAGCAATTTTCTGAAAATGAAACAGGATAGCATAGTTTTCTACCATTGTTCATAATATTGCAAGACTCAGAACCCAAACATTCATGGCTAACAACTCTTAATCTTTTCATAAGCATAGAGAGAAAATGGAAGATTTTATCGAAGGGTGGTGATCAGACTAAAAGTGAACATTCATATTAGTAGGTTTGCAGAAGACTTTAAATTTGAATTGATTTGCATAGACCTAGAAATGATATGCATTTGTCGCTATCAAAGTCAAGCAAATCATCAACAGGCACTTCAATGAATAAAGAGCACACATCAAAATTAACCACTTTGAATTTCGGATCATTAGGAAATTTCGGTTTGTTAATAGGATCCATACTATTCACAATACGAGATTCAGAAATAAATCTACCTGAGGAGTTAATAAACTGACAAACCATTTAGATAGCTTATAGCTTAACGAATTTATAGAAATTGCAATAAGTCTCATAGGATTGTTAACTTTATGAATTAATTATCTAAGATGTTTCTAACTATTAATCCATCATTGCCTTATCTGTATGGTTTAGTCAAAAAGTCAAAACGCACGAAGTTAACAATTCCATGAGACTTATTGTAAGTTCTGTAAATTCCGTAACTTATAAACCTGTAAACTGTTTAAATGATTAGTTGTGTATATATAAATATATACATGGTTAGCATCATTGTATCGGGAAACGCCTTTGATTTCTATTTACTTTTCTTTAATTTTACGTTATCTGCGTTATTTTCACTCTTAATTCTTATTTTACACTCCTTTTCTAAACTTTATACGAGGTAGCGTGGCCGCCATAAAACTCCAAACACGGGCTGCATGGCCGTTACATCTTTGATAAAAAGGGAGGACTTCGAATGACTACAATTTTCAGTATGTACAGGTTTATTTTAAGTAGGACAGTAATAATAACCGGGAAAGGCGAGCGCGAATTCATAATGTTAACAATGGATCGTAGAGAGAGCTTCTAGTTAACTTTAAATCACAATTACATCTTAATCAAACAAAACACTCCTTTTCATACCAGACCGCTCCCGAAACTGACTTCTGGGGATGCCTCCCTCCGGCCTCATCTCTCTCCATGTTGCCATCTAGTGTCTTATATTTCAAATAATTATGTTTTATATATGTTAATTTCATGCAATTAAATCAGTTTATTACACTCCAAAAACATTATTAAATGTCCTATTTTAAAACCGATACACGGCAACTGACTACGACGAATCGACCGGCCCCGGTTCGATTCCCGGCGATGGCAGGCGACGCTCAGCTCACCCAGCTGTTCATCCTTTCATGCTGAAAAGAACCAGTGGTTGGTAGATAAATGGGTACTCTGGGAAGTCTAGTGGTTAAAACGCTGGGGTGGTGGTCGCGATTTGTAAGGTCGAGTCCGGGCGAGGACTTTGTAATTTCTAACCACCCTGATGGGTCGTGCTTCGGATTCTACGTTAAGCTGTAGGTTTAAGATGGGGCAACAAGTTTTACCTTCGTCAGAATAAACAATTCGGACGGAAGCAAAACGAAGGATACAAAAAATAAAAAAATAAAAAAATATATATACTGTGTATATATATATATTCCGGGTTTTTTCTGCCTCTTTCCTTCACTCCCTGACGAGGTGTAGAAATATATGAAAGACTTTTGAATCCTTTGCATTTCCCTGTGAGCGTGTATAAAGGAATAGAGTATATATATATATATATATATATATATATATATATACATATATATATATATATATATATATATATATATGTATGGGAGTGAACTCAGAATGGTTCCCTGAGGTTTTTTATGATACACACAGACCGTGCATGGAACAAGGAACTCTTCTGGGAAAATTAAATCCACTGTAGTCCGAATAAGTAATGGTAAATGACAAATACTATAGTTTTTCTTTTTCAGGATGGAAAGCCCAACGTGGGCACCGGGTTACTCGCAAAGAGGCCCCAAAATATAGCTTCCCTCACCAGCTAGCTATCTGCAAAGCAGATAGGATCCAGCTTTGGGACAGGATCTAGGGTTTAAAGCAACCTAGCCCCGCTACATTTAGAACCTCAATATAAGCAAAAGACTCGTTGCATTCACGTCAGAGTGAATACATCAAAGAAAAAGAGGTAACTATTATATTTTTAGCCAAAAACCATAACTTAAACCTCAACTGGCAAAATTGAGCGTCCACTTTACAAGGCACACAACATGTCCGTTTCATGATGGGAAGCGGGATCCTATCTGCTTTGTAGATAGCTGGTGAGGGAAGCTATATTTTGGGGCCTCTTTGCGAGTAACCCGGTGCCCACGTTGGGCTTTCCATCATGAAAAAGAAAAACTATAGTATTTGTCATTTACCATTACTTATTCGGACTATAGTGGATTTAATTTTCACAGAAGAGTTCCTTGTTCCATGCCCGGTCTGTGTGTATCATATATATATATATATAATATATATATATATATATATATATTATTATATAATATATATATATATATATATATAAAAGTTATTCTACACTAAAAATCTGCCAATCTGAAATCGTACAAATGATTGGGTATCGTTGTTGTACTCGCGCGTGAATGAGCAATATATATTCAGATTAAGAATTGTAGAAAGGTCATTAAACGTAACTAGAAGGTTATAATGATGCCTATCAGAGTATTTATACGTATATGAAAATTACTTCATAAATGTTAATATTAACTGGCACTCATTTAAATAACAAAGAACGCCTTGTTTACAGATTTCTTCTATACCATCCGAAGAAGAACAGTTTACTCGCATTACTGACATTTCCGATGGTATTTATGCGAATGTAACAAACAAAGCTATTACTCCGAATTTACTTCTTATTTCTTCCATGAGATTCTTCTTATGTTTTATAGCCCATTTCGCGAAACGGATAAAGTCTGCAACAATGTGATACAATAAGCAGTTCTGATAGGATACAATATCGCTCTATAATAGCATTTGGAAACTGCATATTGTTTACAACACCATACTCGCGTTTATGGACCTTGATACGACATTATTCCCGCTTCGGCAAAATTTTTCGAAATAAGGAACTCAACGCTGCATACCGATGGAGAAAAGCCGCGAGAAACCGCTTTATGTATTCGCAATTCCAATCCCGATCCAACTTTTATGCAGAGCTTAAGGCCATACCAAATGCCACCAATCTCTAAATTAATGACCACTTTGCCTCTTTTATTTGAGAGAAGAGAGGATGCGAAGCTCTTCAATCCAATGATGATGAGCCGTTAGATTTCAAAAAGAAACATTCGCTCCACCAAACGTTCTCACTTCTATTTCCCACTTATTTTTAGCTATATATAATATATATATATATATATATATATATATATAGATATATATATATATATGTATATATCAGCAATTTATGTGTCATTTAAATACATGCACATCACTGCATATGTTCGTGAATAAAGTTATTGATTCCTATTTAAAATTTTGGCACTCATACAATATACAGTGTGTGTATATATATATATATATATATATATATATATATATATATGATGCAAAGCCACAAGGAAAAAGAAAAATGATTCCAAGGCTTTTCTTGTATTAGAAGTACACCTCTTCAGGGAATGACGAGGTGTATTTCTGAATACACGAAAGGCTTTGGAATCATTTTTCTTTTTCCTTGTAGGTTTGCATCATTCATTCATTTCACGTGTTTAATTGTGAAATTCATTCCATATATACTATATATATATATATATATATATATATATATATATATATATATATATATATATACTGTATATAACTTGATTGAAGGGTTTGTTCTTGGGGAACCGCAATTTAGTAAGGAATAAGAGGACGAGAAGGTGGTACATGTTTATTAGTCAGACGTTTCGGAAATTCAATTTCCATCATCAGTGTTAAAAATGAAAAGTAAAAAAGTGAACAAATATAGTGAATAAAAGATTTCATACAATATACCTATACAGTCCTATGATAATAATTTTAAAAAAGTTACATGAAACGTAGAGAGGCAAGATAATGGTTAATATATACAGAAATTGAAACACATATTACCGGGTTATTATACGAGAGGGGGTTTAATCTAATTGTGTGTTAGGAATGGTGAATGTTGAAGTATCCATGTTTGAAGCTGGAGAGTGATAACGGATTTCTTTTCAGTGGTGGTTCAGAGGAAATTATTTAGCTATGTTTAAGTTGAAGGCAGAACTATAGTCGTTGAGGGTTGGTTTTGTACTAAGGATGTATAGGGATTCGAGGATGCAGAGGTCGGTTGGTTGGTATGCTGAATTGATAATTTTGAAATTGGTGGGGAGCAGTGGGTGATTGTGGAGGTGGCAATGATCTCTTATTGCTGATTTTGATGGTTGGTTTAAAGGTTGTAATGTCCTGGTAGAGATGCCGCGATGTTTGTCCACTCTTGTTTGATATTGGCGAATAGTGCTGCCAATATAATTCGTCACGGTCGTCGTCCCTGACGAGGTGTACTTCTGAATACACGAAAGGCCTTGGAATCATTTTTCTTTTTCGTTGTGGGTTTACATCATATACATGTATGTATGTATATATGTATGTATGATGTATGTATGTATATATGAGAACGGTGAAGTGGTTGTAAGAAAATAATATCAATTGGAAGCAAGTGGAATTGGAAACAAGTAGAATTGGCAGACAAGAAGTAAAGTGAAAGTATCGGAATTAAATGAAATACGCTTGTACTAGATTTACATCGAACAAACCTTTAATGGGTGGTTAGATCACTGCCAGATTAGGTTAGGTAAAAGGTCGAACTGAAATTACACCGAACTGGAATGAGATCTAATTTGGCCAGACTGAAATGAAATCAAATGGAACCAAGTCGAATTCAACCGTATTCCAGCTCGACCTAATCATCATATATATATATATATATATATATAATATATATATATATTATAATATATAATATATATATATGTATGTGTGTGTGTGTGTGTGTGTGTGTGTGTGAAACAAAAATGCTCCACCAAGATTCGAACCCAGAACCTCTTGAGTAGGATTTGTGAGCGCTTTTTTGTTTCATACAAAAACCACGCGTGCTCAAGCGTTATATATATATATATATATATATATATATATATATATATATATATATATATATATATATACCGGGTGGCCCCAAAAAACTATTACCCTGATTTTGAACAATATATTCTTACCTTTATCAAATGTTATTTGTACAATCAATATATGTGTCTTGTATAGAATTTCATGGTCTATCTCATGGTGAAGTTGGATTTTTGCTAACTGTAACCATTATTTTGTAATTCGCTGTTATACAGACACGGGTAGAAAAACTTTCTCTTTCTATACAGTTACCTAATTGAGTCCAAGATTATGCGGAATGTGCCCTCCTCCATTATCAATGCACGCTTGCAACCTTCACTTCTCCCTTATCGACGGCAGTACCGCATCAAAGATTTTTTCTTGGTAATAAGCAGGAGTGATTTTGGCATTTTGATCAACAAAAACAATCTCTGACTTCCCTAACTTTGAAATAAAGATGGAAACCATGACTTTTTGAGAAAAATGCGGAAGTTCCCTGCAAAGTCGATCTAGATTGATAATTTTTTTTTTCCTGTCTTCCATAAACTCAGTCATTTTGTGTGTTTATTGTTGAAGCAACCGTAAAGGTCTTCTCGTCGCTGAACCATATTTTCGACACTTCTCTGTCTGGGAATCGATCTAACAGAGCACAACATTTTTTAACTCTTGCTTGCTTATTTGATGCAGAGAGCTTATGAACTTCGACGCTTTTAAAACATTTAAGACCCATATCATCTTTTACTGCACGACGAACACGAGCGAGAAATACTAGTAGTTTTTGAAGTTTCTCTAACGGACTTGTGGGTGTTGGGCCGTTCTTCTTGACTGCATATCATGGATGAAACCGTATGAATATTTTCCTCAGTAGGTGATGTTTTTGGCCTTCCACTGCCTTCTTTTCGTTTGGTCGACCCTGTGATATCGATTTTCTTTATGAGATATTGAAGTCCAGGTATCGTCCATCGTTTATTTGCAAACTCTTTCTTCATTCGTTTTGCACCCCAGTGTTTCTCCTTACGCAGATTCAATATCAATGCATCATCTTCCAAAGAGTATTTCATTATGTTATAACTTGTTCACCAATTATAGCAGATTGATGATCTGAAATGGAAAAGGAAATAAATTAATTATTTTGTGTAAAAATTAGGAAAACTAATAATTTATGGAGAAACTGACTGTCATCTGAAGGTATCAGTTGCTGACTTTGATCGCCTTTCAATTGAGCACCATATTCTGATACTTCCCTCCAGTTGTGAGCCTGTACCTCTACTCCTGGGGCGTTGAAGCTAGATTCAAAGCCAGCGTTTGAAAGAGTAAAAGTATGGATACGGCCTCAGCAGTAAGATCAATATACAGGGTGAGCCACAATATTTTTTTCAAAAGTTGGGTAATAGTTTTTTGGCCCACCCTTTATATATATATATATATATATATATATATATATACACATATATATATATAAAATTCCCTTCTCTTGAATTGTGCGAGACGAAATTCCTGTACATCTTTTTAAACATTATTTGCTTTTTACTTGAATCTCAAATTGTTTGTGACGAAAATTTTTATTTGAAATTCAACGTTTGCGAAATTTTTTTATTTTAGCGCCTTTTTTTAGGGGGGGGGGTGTTCGAGAGGGACTGCAACAATAAAGTTGAAGGGAAAGATTAGTTACGAAAATCAATAACAATCGAGGTATGGATCCGGTTAACAAGAACTAAACTACAAATAGAATATACAACAGGTACTTCTATATTATATATTATATAATATATAATATATATATATATTATTATATATAATATATATATATATATATATATATATATATATATATATATATATATATATATATATAAATTGTATATACATACAAGTATCTGCTGTATATTCTATTTGTAGTATACAACATATACTTGTACACACACACACACACATATATATATATATATATATATATATATATATATATGTGTGTGTGTGTATACACAAGTATCTATTGTATATTCTATTCGTAGTTTAGTTCATATGAGCTACATGAAATTAACTAACAAAATTTCTGGAGAAAAAATAAGAATCAAGTTTGAAATACATTTAAATGGTAATAAATAAAATATGATTTATACTGGGTGATCCAGATAAATGGGACCCATAAAAAAAAGCCAAATATTCTTAATATTTAATTTCTTTCATAAAAACTATATATCATTCGAAAGAGTAGAGTTGCAAGTTTATTATGAAATATTTATTTTTTTAAAATGACTCCTTTCAAATGTGCTCCATTAGTTGCCAAGCATTCCAGTGTTCTCGCTCGTAAGTTCTGCATCACTTTTGCAAGAGTGTGCGGTGGTATGGCCTGTATCTCATTTGTGATGGCGGCCTTCAATTCTTGCAAGGTCGTTGGGTTATTTCTGTAGACCCTACTCTTTAAATATCCCCAGAGATAATAATCTAAGGGAGAAAAATCCGGAGACCTTGCAGGCCATTCAACGTCTCCAAATCTTGAGATTAACTCGCCTGGAAACGTTTGACGCAAAACTGCCATGCAGTTCCTCGTGGTATGGCAGGTAGCTCCGTCTTGTTGGAACCAGTGGTTTTCTAGACAAGATCTCTTAATTTAGGAATAAGGAAATCGGTCAACATTTTTTCGTAGCGATCACCATTTACAGTGACCGTGTTTCCGGTGGAATCCTCGAAAAAGTACGGCCCTATGATCTGAGATGCAGTAAGACCACACCAAACAGTTACACGCTGACTATGCAACGGGACTTCGGTAATATTCAATGGATTTTTCTGTTGCCCAGAAACGACAATTTTGTTTGTTTACAGTTCCATTCAAGTGAAATGGGCTTCGTCTGACATAATCAAAGTTGCTAGAAAATTGGTGGTGTCATTTACCTTCTGTTGGATCCATTGACAGAATTGTCGTCTTCGTGCGAAATCTCCATCGTTTAGTTGTTGCACTGTTTGAATTTTATATGGAAAGAGCATTAAAGTTTGCTTGAATATACGGTGTGTTGTTCCATATCCAACTCCTAACAGCTGAGAAGCACGTCTGATGCTCATGTTAGGATTATCCTGTACAATTTCATGAGTTCTGTTAATGATCTCGTCTATCCTTGCTGTGCGCACTCTTCCAGTTGGTTTTCTTTTTCCAATGCTGCCAGTTAGGGAAAAATTTCTGACACACCGACGGATTACTTTCTTAGAAGGTGATTTTGACATCTGAAAATTTGTCTTGAAAGATCTTTGAGCTGAAATTACACTTCCTCCATGCTCATAATATTGCTCAGTTATGAA
Organism: Bathynomus jamesi; assembly: GCA_023014485.1. NCBI lineage: Eukaryota > Metazoa > Arthropoda > Malacostraca > Isopoda > Cirolanidae > Bathynomus > Bathynomus jamesi. Next base: position 444,538 of record JAJOZX010001428.1, on the reverse strand, counting down.
ACGCAGCTGTTCCACAGTCCATGCAGTCATCTTGAAGGGTTAGTTTTAACTAACACTTTTATTTTGTTTTGTATCTTATCTTGTCTTGTATTGTCAAAACCTATACAATACTGTACAAACTTGTAACTATCCTCTTTCGAATGATGCGTATGATTTTATAAAAGGACTTATACTTTAAGAGTTACAGGGGTTTCTTTTGGGTCCCATTTCTCTGGATCACCCTTTACTTTTCCTATTTATATCAAAGTGAATTTCATAAAAAATATCATATTTGAAAGTAAAATGATGAAAAGAACATTCAATAAATAACAAATCAAATAAAAAATTTTGTCAATAACAAAGTTTTAAACAAAATATATTACATTAAGAGAAAATTTTACATTTAAAGTTAAATGTAAGAACAGACACTGAAAATGGCAACTGAAAAGCATCGAAATAAAAAAATATATATTTATAATAATAATGATAATAATAATAATAATAATAATGATAAATAATAATAAAATAATAATAATAATAATAATAATAATAAAGTATAGAATAAAAATGGATGGGGATAAAAATACTGTAGAAGCAAAATGTTTACTTTCTCTCGCTAAATATAAAGCTGTAATAGTCCCAATTTTAGCTCAATTTAATGTAGAAAAATTTTGAATTTCAACTACAAAATAATCTTCCGAATGAGAAATTTACCCCAAAATTGGCGTTTTTCTTTTCCTCAACTGGGCTCTGGGGACCAGTAGACGGGTCTCTCCTATTAAAAGTTTGTGATACGGACTTCCCCCAAAAGCTATGAAATACTTCGCTTCTTCCCTGATAAAGGGAGGAGCGTTTTTATAGCTATGAATCATGTTTCCCGCTAAGAGAAAATGGTATACGAAGGTTTACTTACAGACGCCTATTAACTATAAATCACCTATTAGTTTTACTTTAGAAAAGACTTAGAAATAAGGTTTCATTAATAATCTGAGCCTTGAGAGAACGATATGAATAATTTCGTGTCCGAATTGACGCTTAAAACGAAACTTTAAAGCTGGAATATTTTCGAGATAAACTTTGAACGACCTTTCCAAAAAGGGGTTTCATTTTAAGGGCGCAATTAAAGGTGTTTGAAAAAAGATTCGGTACGAGCATTTCGTACGCTGAATACGGCCTAACGGAAAGCCCGAAAAGCTATAAGCTTAATAAATAGATGCTTTATATTTTTAATATCATCCTCTTTTTTGAATCATTCTTTTTGCATTAACAAAGATATAAAATGCTTTTTGGGGATAAATGCACTTCCTGAAGCGTTTAATTTTGAGCTTTTAAAAATATAGAACATTTTAGAGAGTATCTGAAGAGAAAATTGTTTCGTGAAGTTGATATAAGCATTTTTAATAAATTCTTTTAATGTTCGCGAGTGATGAAACTTCTTCAAAACGAGAGATTAAATCTTCAGAACCGTCTCTAATGGATAAAAAAGTATATTTGTGTTCTAAGAGCTCAACTTTTATTTCATTGTAAAGTACCTCACTAATCTAACAAGAAACAAATAAAAAGAGGGTTTATATCAATCCTAGCTAAGAATGTGCCGATGTGAGTTTCTGTTCCATGGAAGTTTTTTAGGGATATTACCGTAAATGGTAACCAAAATGCGGATATTGTACGAAAACAAATAGTCATGAACGAAATTATAAGTACGTTCGCATACGGTACATGACGTTGTAATGTAATGATTGGTTTGTTTAACCTCCTTCGCAAAATCTAAGGCCATATAACGGAGGGGACCTACGGCTTTACGTGGGATCCGCACCACGGGTCGTTACATAGTTTGGACGCGGCGGACGGTCTCCCATACAACTAGTATCCGACCCAATGTCGCTTAACTTCGCTTACCAATGGGAAGCGGTGTTACGACATTGGCTACGACGTAACCCTACATTACGTTATCAGTTATATAGCGTGTCCCAAAATGAATATAGCAAAAACAAATTATTTGCTGTTTTAGTTTTACAGCTATCGAAAAACTTCAAACACCACGTGATTAAGGAGGTTTTTAGGTTTTTTTTTAATTGTTTACTTATTATATTACTTATTATATTAGTTTGAAACAATATTTGGGTTTGTAATAAATTTTAAAAAGTGCACTTAGCTTTTTTATCTTTTACATTAGTCCTTTTGGCTCCGGCTACCCAGGCAAGGTGGGTACATTTACTCAATATTATCACCTGTATAATTTAGGTCTCGGAGGTATGGGGGCGGAGCCCCCGTAGTGCTCCCCTCTTCTCCTTTCTTTTTTAAGGGTTTTTTTGCCTCTAAAAAATTCCGGTAAGAAAATATGATAGCGTCAGCGGTTGTTTACATCATTAAAAGAGTTTTACGTCATTAATTAGTTTAATCGGTGAATACGTCGATAAATATACGTCGTGTTTATATCATTTCAATATACGTCGTATTTAAATAAAGTTTGATGAAAAACATCGGTGTGTGGTCGTTTCAAATCGTCCACAACGCGTTGTGGTCATATCCGAATCGTCCACAACGCGTTGTGGTTGTTTGAGAACGGCCATGGAGCGAAAAAATCTCTAACATCGGTGTGTGGTCACTTAGGTACATCCACAACGCGTTGTGGCTGTTTTTTTCGCTCACTGAGCGATTTCGATGTTTGGGCGTAACATATAATATATATATAATATATATATATATATAATATATATATATATATGGGGGATATACTCGTATACATATATGGGATAAATTTCATAATTAAACACGAAATAAATAAATGATTCACACCCACAATGAAAAATAAAAAGCGATTCCAAAACCTGTCCTGTACACCTCGTTTAGATTATGTAAATTCAATCATCACAGTTAAAAATAACTCAAATACTATCACGCATCAACTCGCTTGATTTTGCATGATATAAGCCAGGTTGTACTGACTTTTACCTTATCGTAGCGTAATGGTCAGTACCGTCGCCTTCTACTTAAAAGATATTAGGCGCGAATCTTGGTGGAGCAATTATATATATATATATATATATATATATGATGAATTTCATAATTAAACACGTGAAACGAATGAATGATGCAAACTCACAAGGAAAAAGAAAAATTATTCCAACGCCTTTCGTGTATTCAGAAGTAGGCTACACCTCGTCAGGGAATGAAGGGAGAAGGCGAGATGACAAAAATATATACAACGGGACAGAAAAACAAAAAGATTAGCACATGAGTAACAAGAGTATATATATCTATATATATATATATATATATATATATATATATAATATATTTATATTATATATTTCCCTCCTTCACCAAGTCCCGCAAATGAGGCGGATGCTGCAGAGGGGTCGACCGCAGGTCGATCCTGAACCGTTGTTCAAACTCAACAAAAGTAAACAAAAGTAAGTAATATATATATATATATATATATATATATATATATATATGGTGTTCCAAAATCAATATACAAAAACAAATCTTTATTGTATATTTATTAACTCAGAATAACATTATCTTCTGAAGAGTTATAAGTTTTATTTAATTCAGTTAATAAACTTCTGCATGTTTTCCAGCATTAGCTTTAATTAATCTTATTCTGGGTGTGTGTGTGTATATATATATATATTCGCCCGTCGGTTCTGGAACCACGTGATCACCTGCCGACCAATTTAGGTACATACTTCAGGTGAGTTCGAACGACGGTTCAGGATCGTCCAACGGTCGACCCCTCTGCAGCATCCCGCCTCATTTGCGGGATTTGGTGAAGGAGGGAATTGCTGTCTGATCTCCTGCCCTCGTAGCCAGCCACGCATGGCTGGTCAGGGACTTTGCACAGGAATCTGTCCAGCTGGTTCTTGAAGTTATTCAGGGCGGTGTGCTGGAGAGTCCTCACCTCTTTTGGTAGGACATTGAAAAGCTTTGGGCCTCGTATTCTGAAGGTATTTTCCATCCTCGTTTTCATGGCCCCTTGTCCCACCGCAGCTGGAACCGTACAAAATCTGCCTCTTCTCTCATTCCAGTTTGTTTGTATTTCATTTCTAACGTTATGGACAGAGCCCTCAAGTATTTTCCATATGTATATTATTGTGTACCGCTCGCGCCTTCTTTCGAGAGAATAGAGTTTCAGTGATTGTAGTCGAGACCAGTAGTCTTCACCTTCCGTTTCCTCTATCTTAGATGTAAAAGTCCTTTGTATAGCTTCAGTGTTCGCAATGTCTCGTTTTCTGTATGGGCTTGTGAGTACTGAGCAATACTCAATTATTTTTCTAGCCATTGTAATTTTGATTTTATAGTGCTCTCTGAATTCTGCATTCGACGACATTATTACTCCAAGATCCCTGACTTGTAGATTTGGTATTATCTGTTTGGCTTGCATAGTTTTGTACTCTTTTTTCTGTAGCTCTTTGTTATTACTATATCTTAGAAGTTTGAATTTTTCTTCGTTGAACTTCATATTGTTGTCTTCTGCCCACTGGAATAATGTTTCAATGTCGTTTTGTGATCCTTCTATGTCACCTTCGTTCAGTATTTCCTTGCATATCTTTGTGTCATCTGCGGAACATGATACAATACTGTCATTGATATCTGCATCAATATCTGCAATAATTATTAGGAACAGCAAGGTAGCTAGTACTGTCCCTTGTGGGACAGAGCTCTCTACTTCCGAGACTTCCGATTTGACTCCATTTACTACCACTCTTTGTGTTCTTTGCGTCAAGAAATTAAATATCCATCTTCCCAGCTTTCCAGTAATTCCTGCATTCTTAAGTTTATGTTTATCTATGTTTTGTCCTCGACATAGTGTTTCCAATATTTTCTCCTGGTGGTCTAATAGCCGTGATAGGCATGATCTTCCATCCCAGAAACCATGTTGATTTGGGTTGTATAAGTTCTTTTCTTGTAGGTAGTAGGTAGTAGGTAGTTTTGCTTCTAATTATACGTTCAAAGCACTTTATAAGGTGTGAGGTGAGAGCTACCGGCCGATAATTCTTGGGCATTGCTCTGTTACCACCTTTGAATAAAGGGGCAATGTTCGCGTTCTTTAATGGCAGTGGAATTTGTCCTGTTTCGAGTGATTTCCTCCATAGTAAGTATAGCGGTTTTTTGAGCCATATATATATATATATATATATATTAGTGATGTAGGTCACATCCGCATCCGCATCCACATCCGCGGAACATCCGCACATTTTCTCGCATCCGCGTCCGCGTCCGCATCCGCACTTTGGACTGCGGATGTCGTGCGGATGTGGACCGTTGAGATAAAACGTCATTAATAAGCGGAAATTATCAAATTCTACTATATTAATAGAACTAGTTCATTGTGCGCAAAAGTGATGCAAGCGACAAGACGAGAGGCTGTTCTTGTATGAAGTTACTCTCTTGCAACCTACAGTACTTAGATCCACGTTACAAAGCTAAGTTATTTTCACCTAGTACACTAGAACGAGTTAAATCATCACTTGGCAAAGCAGTTGAAGAGCTTCAATCTCTTGAATCTGTCGCTTCGCCACCCACCAAAAGAATAAAAGTTTCAGTGACAGAACCAACACCTTCAACAAGCAAATCTATCACAGAATCTGTCTCTCAGTTTCTTGAGTCAAGCAGCAATGACGAGACCTACGCGATGTCAAAAGATGTAGTAAAAATGATCGAGAGCTATCACCAAGAAAAACGCCTGGCTGCATGTGACAATCCTATTAGTTGGTGGAAAAATACGCAGAATATCTATCCATACTTGAGTAAACTTGCAAGGAAACATTTAGCCTGTCCTCCAACAAACGTACCAAGCGAGAGATTATTTAGCAGTGCTTGATTAATATATGATGAAAAGAGAAACAGACTGGCAGCAGAAAAGGCAGAAAAATTAATGTTCCTTAAGCATAACCTTCCTATAATTAAGTTTGAATATTTAACGATGAACATCTTAGTTTACTTTATTTTAATTACTCATTTATAATATGCCTAATAAAACTTTAAACTTAATATAAATAGTTATCAAGCTAATTAAAGATCTCTTTCTATAAGGGTGGAGGTTGGGGAAAGAGGTCGGGTAACACAATTATGGTTTCTAATTGTGGCTGAAACTCAACAAAATATAACGAATTTATTTGCAGACGAATTCACTAATTGATTTCTATATTAGTTAGATGCTTGCTATTATTTTATATGTTCAGGGAAAAGTACAGCAATTATTGTACAATTAATCAATTATACTACATTATAGCTACAGCTCTCTCTATATAATAACTTATTATATACGTTAAACACAACAAATCTCGAATATATCCTAAAAAATAACGAAAATGTAGACATCCGCATCCGCATCCGCGGATGTTGAAATCAAACATCCGCATCCGCGGATGTGAAAAAAATGACATCCGCTACATCACTAATATATATATATATATACAGGCAGTCCTCGTTATACGGAAGGGTTATGTTCCTGAAAAGTTGTCCGTAAACCGAATTTCCGTATAACGGACTTTATTTTCCTATTAAATCCGATTATATAATGGGAGATGCGTTCCTACGGAAGATTTTTCCAACCAAAAACTACATAATAAACAATTTTTTACCTTTTTAAACACATTTAAATAGAAAACAATAATATTTTAATATATTTTTATAAATTATATTGTACTGGAGGAAATAAACTGCATAAATAGTAGTATTCACCTCCCAAAACTGCTGATCGGTGCTTCGTGGTAGTGTTGTGAGTCATGGAAAGGAAGTCAGAAGGTGGTTGATGAAGGGGCAGCACCTTCCTCTTCCACATTATCATCAGATGCTTCCTCTTGAAGCTGAAGGAGCAATGGAGGGTCGTCAGCTTCACTGTCTGACCCATCATCTTGTCGCGTGGTTGCCGTGGATGGAGGTGGTGATGTTTTTGGTTGGAAATTTTTATTCCCTATATAGTACAGTTTACTTCAAAAAATGAAGTTTTCTATATTTCCATTGTGATACCATTTACTTTTGCATTTGACCATGTACTTTTGTAATCTAGCCATAAAAATCAGCTAATCTTGCATTTTTTTTGCTTGTTGGGCATTTAATATAGTCCGTATCATTGCTCAACAGTGAAATTTCATTTTTAACTTTTCTGAAAAAATTTCCCTAACTGCGGAAATTTTTTCCGTATAATGGACCTCGGTACTAAAATAAAATTTCCGTAAGTGTGAAATTCCGTATAAAGGAGTTCCGTAAAACGAGGACTACTTGTGTGTATATATATATATATATTTTTTTTTTTTTTCACGTGTCACTTTCGTGAAATAATTTTCATATATATATATATAAAATTTGTCGTATAATATGGTATGAGGACAACTGCCCCATGACATCTGCCCCCGTAGGACAACTGCACCCCGTTATCAGCACTTCAGTCGAATGTTATTAACGCGAGCTAAATCGATACATGAATTATACGTACAGTTACTTTAGCTCAGTGTGATTTTAATCGGCTTTTCAGTTGAATGGGAAGACATTATTTTGGATATGTTATTTCTAAATCAGCAGTTCCATGTGATATACTTTCATTTGGTGTGTAATTTTGCAATATTTGAATCTTTGACAAAAATTAGGTCAACTGTACTGTATCGGGGCAACTATGCAGGTCAACTGTACGCCCTTGACGATTGGTTAGGTTAAGTCGTGATATTTTCGTTAGTTTTAACAGTAACTACTACAGCTACTATTGACCATAGTTGGATACGACCGTCGCGCCGGTTTTGGAACCTTTCTCGTTGGTTAGGTTTTTTGCTAGAAACGCAGGTCATGCCATTTACTGCATATTAACCTCTAAGTATTAATGCAAGTTTAATAATTAATGCAATTTATTGGTAAACCCATACTTTTCCCTACGAAAAGAAGTAAATGTTAGGACAGGTGCCATTGTTCAGTGGGAGCAATTGTCCGGGGGGCAGTTGTCCTACGGGGGCAGCTGTCGGGGGGCAGTTGTCTGGAGGGGGGGGCAGTTGTCCGGAGGGGGGGCAGTTGTCCCAGAACCGTATAATATATAAAATAATGAAGTTCTTAGAATAACTTCTGTATACGAATATATAACTTATATTGAAAAAGAGATTTCTATTTTAAGAATGAATTACTTTTTTAAAGAAAACTTTTTCTTTCTTTATCGTGTCTTCCCTATTTATCGTTCGTCCTTGGTATTGAGTATATGGTGCAATGGAAAGCTTTATAAATACCTGAACGTTTAAACTTTATACCAATTTCATTTTATAACTGTCCTCATAAATCGCATAAAAACTTCTGTGACGTCATCAACGTAAATTAACAAAAAAATGCAACTTTATCAAACTTGTATTGTTATAATTGCTAATTTATTATTATTACTCCACCAAATTCACTTACCCATCTTTCTCATACGCATTTCATTATCATATTATATATATATATATATATATATATACACAGGGCGTCCCAAAAAAATGTATACACACTTTAACAGCTGATAGCTCAATTGATGTTTCTTTCTTTCCAAGTTAAACCCATTAGAATTAATAATGGCAGTCAGACTAAGCTTTGAACAAAGGAAATTCATTCTAAAATGCTACTGGAAGTATGAAAACGCAGTTGAAGTGCAAATACAGTTTAGGAGGGAGTTTCAAACAGATCCATCAACGCGACTTACCATCACTCGAATTAGAGATAAGTTTGAAACAGATGGAACTGTTCAGAATGTCCACAAGAAGCGTTCCGGAAGACCACGGACATCGACAAGCCCCACAAAGCAAGAAAGAGTACTGGAAACGTATCACCAAAGTCCAAGAAAATCTGTGCGGCAAGCGAGTCGTGAGGTAGGAATTTGAGAATCGTCTGTCCAACGCATTTTGAAGCGCTGTCAATGGAAAAGAAAAGTTACATTCCAAGATTAGTCCATGCTATTAATGAAGATGATCCGGACCGAAGAGTGGAGTATTGCGAGTGGTACTTGGCACGATGTGGATGTGGATTGGACGAAGGGGTTTCGTAGAATACCCTCCGCGTTCACCAGACCTCACACCACTAGACTTTTTTTTATGGGGATACTTAAAAGACAAAGTCTACGCTATAAAACCTGCAACAGTCGCTGAATTGAGAGCAGCCATTGAACGAGAATGCACACAAATACCAAACGAAATGTTTCGTGATGTTTGCGATTCCATTGCTTCGCGTTATCAGCAGTGCCTGGACCAGAACGGACGTCAGTTTGAAAACAGGCGTTGACAAAACAATTAAATAATGTCTGTAGATTCTATTACATTTTGAAAATGAAATGTATTTTAATAAACACTGCCTTTATAATTATTTAAAGTGTGTATACATTTTTTTGGGACGCCCTGTATATATGTATATATATATGTGTGTGTGTGTGTGTGTGTGTGTGTGTGAACGTCAAATCGGCGTAAGTGAGGCAGGACCGGATTAAGCATTGTTAGGGCCGGGGGCAATGAATATTTTCAGGCCGGTGTCACTAGAAAAACACTAGAAAAACACAATTCTTTACCTGATACATCATACATGAGTGATGTGATCAGCTGACTGGGCTCGATCAACAGAAAACGAAACAAAAACAAAGATGTGATTACAGAAAATGTATACTTTGTTCACATAAATGGGATACTAAACTAGGTTTTGTAGAAGCGGAATCTAGAATTTTTTTTTCTTCCTCACGGTCGACCAATTATTTCAACGGTACTATAGCGTTTACATAGTTTCTTGGGGGTCGGTCAGCATCTTGGGGCCGGTCAGCATCTGGGGTCGGGGGCAAATGCCCCCTTTGCCCCCATTATAATCCGCTACTGAAGTGAGGTTGGGTGTGTGATAATTTACTGATGTATGAGGTATTTTTTTAATGAGGTAAAACATATTGTACCTCGGAATACTGAAAAGTTTATAGAACAATAATGTAAAAGAATTTTTACTGCAGGGACATAAATACATTAACCCATATTAGGTTAGGTTAGGGTAGGTTAACTAGTGCCTCGCTATTCAGGAAATTAATAAAAGGTGCTCTGCTCGGTGCGATGGTTATAAGTTATAACTTTAGGTTATATATATTCATATAATTATATACGAGGCGTCGCGAGTAGGAGGGCCGAACTCGCCACATTGGCAATTTTGCGATTGTTAAATGAATGAATAGTTCAACCCTCCCCGCATCTACAAACAACTTGGCATAGTCAAATATCTCCCCTCACACGCTCAAAATGTAGTTATTTTCAGTGCGCTATGTGCTCCTCGTACACAATAGTCAAAATTTAAATGCGTCTATCTCAAAACTGGTTTGGCGAGTTCGCCCCTCGTACTCGCGACGCCTCTCACACACACACACACACACATATATATATATATATATTATATATATATTATATTAGGGTGGCTATTAGCATATAGGGACAAAAAAAAAAGTTTTAACTTTAGAGTTCAGAAGGTCGAATTTTGTTCTTTATCATGAGAAAACTTAGCATGCCATTTTTTAAAGCAATCAGATCATATTTATGGGTGGCGCACGGCAGTATAAAAATGTAATGTACTTTTAATCAATAGTAAAATACCCCATTTAGTTCTTTGCAAAATTTGCAGAAATTATTATTGAAATGTTTATATGAAATGTTCATATGTTTTCAGATATATAGTTCTATTTATGATATAAAATCAATGTATGTAACTACTTCGTGTGACTTTTGGCATCTGAAAAACTGACAAGTAGCAAGCTGCAACTCAAATCCTCAGTTAACTACATGCTGAGGAAGCGTGTATGTGGTAGTAATTCGTGCTCCATTTATTTCACGGTTCGGAGTTTCACGCCCTAAAATTTTCAATTTTTTTGCAATCATGGCTAGTACCTGTTATAGTACTCGTTCTAAAACAGATATATGGCCTGTTGGTCCAACTTTACCAAAAATATTGGGCGATAAACTCCCTTCTCAGCAGCAAGTTTTGACACATTTTTTTTACCATCATTTAGAGATGAAGCTACCTTTGAAAGATAGTGCTAAGAACACTTTGATCAGTGTTATGTGTTTCTGGAAGAAAGCCAGTATTCCAACTGCGCATGAACATTGCGGTTGCTCAAACTTAATTCTGAATGGAAAGCATTACAAAAAAGCAAGTCCCCTCGATCTCAAAAGCAAATTTCCAATGAAACACACTTCACATCACGACTCAATGACATTGCACACGAGAATGCTCTGTCTATGATGAAAATAGAAGGTAAGAAATTTCTTATTGCTCAGCGCAGTGGAAGGAAAGGTCACATGCTGGCATTGATAAAGTGGCAACAATCAAGGAAAGAAATAAGTTAGAGAGCAAAATTTTATTAGCCGCAAGAGAAAACGTGAAAAAGAAATACAACAACCAAGCAAAGTTGCAACAGTAGATTCAAGTGCCAGTAGTAATAACGAGTCGATCCATCCGGAAAATAGTACATCTCAAAAATTAAAAAGTTTTTCTCAAGGTGACACCCAACCACAATTCAAGAAAGCAAGACCTCAAAACATAATGACTCCCGAATTAGCGCAAGCTCTAGACGTACAAAGACCAGCAACCGAGCAGCAGCTCATATCGTTGCTGCTGCGGCAAAAAGTTTAGGATATGATATAGAGTCACTATCGATCAATAAAGATTCTATTCGCACTAAAAGGATGAAAATTAGAAAAGAAACTTCAGCTAATATCATTGAACACTTTGCTCCAGAAACCCCCCCTGGTAGTTCAATGGGATGAGAAAATGCTACCTGATATCACAGGAAAAAAGTCTGTCGGTCGTTTGCCTGTGGTAGTGACTGGTAAAGATATCGGCAAGCTTCTTGCAGTCTCTAAACTTACCTCCGAAAGTACAAAAGCAATTGCAAAGGCTGTCGTTGAAACTGTAAAAGAATGGAATTTAACCAACCAGATCAAAGCTATGTCGTTTGATACCACGGCAAGTAATACAGGAAAGAGAGGAGGTACTTGCATCCTGATTGAATAAATGTTGGACAAAAATCTGCACCTAGCCTGTCGTCATCATATCCATGAGATTATAGTTGGAAATGTATTTGGCGTCCTTTTTGGTTCCTCATCAGAACCTGATATTGCTTTATTTAAGCGACTACAGCTAGAATGGAGTAACATTGATAAGAGTAAGCTTGAACCAGTGATTGGTGATAAAGAAGTGACCTTAGACATATCTGAATGGAAGAAAATAATTGAATTCTGTAAAACTAACCTAGAAGAACGTCAGCCGAGAAACTAGAATTAACATTGTTATTTCTGAGAGAAGTACCCCCACGAGGAAGAAGACTGATGCAACCAGGTGCTCTACATCGTGCACGTTGGCTAGCAAACGTAATTTATTCTATAGATTTATCTCCTCCGTTCACAGGTTCGTCTAACATCAAGAGAAATATCATCTTTAAGAAGATTGAATTTATTCACTACAAAGATTTATGTAAAAGCATGGTCCCAATGCCCCCAAGCAACTTTAGCTCCTGCAAATGACCATGAGCTCCTTCAGCAATTAAAATCTTACCCAGACACTATCGTCTCCAAATCTGCAGGCAAAGCATTCGGTAATCATTTGTGGTATTTAAGTGAACGTCTGATTGGTCTCTCTTTCTTTGATGATCGTGTACCTTTAGAAATGAAGAGATTGATGGTCGCAGCTCTAAAAAATGAAGGAGATAAGTGCTCTCCAAATAGAATTTGTCCAACGATTGCTGAAGGAAAAGATCTGTCATCATTTGTCACAGCAAACTCTCGACAACTGTTCTCAATTTTAGGGTTGGAAGATAACTTTCTAACTTCTGTAGATCCAGCTCAATGGGAACAGATTCCAGATTATCAAAACGCTTCCAAGATTCTTAAAAGCATGTAGGTTGTCAATGATATAGCAGAAAGGGGAGTAAGCATTGATAAAGGATTTTTACGCCTCTGTAACGAGAAATGAGGAAGAGAAACAGACAGTTTTTGCTTCAGGTCGTTGAGGAACATAGTAAAACATTCACAGATGCAAGAAAGAAAACATGAGTTGAAGGTCTCTAAAGTTCAACCAGGCGACAATGAGTTGTTAGCACCAACGAAACCCCCTCCATTGAGAGGATAATACTCACCCTTATGGGTGAGGGGGACCTGGAGCTGAACTAAAAAAAGACTGTAAGCTAAAATCTTCTGGACTCTTGCGGCATCTCTAAAACATTTCCGATTTGTATACAAATTGGTATGCTGAGTTTTTTAGGGAATAAGAACAATATTATGGGTTCCGAACTTAACTTTTTGAAGATTATGTTTATACAGCCACCTTAATATATATATATAATATATATATTATATATATATATATATATATATATATATATATATATATATATATTATATAGAGTATATCAAAGCCAAATTATACTCTTCAGTGTAGTAGAAATTCAGCGGTGGAATTATGGAACAATCTCCCGAATGACTTACAATCAATCAATCAATCATCACTTATCTTCTAAGGCAGTGATGCACAAACCCTGGCCCGCGTGCCAAATGTGTCCCCCACGGGTCTTTTCAGTGGCCCCACGCGTCTTTTCAATTCAATGAAAAAGTTAGAATATAAAAGTGACCCAATTTATGACTTAGATGGAAAGTAAGTAGGCTAATACATTTAGTTATTTTCTTCGCTTGGCCCTCACATCAAAAAAGTTTGTGCACCACTGTTCTAAGGGGTTCCAAAAAACCTTAGCCCCCCCCCCCCCATTTGCAGCTTACATGTTTACTTATATCGAAATAGTTTTCAGTGATTATAAAAATATATAAAATTCTTTATTTATTGCAGGTATTAAAATTACTCTAGCTGATAAAGTGATAATATAATGGCTTCTCAATTAATTGGTGATTCGGAGAAGCAACGTGTGATAGATCGCATACGAGCAATAACATTTCGGGAAGCTCGTGATGCTGGAGCCACCTTTATAACACGTTCATGGGTTGCCAAAAAGTTGCGAAGAAATGAGGACTTCGTCAAAAGAAATTGGAATAAAACTTTGGATGAATGTGAAATGGATACAACCAAATCTGGGCGCCCAAATTTGCCACTCTCTCAGGAAACAAAGGACATCATTGAAAGCGGTACGCGTAAGCGGAAAAACAGCTGTGCTAAACTTTCTAGAGAGATCGAAGTGTTGAGAGGAAGGATCGTTAGTGGTGAGATCATTCGACTGTACCGTCATAGGCAAGGTTTAAAGCCTTGGCATGAACTTCCAAAGCCAAGAAAAACTCAACTTAACATCGATGACAGAATGTGGTTTGCCCATTATCTTGAAGATTGGGATGTGGATGATTTCATGCATTTAGCTGTCTCCGATGAATTTTTTGCTTACGTAACACGTCGGCCTAACTACCAAAGTGATCGAGTGTGGGCCACAACACCAGATGAAATTGATGACAATGAACATTATCGCGAATTATTAAAAAGTCCAGACTGTGTTGGTGTGTTTGTTTTGTTCACTGCAAAGAAGCTCATGTGGGTGCTGAAGCCAAATGATCAGAGTTGGGATGGACAGTATTTTCGTGATATTATTCTATCCCAGCATGTCATTCCTTTTCTAAGAAACCCAAACAATGTTATGGATGTCGATCAGGTCACACTTCTGCACGATAAGACCCCCTGCTTTAAGGCATTAGCCACTCAACAGTTGTTGCGGAACCATGAGAGCGATTTCTTTGGAAATGAAGAATGGCCAGGAAATTCTCCTGACCTGAACGTCTGTGAACACATTGGATCAGTTATAAAAGACAAGATTGAATGTCTCTTGTTTCAAGAACCTGCAGCAAATCGATTTTCGAAGGATACAATGACGCAACACATTGAAACTGTTTTAGCAAATTTGCGTAACGATCAAGATCTATTCACGTCACTTTTGGCAAGCTACCCAAAGCGAATTCAGGCTGTCTTGGAAGCCAATGGCAGGAACACCAAGTTTTAATTGTTTCTCATTAAATGCAGGATTAAATTCTCTTTTGTAAGGTATGTTTAGTTTTACTGTACCTCTAATGGTTTAGGCCATGGGCGGGGGGGGCCAAGGTTTATTGGACCCCGTATAAAGCAGTTAAAACTTAGCAAATTCCAACGTTACGATTCCAACGTTACGATTCCAACGATTTGATAATCGTATCTAACTAGTATGGTATATTTCAGCCTGTAAAGCGTGTAAGCTTGTTAAAGATAGTTTACAATTACTATATACAATACAGTATATGTGTTGTAATAATGAAAATATAATCATCTACGTAAACCCTAATATATATATATATATATATATATATATATATATATATATATATATATATATACAGTATTTGTAAATAAAGAACTGAATTGGATTGAATTAGATTTTAAAATAAGGAATTAAAATATTCGGCACCTCGTTTATACAGAGATACCCACACGTGTGTGTGTGTGTGTGTGTGTGTGTGTGTGTGTGTGTTTTAACTAGTCTCTCTGTTCAAGTATTATGACAATATAATGCATTTGCTTAAATTCATTCCCTTGATAGAGACCATTTCTCTTCTACGATTTCTAATTCACGATTCCTAATTTGCTTTTAGAAACTTTTCTTCTTTGATATAAATTTTGAATCATTTTCCATTTCAACTTTATTCTCAGTCTTTCTTTTCAACTTTAATTACGAAATATAAATTAAATACGTGTAGTAAATAATTACAAAGTAACTTTCAGTTCGAGAAATAAATAGTTTTTTATTACTTTAATTATTAATACTTTTAATTCGTTTATAAAATGAACATATTTTGATTATTGAAGAGAGATGCGAGTTTCCCATTTATTTCAGATCATTTTAAGCTGTAGTATAAATGCAGTGTATAAACCCGTTGTTATCTTATCATACTAAGAGATATTAACCAGTTTCTTATTAAATTAATTTCTCTCTCTCTCTCTCTCTCTCTCTCTCTCTCTCTCTCTCTCTCTCTCTCTCTATAACTAAATAAATAAAACGGAAACAGAAATTGGACAAAAAAAAAAGGCAACTTCATTATATTTATTCGTGTTTTTTGTAAAACAGGTAATTATTTTTTGGGTCGAACTTTATTCAAAAACGAATGAAAGTGCGTCAAGTTAATAAAATATTAACATAAAAGAATAAATTACTTTTAGAACAAATTTATAATTCCATTAATATAAAACTAATGTCGCTGTTTATCACCAAAGGTTCGAATTTATTTATTTAACGTTTAGTTCAAAGTTTTTCCAATATGTCACAGTTTAGAAAAAAGAAATAATAAAAAGTAAAAAATCGTGATTAAAATTTTAAATGTTAAGTAGTTTGCAGAGGTCGCCATTTGATACAATATTTTTTAATGTCACGCACTTTCATTATTCATTTGTTATTAACTGCTATTATGTTATTCCTCTGTTCGTAAAATAGCCTCTCTCTCTCTCTCTCTCTCTCTCTCACACACAAGCACACACACACACACACAAATATATATATATATATATGTGTGTGTGTGTGTGTGTGTGTGTGTGTGCGTGTGTGTGTGTGGAGGATTACTTTATGGAGACTACCAACAACTCTTGTTTATATTAAATTGCGACAAAGTTTTAATAAATCTGCTAGAAGCGTTTCCATATCTGAAGCAGTAATTAAAACCCTATTTTATGACGACGATATATGGCAAGAAATTCTTATTAATACAAATATGCGAATCTTCTCAGTATTAAAGTCTCTTCCGACTGTATTCAAACCCAATGAAATAAATGTAATTTCAACGAAAACGATATAAAATTCATAACAAAAATGGGAGCATCCAAGAATAAGCACCCCAAAGCCCCCAATCCAAGAAAAAGCACCCGAATTAGACCCCAATCCAAGAAACAGCATCCCAGTTCGACCTCAATCCAAATTAAAGGATTTTAACATCAACATTCCTCGAAAACTTTGTCCAGGTCTTTGCTTGATTGCACTTAGCACAGAGCATCACTTTTTTTAATAAGATTTTTTTTCCTTACACCAATTTATTACTGGCAATGGATCTTCAACCAATAATGGTAACACTTCAATTTGAAAAGTTGATGCTGTCATCTTGCCCTCAAACTTGATTTGGGGTGCTTATCTTGGGTTGCTCCGATATACTGTGTATATATATATATATCGAAATCTACGGTAAAATTATTGAATGCCCGGTTAGGTTAATTGCATTGCCAGGTTAGGTCAACTGTACGCCCTTGACGATTGGTTAGGTTAAGTCGTGATATTTTCATTAAAACTAACGAAAATATCACGACTTAACCTAACCAATCGTGAAGGGCGTACAATTAAACTAACCGGGCATTCAATTAACCATTTTAGAGCAATTAACTCCATTTTAACTCCATTTTAGAATAATCCAAGAATAAGCACCCTCGTTCGACCCCAATCCAAGAAAAAGCACCCTAAATTGATTTGGGGTGCTTATTCTTGGATTGCTCCCAAAAAATGTTATTGTTTCTCTGAATTTTGTGATTAGGGACACAACATATCTTCATCTACAACCATTAATATAATATGTATAATATGAACTGTGTTGAAACCTATATATATACACTAATGATATAAATAATACTAATAACCCTCTCTCTTCCCCTAGTTCCCGACCCTTCGTGCAAAGTGCGTAATGGAGCCCCATTGAGACAACCTAAGACTTGTCTACCGGTATTAACGAACAATAAGTTTTCTGTTTTAGGCTTCGAAGACGTAGATGAACCTGAAAAACGACTCGTTGGTGATTCCATTGTTCAAGGGCAGCTCGAGGAATTCTGCGGGAGGAACCCCGTCGTAGGCGCCGTTACTGTTACTCTGGTGCAAGAGTGGAGGATATAACTAATAGTGTTGATTTTTTTACAGACGGAACTTCTGAGGACACAACGTATGCTATTCACGTCGGTACTAATAACGTTCTAAATTCTAGATCGGAAGAGCTGCTGGCTAGGTATAGGGACTTACTAGAGCGACTAAAGGAAAAAACTAATAAGATTGTTTTAACAGGTATACTTCCTCGAATTATCCAACGTAACGAGTTCTACAGCAAAGCGACCTATATTAACAATAACCTAAAGTCACTTTGTCAACAGGAAGGAGTGCATTTTGCGAATTTTTGGAGCAGTTTCTACAGCAGGAGGGACTTGTTCCTCGGAGATGGACTTCACCTTAATGACGTTGGAGCTGCGCGTTTAGGAAGACTATTTCACAATACTGTTTCTTCTTTTCAGGCTGCCGTAACTCGAACGGTCCCAGCGTAATTTCCTTAAAATTCCCTTGCACGCGCAAAGGTATCGCGGTTACAAACAATTTAAAGGTTCTATCCTTAAATGCTCGTAGCCTACGAAATAAAATAAATGATTTTTTTTCTTTAATTGCTTGTAAAGACTATGATTTAATTGCGATAAATGAATCGTGGCTTAGCACTGAAACACGTGACTTTGTAGGGGAGTATCAAATTAGAGGTTATAGACTTTTTGTTAAAAACAGAATAGGTAGGCGAAGAGGCGGTGTTATGTTGTATATCAAAGATGATATTGCGAACGTTATAAAAGTAAAGCACAGAATTCCAGAACCGATAGATTCGACTATAGCAGAACTTAAATTGAACGATTTCAAACTTCTTGTTGCCGTTATATATAGGCCCCCAATCAAACAGCTGATGCGGACGAAGCGTTATATCGTGAACTAAAGAGAATAATAGGTAGTGAGCAGGCCTTAGTTATGGGTGAATTTAATTGCGCCAACGTGGATTACGATACAATGCAGGAAGACGCGGAAAGTAAGTAATCGTTTAGTTAATTTTCTCGAGGATAGCTATCTTATTCAAAAGGTTGGGGAACCTACGAGGTTGGACAGTATTTTAGATTTAGTAATAACTACAGACGATAGGTTAATCGGTGCTACTATAGCGTGCGGTCTACAAAGATTTTTACACTATAGCGTGCGGTCTACAACATATTTACATATTCATTTACATTAAAACAAAATTTAAAGGACAAATAAAACAAACAATTCATTCTATGGGATATAATGCCCGGTTAGATTAATTGAATCCCCGATTAGGTCAACTGTATGCCCTTGACGATTGGTTAGGTTAAATTGTGATATTTTCGTTGAAACTAACGAAAATATCACAACTTAACATAACCAATTGTCAAGAGAATACAGTTGACCTAACGGGCATTCAATTAACCTAACGACATTATATCCTATGGAATGAATTGTTTGTTTTATTTGTCCTTTAAATTTTTTGTTTTAATGTAACTGAACTAATATTTGTCTTCATGATTTTCCCTTTTATAGTCCGCCTTGACCTCACATTCGTCCCTAAAGATAAAGTCAAGTCATTTTAGGTCAGGTCAGGTCAGCATAAATTCAAGTCAGGTGAGATCAGGTCAGGTCAGCACAAATTCAACTCAGGTCAAATCATTTTAGCGCAAATTCTTTTGTGACTAAAGATACCTTTGTAGACCGCACGCTATAGTAGCACCGGCTAATCACCGATCTCCAAGTAATAGAACCGTTAAGCAATAGCGATCTCAATATGGTAGAGTTTGTCGTCTCAGTAAGTCACTCGAAACCAGCTAACTCGACTAAAATTCCTAATTTCCAGCACGCAGACTTTTGTAAATTTAGAAATGAATTGTCACACGTCAATTAGGGAACGTAATGGGCATCTCCAACGCAAAACTAATGTGGGAATCGTTTGAAACAGTATTTAGGATTATAAATGAGGAATGTGTACGCCGTACAAGGTTAAGCGTGCGAAAGTAAATAACGAGCCCTTGTGGTTTACTTCTAGAGTAGGGGATAATATAAGGAGTAGAGATAGGGTTTATAGGCTACAGAAGTGCGATAAAGACAATTTGTGGGTACGAAACAACTACATATCTCTAAGGCGTAAAGCGAAAAGCGTAATAAAAAAGTCCAAGTGTGATTTTGAAATCTCCATAGCTCGTGACGGCAAAGACAACTCCAAGCGATTCTTTCAATACGTCCAGTAAAGAGTGTCTTGGGGCCGTTGAAAAATTATGACGGAGAGCTAGTTTCTGAAAACAAGCAAATGGCTATCCTGCTAAACGAATTTTTTACGTCAGTTTTTACAATAGAAGATGTGACGAATATCCCTACGGTCATAGACATAATACCTTTTGACAATGGTAATACTTTAGATAATATTGTGGTTAGTGAAAGGGAGGTAATGCGCTATATTGATAAAATGAAAATGTAAATCACCGGGACCGGATTCCATATATCCCATACAACTAAAATAATTAAAAGAAAGCATTGTTGTGTCGCTAACAAAGATTTTTAATGCGTCTATTTCTGAGGGGTGCGTACCAGATAATTTCAAGTTAGAAATGGTAACACCTATTTTTAAGAAAGGCGATAAAGGTGCGGCGGGAAATTATAGGCCAATCAGTTTAACGTCTGTTGTAGGCAAGCTACTGGAATCAATAATTAGGGATCGTATAGTCGAACACTTGGAATTGCATAACTTGATTAGAAATACGCAGCACGGTTGGCGAAACAAAGCTTGCTCAACTAATCTTTTAGAATTTTTTCAAAGCGTGGTTGAAGTTTACGATAGTCATAGGGCGGTAGATATAGTGTATTTAGATGTTCAAAAAGCGTTTGATACCGTACTGCACAAAAGACCCACTGAAAAAACTAAGGCTCATGGAATCAGAGGTGTAGTAATAAATTGGATAGAAGGGTGGTTGCGAGGTAGGAAACAGAGGGTGGTCGTTGATGGAGCGGAGTCGTTTTGGGCTAATGTAGCGAGCGGCGTTCCTCAGGGTTCTGTATTGGGCCCCTTGATTTTTCTTATACATATTAACGATTTAGATGTCGGCCTAGTCAGTACAGTTTCAAAGTTTGTGGATGACACGAAGTTGGGTGGTAGGGCAATTAATGATGAAGATAGAGGTAAAATCCAGGAAAATCTGAACAAAATCGTTGATTGGTCAGTCACATGGCAAATGAGATTTAACGTCGATAAGTGCAAAATTTTACAAATAGGTAATTTACGGTAATTAACGGTAATTTTGTGTATAGTATGTCAGGGAAGGAGTTGGCAAGCGTAGAACAGGAAAAATATTTAGGAGTTATCGTCAGTGGTGATT
This sequence comes from Bathynomus jamesi, assembly GCA_023014485.1. NCBI lineage: Eukaryota > Metazoa > Arthropoda > Malacostraca > Isopoda > Cirolanidae > Bathynomus > Bathynomus jamesi. The sequence goes on along the minus strand of JAJOZX010001428.1, from coordinate 423,418 downwards.
TAAAAGTGGCGAAACAAAGTACAGCAGCAGTCAATAATGCGAACAAGGTGCTAGGTTTTATAGCTAGGAATTTTGAGTACAAATCGCGCGATGTTATTGTTCCCCTTTATAAATCATTAGTTAGACCCCATTTGGAGTACGCGATCCAATTTTGGAATCCGCATATGCGCAAAGATATAGATAAAATCGAAAGAGTTCAAAGACGAGCAACTAAGATGATTCTGTCGCTTAGGTCAAAGTCGTACGAGGATAGGCTTAAGGAGTTAAAATTGACTACACTCGAGACTAGGAGACTAAGGGGTGATCTAATCCAGGTTTTTAAAATTATGAATGGGTTCGATAACGTAAATAGAGATAGGTTTTTCGAAATATCACAATACCGGGTGTCCCATTCGAAATGAAACAACTTTGAAACTCTGTAATTTTTAAAGTATTAATGTGAGAATGTTGAAACTTTGCCAGTTACTACACCATATGCATAAGTTTTTGTCATAATGTTTTTTGTTTGTTTCAGATTGAATTATGTTTACCCCACAAGAAAAAGCGAAATGTGTGTTATGGATGGCTGAGTTGAAGTCCCTTACTCTGGTGCAACGGCGATTCCGTACAACCTTTCACAAGGAACCACCCACCAGAAGAGATCTATATGCATGGACCAAGAAATTTGAGGAGACTGGCAGTGTTCTAAAGGAACACTCTGGAGGGCGAACAAGATCCGAAGAAGATGTTGAACGAATACGCGGCGCCTTTGGTAGTAGCCCGAGAAAGTCCATCCGTCGTGTCATTGTCGAACTGCAGAGTCCTCGTTCAGCTGTGCATAGAGTCGTGCGCAAGCGGCTGCAGCTCTATCCATATAAGCCTCAAATTGTTCAGCATATAACATGTGAAGACCTTAACAAACGGAAACATTATGATATGCACAATGTATCTAATGTATCTAAATGTTATAATTCACATATATCATATGAAACTTTATGACATTGACTATTTACTGTGTGAATATTACATTGTTTGTCTCATTCAATAAAAAATTATAAGGTTTCAAAGTTATTTCATTTCGAATGGGACACCCGGTATAATAGAACTAGAAATAATGGGTGTAAGTTGACAAGTAGAAGGTTCGAGACAGCAGTTGTCAAAAACTTTTTTACGCATAGAATAGTAAATAGCTGGAATAGTTTGCCGGTAGAAGTAATTAGTAACACGTCTATAAACATGTTTAAAAATCGATTAGACGCATATGTTGATAGATTGGGTATAGTTTAAGGTAGTAAAATTAAGGTTTTTGTGGTTCGGAACCCACGTAAAATTGTAGGTCCTCCCTGCCACCATGGAGGACATGCGCAATACACAACTACACCCACAGTTAGGTAGACCAGTCATGAGTGGATCCTAGGGTCTTTGTTGGTCTGAAACAATATATATATATAATTACTAATATTTGTGACGGTCGAAGAACTTTGTTGCTTATGGCCGGCCAAACCACTGGCCAGATTTAGATGAGCCTTGTGGGATAGGAGTAACTGGGGCCGAGGAAGAACATAGACTATGTGGCGTCGGCCTCCGAGGTCATCTGAGGCCGCTGGAGGCCTCTGTATTCCGGATTGGTTGAAAGATTGTGACATCATAGACACGTCATAAAATGGGCGGAGCTCTAGCGCGTGCTTTTCACGCGATGCAGTTACGATTCAGCAAACAAAATTTTAATTTTTTTAATTAGAAGAAAATTTTAATTTTTAAAAATCTCCATATACAGGGTGGGTAAAAAAAAGTGACCCCTTAGAGGTAAACTGTCATATTAAAAAAAATAAGGGGACTAGAGCTCCCAAACTTCATTGATGCTTACCTCAGCATGTTGTTCGTCTTAATTGAGAAGTTGCTCGAGGTGTCTCCCTTCCTGCTCAATGCAGGCCTCCAAACGTGGATGCCACTGATCAATACACCTGTTTACATATCGTTGAGACACTTTCTCCCAACTGAGCAGAATTCTTTCGCGTAGTTGATCTATGTCTCTTATATTGGTACCAGGGATGTAAACTTTGGACTTCAAGGCTTCCTAAACACCATAATCTAGTGGTGCAAGATCGGGGCTACTAGCCGGCCACATATTGGGTTCGATAAAAATCTGGTGTTTCGTTTTCATGTATGTGATAGTGCTCTGTGAGCAGGGGCTCCATCTTGTTGGAAAGTATATCTTTCACTCTACCTAACTGATATTCGACGAATTAGTGGTGAAGGAGATACTTTCCAACAAGATGGAGGCCCTGCTCACAGAGCACGCCAAACTGTCACATTCCTTGAGAACGAAATACCAGATTTTATCGAACCCAACATGTGTCCGGCTAGTAGCCCCGATCTTTCACCACTAGATTATGGCGTTTGGGAAGCCCTGAAGTCCAAAGTTTACATCCCTGGTACCAATATAAGAGGCATAGAAGAACTACGCGAAAGAATTCTGCTCGGCTGGGAGAAGGTCTCAACGATATGTAAACAGATGTATTGATCAGTGGCGTCCACGTTTGGAGGCCTGCGTTGAACAGGAAGGGGGACACATCGAGCAACTTCTCAATTAAGACGAACAACATGCTAAGGTAAGCATCTATGCAGTTTGGGAGCTCTAGTCCCCTTACTTTTTTTAATATGACAGTTCACCTCTAAGGGGTCACTTTTTTTTACCCACCCTGTATATATGCTGTCTGTCTGTCTGTGTCACCCAAAAACACGGAAACGGCTCCTCGAGAGAAAAAATTATCAGGTAAAAAGTGCTTAAAATTAATCGAAACCTACGGGCAAATTATTGAATGCCCGGTTAAGTTAATTGAATGCCCGCTGAGGTCAACTATACGCCCTTGACGATTGGTTAGATTAAGTCTTGATATTTTCGTTAAAAGTAACGAAAATATCACAACTTAACCTAACCAATCGTCAAGGGCATAAAGTTGACCTAACCGGCCATTCAATTAACCTAACTGGGCATTCAGTTGACCTAACCGGGCATTCAATTAACCTAACCGGGCATATATATATATATAATATATATATATTATATATATATATCGAAACCTAAAGTAAAATTATTGAATGCCCGGTTTGGTCAACTGTACGTCCTTGATGATTGGTTAGGTTAACCCTTTACTGCATAAACGGACGAATTTGTAACCTTTTAAATACACGCATTCATAACTTAACCCTACAAAAAATTCGTGCAGTAAAGGGTTAAGTCGTGATATTTTCGCTAACCGGGCACTCAGTTGACCTAACCGGGCATTCAATTAACCTAACCAGTTGGTTAATTTTTACATTCACATCTCATTCTAAAGTTGCTTAAAATTAATCAAAACCTCCGGGAAAATTAATTATTGAATGATGCCCGGTTAATTGAATTTGTACGGCGGGATATTTTTGCTACCCGCATGAAGGGCGGGTTCTCTGCAAGCGTTCAACTTCAATCTGGGCAACGCCAGGTCGCTCCGCTAGTTTTATATATATATATAATAATATATATATATATATATATATAAAAGGGTGTGTATATACTGTTGTTGTATTCATATACGAAAATAAAGATATATAAAAGTGTAGAAATACGTGCATTATAATAAGCCGAGTCTATTATAGAATGAAAAAGAAAGCAAACAGCAATATACGGACCCAAATTGCTTAATTAATAAGAGAAAATGCGTGTTTAAACTCAAATAAAGAACAAAAGAGAAAAGATAAAAGATAAAAAGAAGAGGGTAAGTAAATAATGTGAAATGCCTTTGTATATGAGAGAAAAAGGTAAATAAATGAAAGAAAAGAGTAAAAGAAGTTAGAAAGAGGTTGAATAAACAAAGAAACAAAGGAAAGATACCGAGGAACGAATGCAAGAAGGGGAGAATTAATTGAAAATGTAGAAATTTTTCTTTGTGTGCGTCATGAAAGAGGGAGACAGGATTAGGTTGATAGACACACACGCAGAGGTAGCACACAGACGCAAGGACAGGTAAACACACACACACACACACACACACACACATAAAGGAGAGAGAGAGAGAGAGAGATGAAGGATTAAGTAGTGTCGCACCGTAAGCATAATATCCTCAGACAATAACTTTTCTATATCGGTCAGATTTGTGGAGATGATTTGACCGCAGTCGATTCTCTCTCTTATTTTCTGTCACAGGATTCGACTTTTATAAAAAAAACATTATTCGTTAAGATATAAAAATAAATGTTTATCAAAAATGCTTTTCATTCCGTGAGGTTACTTTCACCTTTTTAATACAAGATGAAAAATTTCAGCTTTAAAATTATATCAAACTTTTTAGTGAGATTTTTTCCCACCTTCCTTATTAAACAAAGGGGTAGAACACAGCGCTTGTGCTGCCAGTGTAAGACGGTATTTATATCTGGCAAATAATATTGGTTGGACAACCCCTAAATCTACAGGGTGTCCCTAAAGTCTGGACACATAGGAAATATCACTAACTATAACTAACTATATGTTATTATTATTATTATTATTATTATTATTATTATCTTAAATTCATGCAACTGAGGCCTAAGGTAGGCCCACATCGAATCAGCAACCCTGAGGTAGGACCAAATAGGACCTCCAAGTCCATAACTTATGGACTTGGAGGTCCTATTTGGTCCTACCTCAGGGTTGCTGATTCGATGTGGGCCTACCTTAGGCCTCAGTTGCATGAATTTAAGATAATAATAATAATAATAATAATAATAATAACATATAGTTAGTTATAGTTAGTGATATTTCCTATGTGTCCAGACTTTAGGGACACCCTGTACATATAATAATAATAATAATAATACGCAATTCCTGTCCTTCTGTCCGGGCTTCTGTCTGTCCGGCTTTTTTCTCGGAAACCGCTCAACGTAGGGCGCTCATCCCTACACCGTTGGAAAGGTCTATCTTCTGGGAGGATCCTAAGGATATTTATTTTTTCGTTCGCACACGCGTGGGGGGGGGGGTGTTTGGTTAGGTTAGGTTGCAATAAAGATACTACTTAGGTAGTAACCTACTAGGTTAGGTTGCAATAAAGATACTACTTTGACAGCAAATGTCTCTGCTAGTTTATTATAATACCAAGTCAGCAATACTACATGTACCGTAGTTTCTTTTGATATTTTAAATACAATCTCATCTTAACAATTTTATGATAAACCACGATATAATCTGAATTAATTAAAATATTTTACTATTAATAATTAATATTAAATCTTTTAATACTATTCCCATATTAATTTTAATTAAAATAATTGATAATCGTTAAAGATGTTACATTTCAATTAATTTCTTAATCATCAACATTAATCAGCCTTTTACTAAGAATTAGAGTTTATTATATATGAACACATATTTTCCCATTATTAATTAAGAGGCGAGTCAGTAATAACTTCATTATTAAATTCCAGCTGCATTTAAGGTAGAAAGCATCTCATTAATTATAATAGGGTTATTTCTTATATAAGAACTAAATACATTACGAATTATTTTAATGCGATTCAAGTTTAGGGTTTATGTAATTAACAGGATAATTTTATATCTCATATTATCATCATTATCATTATTATTATTATTATTTCTGCTCTTTTTGTTAAAATAAGGAGAAATGCATCACTCGAAATGAATAATTAAATTAGGCTGAAGATAATGAAGCGTAGGATTATGAAAATTAATTTCTATTTAATCATAATTGTAAATTCTAATTAATATAATAATATTTATTTTAAACTTATATCCAAATTATCCCTGAACTACTCGCTAAATTCCCCCTTTCAAAAACATGATACACACTCAACAAAAAAGAAAAAAAAAATATATATATATATATATATATATAAATAAATTGTTATATATATTGTTATTGTAGTATTTTAAGGAGAGAGAATTGCAGTTAACCACTTCTCCCTTCTAATACAATAGACGTCCACCAAGCATTAAAGTCAATAGCGAATAGAGAAAAAGCAACAAACACATCGCCATTTACTGCAAACAAACAACCAACCAACTGTAATAAATAGGAACAGATAGGAAAACAAAATTAAATTTTTCACAACCTAATCGTATTATCACCCATTCAATGAGGAATACGGTTACTGCCAAAAAACATTAAAGCTTTGACAAAGTTATAGCCATTCCAAAGAGACTAGTTTATAGCCTTCATTCAAACAAAGTTTTCTCTATTCACTTATATATATATATATATATATATATAATTATATATAATATATATATATATATATAGACAGAGAGTGTGTGTGTGTGTGTGTGTGATAGAGAGAGAGAGAGATAAGGTGTGTATATATATAGACAGACAGAGAAAGAGAATAGACAGAGCTAATAAGAATATTAAACGAGGCATATAAAATTAAAAATGTTATGGGATTTGCTTTCTTTTGGGTTTATATATATATATATATATATATATATACAAACTCAGAATGGTCCCCTGAGAAACTTATATGTTAAACACAGACCGTGCATGGAACAAGGAACTCTTCTTTGAAATTACATCCACTATAGTTCGAATAAGTAATGATAAATGACAAATACTATAGTTTTTCTTTTTCATGATGGAAAGCCAACGTGGGCACCGGGTTACTCACAAAGAGGCCCCAAAATATAGCTTCCCTCACCAGCTATCTGCAAAGCAGGTAGGATCCAGCTTTGAGACAGGATCTAGGGCAGAGCTTTCCAAACTTTTAACGTTGGCGACAAACTATTTAAGCATAACAATTTTCACGACACATTAATTAATTTTTGTTATCAAATATCAAATATCAGATAATTTTTCAGTAGGTGGTTTATCTTGTAGGCGATTTTGTTGATAGAAAAATCAAAATTTTCAAAATACAAAAAACACTAATGTGTCGCGACACACCAGTTTGGAAAGCTCTGATCTAGGGTTTACAGCTTACACCTAGCCTACTACATTTAGAACCTCAATATACGCAAGAAACCCGTTGCATTCACGTTGGATTGAATACATCAAAGAAAAGGGGGTAATAACTATTGTATTTTTAGCCAAAAAACAAAACTTAAACCTCAACCGGGACATTGAGCGTCTATTTTTCAAGGCACATAACACGTCCGTTTAATATACACAAACTCAGAATGGTCCCCTGAGAAACTTATATGTTAAACACAGACCGTGCATGGAAGAAGGAACTCTTCTGGGAAATTACATTCACTATAGTTCGAATAAGTTGATAAATGACAAATACTATAGTTTTTTCTTTTTCATGATGGAAAGCCCAACGTGGGCACCGGGTTACTCGTAAAGAGGCCCCAAAATATAGCTTCCCTCACCAGCTATGTCAGGGGACCATTCTGAGTTTGTGTATATTAAACGGACGTGTTATGTGCCTTGAAAAGTGGACGCTCAATGTCCCGGTTGAGGTTTAAGTTTTGTGAATGCAACGGGTTTCTTGCGTATATTGAGGTTCTGAATGTAGTAGGCTAGGTGTAAGCTGTAAACCCTAGATCCTGTCCCAAAGCTGGATCCTATCTGCTTTGCAGATAGCTGGTGAGGGAAGCTATATTTTGGGGCCTCTTTGCGAGTAACCCGGTGCCCACGTTGGGCTTTCCATCATGAAAAAGCAAAAACTATGGTATTTGTCATTTATCATTACTTATTCGAACTATAGTGGATGTAATTTCAAAGAAGAGTTCCTTGTTCCATGCACGGTCTGTGTTTAACATATATATATATATATATATATATATATATATATATATATATATATAATATTATATATATGTGTATATATCGTTAGTTGGGGGTAATTGAGGTCGTGCTGGGTAATTGAGGCTTTTGCCGTTTTTCCTAGGGTTTTTTTTCTGAACTTTAGAGTTCATAAAAGTTGTGCAACATAATAATGAGTTCTTAAATAGTGATAATGCAAAACTAAAATATAGGAATTTAGGACTTGAAAAGAGAATACAGTATGCACACGATAAGTTAAAGCACCTTAAATCTAACAGACTCAGTAAGTAAAAACAATCGCAGTATGGGAATGAGATAAACCGAACAGATATCAGTTAAGAACAAAGTAAAGAGCCTAGACGATAATTCACGTTAATAATTTAATTATAATGAGTAACTAAAGTTAACAGAGAAACGAACAATGAAACTAAACAAAATATGGAAGACATTAAAGATAGACTGAAACTGGACGACATCAATATCAAAAGTGTCTCTATAGAGTGACTATAGACTGAAGAAACAAACTGCACCAGAAAATGCAAATTCTAGAATAAAAGAAATGAATGAATCTGGGCCGTCCACCTCAGATTTAAGAATAGTAATATGTGACGATGAAGCTCACAGAGACTTAATACTAAAAAAACAAAAGAAAGCTGAAAGGATCAAACATCTTCATCAATGATGACGTATGCGAAGAAAATACGTAAAGAGAAGCTCTCGAAACTTATATAAGGGAAAAGACTCGGGAGAAAGTTGTCTACTTCCTTTGGGCCAAGTTAATTGTCAAAGAAAAAGAGAATCCTTCGAAGCGTACTACCTCGGCAAAGGAGATCACCTTCTTAATGAAAAAACATTCAAGGCTATGAAAACTTTGAAAAAAGCAACCGAAAGTAGGCACACAGGAGGCGTGCGACTAACTCCGCCCACAGTCTCTTCAGCCGAGTTTCCCATTTTCATCTCAACTAGGCGGTAACTCCTTATTTTTATACTTAAAACTCTTATCCCCTTGTATTCCGTATGCACTGAAATTGTTTATGAATTACTGATAAAATAGCCTTCAACAATAAAGATTTTCATATTATATGTCTCGATATCAATCATTTCAATTCATTACCGAACAATTCTATATCCACTATATCCGAAGATATAAACTTTGTTCTATATCCGAAGATCTCACTCAGGATGATTAGGAGACTCGTTCGTGAGTTTAGCAGTAATCCAATAGCGACATCTTAAGACCTTCAAGGATCTTCGGCAAGCGCCAACACACACGTTCATGGACGGATGAGACGAAGTACCTTTTTCTAGGTGACAAGGGTGTCGTCCAGGTGGGCCCTAGCGAAGTTTCCTTTGTCTGCTTTGTATTTCTTCGACAACAGTGGCTTTCGTTGTGCGACCCGATTTTGCGACCCGATCGGTTTAGTGTTTTTCGTATTGTAGGGCGATAAACGTGTGTAAGATCTTCGGTGCGAGATCTTCAGCAGTCGACCACTTCTGTGTGAGGTTGTCGTCGTCTGTATGTCCCTCAATTTGTAAATAATTTGACGCAGTTGACGCGTGGATTCCATATTTCGCCGATATCTTTTTGTATCCCTCCTAAAATGTATGAACATTGACGATGCCCTCCGTAGGTCATTCGGGAGCTCCTTCAATCTAGGCATGATACCCGATAATTTTTACGTTATCTGTAACAAAATGATGATAGAAATGAAAAGGAAACTAATTACAAAAGTGATCAATTTCATTAAAATAATGTCACCATGTTTATACTAGGAATACTACCTTATACAGAAAGAATTATGTAAACAAAGCACCCTCGTTCAACAATTTTATGATTATAAATAAATGGTTCATTTACTTTCACAACTGAGAGCATTTTGGTTCTGTGTGCGATTATAAATGCCTAAACCATTTTCGAGTTTTAAGGTAGAGTTTCCAGATAAGCAAAAGGGTTGTCATACGTAGGTACAAAATATGAGGGGTCCCGCGTCTTAAGGTACCTAAGCGCCAAAATTAAACTTCGTCAGAAATCGCCTCCAAAGTTCAGCAATATTCTGGCAATAGTATCTCTGTTATTAATTGAGCTAGAACGTTCATTTTTGGCTAAATTAGAGTTCTAACTATGCTAATGAAGATGTTGATGAGCTTTTGGAATAGATTTTCATATTTTATATATATTTTTTTTTTTTTTTTATTTTCTTATTATGCCGAACTTTGGATGAACTTTTAGCTGGCGATAGAGGTGAAAAAAGTAGTTCGCTTCATAAGGTTTTCAACCATACTTCTAGTGTCGTAAGGTCATTATAACCCAAACCACGCGATAGAGGAAGGGTGAAAATAGTGATAGCCATCTTAAACACGTTTTCGCCTGTGGTGGCGCTTAGGTACCTTAAGACGCGCGACCCCTCATATATTCTCCAGCCATAGTCATACAAATCGATTGTATATACTCAATGCTTATGGCAACTTTGTATGTAAATAGATTCAGTAATACAGTTACAAAACACCACTCGGCCCATAAACCCATTCAGGGTGCGAGCAGCGAGCAGCATCATTGCCAAGTATATAGAGGGTGAATGTACTGACGAAGCTTCCGTTCGTGTCTCATCACCACTGGAAGCAACAGCGCTTTGTTATCATAATCCAATGAGCGGTCAATTTCATAAGCATTTCCGTGCTTGTGTTGTTAATTTTGTATTGCAGACACTCCTGGTTTTATAGATCCGGTACATGAGTCATCAGGAGCATATATAATATTCAGTTTAATTTCACATGCTACTTTCTGAAATTATTGTAATATAACCACACCATTATGCAAACATATTCTTCATTAATTTCGTGAAAAATTTTCAGTAATATTTTAAAGGTGATTTAGTGAACGATGAATAAAGGTGTTTGCATTTAAAATGTGCATATATATTACCATAAAATGGTAATAAATTTTTGTTCTCAATTCTCTGCTTTTCAGAACTATTTTATTGCATTTGAGGTTATGTAGTAATAGAGAAAGCATTAAGCATAAACCATTCATGAATATCTCATAACAGTGACAAAATGACAACGTAAACACTATTCACGAACCCATAACTCGGACGTTACGCGAGACTATCAATTGAAAAAGAGATCTTAATATCCTTGTTTATATCATGTTTCACATCATGTCGTTTCAATAGTTCAATTTAAGAGCATTTCCTTCAAAGTGAATT